>MEJB01000031.1:1293733-1771034 GCA_001752375.1 Rhazya stricta
CCAGATCTGCCGCCGCTGTAGGAGCGACCGATCTGTGCGACGCTGTTTCCAGATCTGCCGCCGCTGTAGGAGCTACCGATCTGTGTGACACTATCGCCAGATCTGCCGCCATCCTCTCCTTCGCGATAAGAGTGACCAGACCTGTGTGACACCGTCGCCAGGCTTGCCGTCGTTATTTTCTTTCTCTGTGGGAACTCTCAGATCTGTGCGACACCATCGCCGGATCTGCCGTTGTTACCCATTTACCTACTCGGCGCAACCAGATCTGCGCGATGCTGTCGACAGATCTGCCGCCGCTGTGTTTTTCTCCCTCTGCTCAATGAATTTTCCCCTCAAAACTGAAGTTAAACCTTTACAGTTGGCCGTCGACTTGGCCCTCTATTCTTGCTGTTCGCGTCACCGGTTGTTCCTTGCYGTCGGCCAATCGCCGAAAGTCGACAGGAACATTGTTGGTCGGTTGAGGCATTGTTGGCCAGATGAGCGGACAGCAGCAGGACTAGCACTCAGCAGTGCCAGATCCGCCCAGCACCCAGCACGTGCCCAGGCGCACCGACGCCCAGACGCCTACAGCCGTTATGCGCGTCGCTTGAACGCACGTTTGGGAATTCATTACCACTCCCGCAATATCCAAATATTGTGAAATTTAAGGTCATTTCGAGGGCTTACGTTGAGGTCGATTGGAGGAGTCCACTTTCAACTTAAGTAAGAACCTGTTTACGTAAAGGACTCCAGGTAAGTAAACCTTCCATTCATCAACATTATAAATGAATAAAATTGAACGCTTTAAATTGCTTTAATATATTTTGTATGAAATTCTATGTTGATGTGTGTAATTGTGGGAAATGTTAATATGTTCGTATTTAGTAGCACCTTTATGCTAAAGAATATGCTATTGTGTTTTCATATCTTGTGCTATTTGTCGAACGTTACATTACATAAGGTTGTATGTGTTTCATGTCATGAGCATGTAGTTAGGATTCTACATCACATTTGGCATGAGTCTTTCACACACTTAGAAGGTGAAGGGTTAGAAAATGGAATTTTAAAGGATAAGGTTAAAGTTCTTTTTGAAAATGTTAAAGTTTTCGAAAATGAGTGTAATACTAGCCACAAAAGGTGTGAGTGGGAAATGGGGCRTGGGGAACCGGCGCACCCGACCCTACCCTCTTGGAGGGTAGGTATGAAGTTAAAAGAATGAAATTTAACYGCYTTGCGGTTCTASCGGTAGGAATGGAATGGGGTTCCAAATAAGATGGCCCACTGCATAGCTATGTGGCTAGGCTTTACACTCTAGTGAACTCGCAAATGAAAGGAAATGGAAAGTTTTACCGTAAGTGAATTTTGAAGGAAAGTTGTAAAGGAATTTTGAAAAGAGAATGTTTCGGAAASTTTTTCATTTAAAAAKGCGAAACCTTAAAGTTTCATGATATGTAAGACATGTTCATGCATTTATGCATGAGGTTACTTACTGGGCTTTTTAGTTCATTCCTTTCCCTCATGTTTTATTGCAGATGATATGTAACCAAATGGGGCGAGGGCGAGCTACGATACCCGAGAACTGGTTTTCGAATTTATTTATGAAATAAGATAAATATTTCTTAATGTTTTAAATTATTGAAGTTTCTTTGTGATTTTGTTTTTGAATAGTTTATAAGGRCTTCCGCTGTATTYCTCTTTCGAATAAAATAATARGACAGTGAGGATTTACAAAAATGTATTTTGACTCCTTTAGATATTGTTGAATTTTAAATAGATAGTTRTTTATTTTCAAATGGAATGACGTAGCATTCTCAGCTTAGGATGGTTCCTAATCTGGGGGTGTTACAGTGTAACATGTAGCCATTAAGCTCTACAGTGAACAATTATTATTTAAAATCCGATCACATTATACCGATAGAGCCGCCAAGCAATTAACATTACTTAATCTTTTCCTTTCACTTTCACCTCACAAGAGGTGAACATTATATACATTCCCACCCTACAAGAGGGTTAGGAAGGGTGCGCCAGTCTCCCACGTCCCATTTCCCACTCACACCTTTTATGGCTTAGGTTTTACACCTCTTTTTAAATTCTCAAAATTTGGAAATCATTCAACATAAAAATCATATTTTCCCAAATTCATTCCTCAAAAAATTTGCTTTTCCAAACTTCATTCTTTAAAAAGATTTGCTTCCTTAGATGCATGATTATGCCCATGCTAGAAAATGGTGCAAAATACTACAAAGTACATGCTCATGAACATAGACCACATGAACTCTTAACTTAAAAYTTCCAATATGTCAAAAGATAGTAAATTCACACACTTGAAATAATACCATAAATCATATCACATAAGAGCAATTAAATTATAACAATAATACACATGTATCGCAATAAATGAAAATGTGGGAGTTTAATTACATACTTTAATATCAATCATGAATTCAGATTCCATTCACATAAGAGAAATTAAATCATCACAACAATACACATGCATTATAGCAAATAAAGAGGTGGAAATTCACTTACTTGAAGTCCTTAGTAGATTTGGTTACTTTAAGTCGCTAGCGGAGTGCCTTGGCTACACACAACGTCAATGTGCCAAAAGTATCCTACAAAGAATATTCATCTAAAATTTATTTAACCAAATACATTCATTTAACATAGGTGTCCATCATTAATACATTCATCATTTATCCTATGGGTGACATTAACCAATAATTTTCGCGTTTAAATTTCATGTCGAAAATAATCGAACTACTAATAGTATAATTAATTTCATGACTCCTAACCGTTCTTAGAACAACCATAATAATCACAATCAAAATATACATTACTTTATTTTACAAACCCTGAATTTCACATTAAATTATATTCCAACATATTTTCAAAAATACGCCTCTTTTACTTAATCATACTAACTTAAATTCCACATTTGATTATGTATAGACATATTCCATACTTTTCCATAATTATCAATACATAACACAAAACCTAGTCCATTCGGTTAATTTAAAYGAAGAAACTAGAGGATTCACCTTGAATCCCGAAAGCCCTAGGTATAGTATTGAYTGTAAAGCACAAGGGTGTCAATCGCGCTCGAAAAAAGAAGGTGAGCTCGAGGCGTGCAAACAGATGACGAACAACAACCTTGGTTGCAAACGAGTGGCACAGGCAGTTGGCTCCCAGTGCCTAGTYGCTTAGTGATCGCCTTCTACTGGAGAATGGTAACCAAAATAGAGTGCAGGTAACAGACTCCGATCAGGTGACAACCCTGTCGGTCGGACYGTCGAGCAGAATGCTCGGTAAGCAGCAACAGCGAGTAGGACATGCGTGGATCTAGCTGGCAAATGGCATTGAAGTCGACTAGCTACTGGTCCAAGACCTTCTGGTCAACGTCAACTTCTTGCAGATCTGATCGATCTGAATGGAGTACAATCTGTGAAAACGACGAGCAGGTGAAGCGACGGCCAGGTATGCATGCAAATCTTGATGGCATGGTGAGAAKAGAGAGAGAGAAAAAAATTGATGACGAGGAGAGCGTAGGATGGCGGTGGGTGGGTGAGGGTGTTTTTCTTATTCTTGAAGAAGATGAACAATTCTTCAGGTGAAATTACTTTATATTTTTTTTAGAACTAAACTTTTCTCTAACCAAAATTCCTTTGTGGGTCATTTTTATTCTTTAACCAACTAAATCCAACTAAAAATTAAGGTCTATTAGTTTTTCTTCTAGGTTCAAACTGAACATTAAATCTGGTTTTGGATTTGAATAAGAAAAGAACGAACTCTAATGGTTGAAGCCTAAAATAATCAATAAAAAATCTAATTAAATTAAAATAATAAAATTTCAYATTTAAATAACATACTCACACATAATGCATGAACAAATAATAAATCAGAGAAATAAACTATTTATTTCTAATTGGCACATCTAAGGTTACGGCCTCCAAGTCCTTCCGCTACAAAATAATCAGACCACTAATAACCATGAATATAATCTAATTAGTGGATTAGAATATAAATTATATGATTATATAAAATTCATAAAAACAGGAAAATAAATCTTGGGTATTACAATATAGGTGTTTAACTTAGAATAGTATTTAAGATTTTAGAAGTTTTCTTGAAAATGAATCCAAAGTGTTCTTACAATTCGGACTAATAATCTTACTTTCGACTTCCTAAGTGCAAAAATTGTAAGTCCGAAGTCCTTTTGTGAAGGTTTGGATGGAATATAACTTCTATTCAGACATGTGAAGTCTAATGCACTATTAAAACTTAGTTTGGACTCAAGAATTGTGCATGCTTTGGCCATTCGAAGCAGGTTGATGTCAAGTCCAAATACTTTCCAATGAGCCCTCGGACGATGTCATGTTTGACATTGGACGTCCTAAGGCCTCTTGATGAATTGTTTGAGAGATTGTTCGGACATACAATTTCAACGTCCAGATAGCTCTGAGACTGAGGCCAATATCTTTCCAGTAGATGTTAGGACGTTAGYTCGGTTGCTCCCCKGTTCTGCTTGATTTTRGTTTAGACTTCAAGGATATATCGATTCTACGTGATAACACTAGTGTTATTAATCTTACAAGAACCCTATCCAAAATTCTAGAACTAAATACATAGATATCAAACATTACTTCTTTAGAGATCACGTCGCAAAAGTAGATATTCATTTACAGCTCCTAGGCACAAATGACCAAATAGCCAATATCTTTACTAATCCATTAGCTGAGGAGAGATTTTGTTATCTTAGACAGTTATTAGGCATAACTCAATTTAAAGATTAAGAGCTCTTTGTATCATTATTTATGATCATTAGATGCTTAAAGATTGTACATTCACTTGAATTCTTCTTCGGTACTATGATTGGGGAAATGATTTATGAAAGAAGAATTTGAATAGAGTGAAATATGGCCCTACGGATGCTACAGAAGGGACCAACGGAWGCAAGATGTCATTCRCAGGTGCCATCCATGCAAAGGCAAAAACATTATGGATGCTATATGAATGAAACCCAAGGATCCACAATACAATTCTTGAATGGCTATTTAGGCCACAGATAGGGAAAAAAAAAAAAAAAAATCCTTCATTCATCCGCATCCATTTTATACTCCACTCCAATAACTTTTCAAAACTCTCACTAAACTCAAAACCCTTCCTTTCAAATATCTTTTCTTTTATAACATTACATCTTCCAAATCCTCTTCAAACATCAAATCTCATATTTCATAGTATTATGGCCAGAATCAAGGAGAAAATGTGTTTTTTGTCAATCGTGAGGCAGGAGCATCTTACAACAAATTGATACAAAAATCTAAGATCATTGCTCATGGTAAGAATGTTGAAATTGACATTGATTATTTTAATGGTTTTGAATGGGTTATTGAGATGTTTAGGCATCAAAGCTGGGATGGCATTCTTATTCTACAAAATCCTATATATCCTACATTGATTTGTCAATTCTATACAAATGCCTTATTCACTTTTAGAGACATGACATTGACCATTAAGCTTAATAGAATATAAATTGAGATAATACCCTCTGGTGGAGATCTAGTTGCTACATATATTGTGCATTGAAGGGCGTCGGTGGTCCAACTAAGCTTTACAAGGCTTGGTCATGGAGGTACAAGATAATGAAGCTATTTTAGAAGCTTCCAAGGCTAAATACGAAGAGTTCAAAGCCTCTCCAAAGATACTCACTTTTTCGTTTTTCTTTTTTTTTTTTTTTTTGAGCAAGGGGCAAATATGGAAGATCCTTGAGAGAGCATGATCACTCAATTTATAGACCTTTCCATATTGTTTGATGTTTTTAATTCAAAGTTAATGTAATTTTCATTAATGAGCCTTTTCTTTTTGGAGTTTATTTTTCTAGGACTTTAGTTAATTTATTAATTCGGCCTAATCTAATTGGGATTAGTTAATTTGGCCAAATCTGAAGATAGGAGCCCTAAGGGTTTCTTAAAGATGTAATTTCATTTTTATCATTATTGAATATTTAGAGAATTCTGGAAAAACTCTGGCTTTGTTCTTCTTGTCTTATTGATCGAACGCATAATTTCAACTTATCAAAGGAGTGATCAACCTTCATGGTGTCTCTAGATTAGGGTCCAACGGCCTTAGTTTCCTTTAGGTTCTAATATGATATTTTTCTTTGTTTCTTGCAAGTGTTAAGGTATTCGTTTCCGTTGATTGTCGAGGTGCATAGGGCTGGCSTCCTGGAGGTTGTCGCATCAACTAGTGTCAGAGCCTGATTTATCACCAAAACAGGTTTATCTTTTACCTTCTATCTTGTTGATTTCAAGTTYTGAAAAAAAAGAAAAAATCTGAATTCTAGCAGGTTGTGATAAAATGGTCATAACTTTCGATCAGTAAGTCGAAATGGCTACTATAACATATCAAATCGAAGCTCTCAAAAAATGCCATAAAATAAATAGGGCCCGAGCATGATCAAAATTCATTTAGAGCTTAAAATCCTTTGTTTATCTGGTTTTGGTGCTGTCAATGTTTGTTGCCCCAAAAAAAAAATAAAAAACAAAATTCAGTAATTTTTGCGCGGAACAAGGCTGTACTATTTACAWTGTCCTCTTAGGTGGGATTTGTGATTTATTTATTGGATATAAGATACTTCCTTCATACGTTGTTTACCTCTTAACTGAGTTTTCTTGTTCCTTGGTTCCTAGAGGCATTTCTAGTTTTTCTGTTGTTAACGATCTGCCTAATCTAAGTCTTTAGAACTCTAATTTTTTTATTGTCACTATCTATTACTCTTTGGGTTTGTTGATTTTGTGATTCTGTTAAGAACTTAAAGATGGGCTGGCAAGGCTTTGAGTGGTAAAAGGCAAGAGTGAATTATCATCTAAGTAAAAATCGAATTGTGTGAAACACGAACGGAAAAAACATTATTTGAGAGAAACACGTGAGGAAGTACGTGAGGAAGTATCTCTTGTTCTTGTTTTCATATCTTTTTGCAAGCTACTACCATGAGTAACCATGAAGGTGGCTCTCAAGAGGTCGACATGAAATTGTTCGTTAAAGCTGTACAAGATCAATTTAAGGTGTTAAAAGCTAAGCTTAGGGAGCTAAAGCTTCTCTGTACCCAGAATATATGAAAGACATGATTCTGGTAAAGAGGATGAAGAAATTGATTCTGAGTTGGAAAGCACAAATAGTAGACAAGGTAAGGGAATTGAATAAAAAAGGGGATAGCAATTTGTGTAGCATAAAAATGAAAATCCCGACCTTTCAAGGAAAGAATGATCCCGAAACATATTTGGAATGGGAGAGAAAGGTGGAGTTTGCTTTTGACTGCCATAATTATTCTGAAGAGCATAAAGTCAAATTGGTAGCTGTAGAGTTTACAGATTATGCTAGCATTTGGTGGGATCAGGTTATTAGTAGACGTAGGAATGGAGAAAAGCCAATTTGGACATGGGAAGAGATAAAGTTAGTGATACGAAAGAGATTCATACCTAGCCATTATTATAGAGACCCATACATAAAATTGCAAGGGCTGGTTCAAGGATCTATGAGCTTGAGGGTTATTATAAGGAGGTGGACATTGTCATGATTSGAGCAAACAAAGAGGATCRGGAAGCAACGATGGCTAAATTCTTTGCTGGATTAAATAAGGAGATTGTTGATGTGGTTCGATTGCAACATTATATGGAGATGGAGAAGTTCTTACAGAAAGCCATTAAAATAGAGAAGTAAATTAAGTTAAAGAGGTTCAGACGAGAAGCAAAGCTGGTGCTTTCGAATTGGAAATCAAATCCTTTATGGAAATTGAATTGGAGGGATGTCAAAGCTGCAATGTGGACTAAAAAAGAAGCAAAACTAAATAATTCGGTTAATGTTCCTCCTATAGTTATATCTAAAACTAAACCTCCTTCTAGATCACGTGATATTAAGTGTTTCATGTGCCAAGGACTTGGACATATTGCATATGAAGGTCCAAACAAGAGGGTTATGGTGGCACGGGTAGATGGACAAATAGAGAGTGCTAGTTCAAGTGAAGATGAGATGCCACCCTTGACCGGTGATTCTAATRAAGAAATAGAGAACCTTTARCATGGAAACTTGCTGGTTATGAGAAGAAGATTGAGCATACAACCCAAGAAGGATGGGATGAAGAGCAATTGAGCATATTTTCCATACAAGATGCCACATAAATGACAAGGTATGCATTTTGATTGTTGATAGTGGAGTTGCACTGATGTTGCTGTTACTTTATTGGTAGAGAAATTAGGATTGCATACCATTAGGCAAGCAAAACCATACAAGTTGTAGTGGTTAAATGATTGTAGTGAAATCAAGGTAAACAAGCAGGTTTGGATTTTATATTCAGTTGGAAAGTATAAGGATGAGGTGCTCTGCGATGTGGCCCCAATGCATGTTGGTCATATATTGCTTGGGTGCCTATGGCAGTTTGATAGGGGAATGATGCATGATGGGCACAAAAATCGGTATTCTTTTCTTATGAACAATCGAAAAGTAGTATTAGCTACACTTAAACAAACTTAAGCTTATGAAGAACAAATTAGAATTGGAAAAGAGTGCAAAGATAGAGAGATACAAAAGAGTGAGCAAGAAGAGGGAGGGAAAATAAGAGTAAGTGACAAGAGGAAAAATGGAGAGGGTGGAAAGAAGAAGGAAGAAAAATGAGATGGGAGAGAATGGCAAGGAGAGGAGAATAAGAAAATGAGTGTAATTGCTAAAAAACATGAGACTAATAGTGTATTGATGGCAAGATAATCAACACTGTACTTGTATACAAYGATGTTCATCTTTCAACTAACAATCTTAACTGTTCTTTGCCTAGTATTGTTGTGTCTTTGTTGTAGGACTTTGAGGACTTATTTTGGAGGAGATTCCCCACGGATTACACTCCATTGAGAGGCACTAAGCACCAAATCGATCTTATACCCAGTTTTCCAATTTCAAATCGACCTACTTATAGGGAAAATCCCGAAGAGACCAAGGAGATACAAAGGCAAGCTAATGAGTTGCTGCAAAAGGGATTCGTAAGGGAGAGCCTTAGTCTATGTTTAGTTCCTGTCATCTTAGTCCTAAAGAAAAATGGAACATGGCGCATCTATGTAGATTGTAGAGCCATTAACAAGATAGCAGTAAAGTATAGATATCCTATTCATAGATTGAATGACATGCTAGATGAATTGCATGCTTCTCAGTTGTTTTCTAAAATTGATTTAAAGAACAGTATGTATCATATTTGCATGAAAGAGAGCGATGAATGGAAAACTGCATTTAAAACTAAATATGGATTATACAAATGATTAGTTATGCCTTTTGGCTTAACAAATGCACCTAGTACATTCAGAAGATTAATGAATCACGTCTGTGTATTTTCATGGGAAAATTTTTGATAGTATACTTTGATGATTTTCTATCTCACAGCAAAAGTTTGGATGAACATGTGAAGCACTTTCATGTTATTTTTAATGTGTTGAGGGAGCATAAGTTGTATGCTAATATTAAGAGGTGGAAATTTTGCATGGAATCTATTGTGTTTCTTGGATTTATTGTGAGTTCGAATGGCCTACATCGAAAAATGTGTCTTAAGTAAGGAGTGCTCATAGGTTGGCAATATTTTATCGAAGGTTTGTAAGAAATTTTAGTACCATTGCAGCATATTTGAACGAAGTTGTTAAAGAGAATGTTGTATTTAAGCGGACTGCAGGGCATAATATAGCTTTCAACACTTTAAGGAAAAACTAATTAATGCAATTTTGTTTAGTTTATCTAATTTTGATRAAGCTTTTGAAATTGAATTTGATGCTTCTTGAATTGAAGCATAGGTTGTTTTGAAATAGGATTTGAAGCCCATAACTTACTTCAGTGAAAAGTTAAGTGGATCATTGATAAACTATCCAACTTATGACAAAGAACTTTATACATTGGTGAGAACCCTTTAGACATGGCAACATTATTTGTCGCCAACGGAATTCATTATTCGTTCTAATCATGAAAGCTTGAAGTTCTTGAAGACCCAATGTAAGCATGACAAAATTGAAGCATGACCACTCTTGGAAAACTCTCCTAAAACACTTAACCTAAAGTTACAACCCTGTGTCCGGGTTCACTTAGATCATAGGCCTTGACTAGTGATTAAGATTCCTTGTGTCTTTTAGTCATTGTGACCTAGTATGAGGCATAGACTCATTTATGACCTATTTCTAGTGCATGAGAATCGAGGAAGCTTCGGAAGTTTTCACATGCTTGATGCTCTCATAGGTGAGTTCCAAAACTGATTTTCCTCGAATATTTTGACGGAATAAGTCCTCGTGCTAAGAGTATGGAATGTTCGTGAAATTATCTCATGTTTTGCATCTTGTAGCAAATTGTGTTCGTGGAAATTTTCCAAATAAGAAAACTATTGCTTTGGTTRTCTTCAAAGTGTTGCATGATTTTTCGGAGGACTTCTTGTATTTGACTTGTTTGTCATGTTTTGGTAAGAGGTGAATCCTAAAGCTATTTTTGGAAAACAAAAAACATGTATAATATCTTGTGGAAATTGCTTGATCCTAAAAATTCTTGTATCCTGCATGCTTTTATTATTTTCTCGAATTCTTGTGATGAATGGGTAAGAAGAGTACTCTACTGGTGGTCTCGAGGAACTAGCTGGACGGACAAAGTACTTGATGCGAACTCTTCCCTAACCTGTAGAATRAAACTCGACAAGAAGCAAAGAAGTAACCCCAAGTCTTCAGGGCACAAAGTTTGTAGGATCTTAACTTGTTGCCTTGAAATACAAGAAACAAGAATCACCAAGAAAGGATACACGCAATAGAACTAGCTCATGAATCATTCATGATAAGTCAAGATAGTAGAACTTCAAGAATTACAGAAACTCTCTTAAATATTATTACCTCAAATCTCATTAATTATTCAAAGTATTGTATGAAAGATATTTATAATAATCAAATCCTAGGAAAAGTAGGAAAAAAACTAACTAGCATTTGAATACAACCAACAAAAACTAGGAAAAATAAGTTGGGGCAGCACAAATACTAAAGGTGTGGTGTCTCAGAGGACTCAAAAACCCAAAAATATTATATTACAAAGTAATTTTTAGGTTAAGCAAGGATAAGGAACATATGCCACAAAAATAGGAAACTACTAGTGACTAACTTTCCTAAAGATAAAGGATAATCCTTATACATTTAACAACTTGTCAAGTCCTTCTTTGTGATGGAAAACATTCAATAATCATCAAAATCCTCCAATAAATCTTGCCCATTCCAATAAGAGTCATATTTGACTTCGACATTGACTTAAAGAATCAAGAACTTCAAGATAGTTGACTGTTTGACCTCCAACTTGACTTGGATTTCTTTTGGGCCTTTCTAAGCATGAAATTTGTTCAAGAATAAGTCCATTTAAAGCCTCTCTAAATCTCTTGGCCCTTGCCCTTGTGATTGGGCCATCATTTATGATTTCAGATTCACATCAGTACTGTACTTGGCTGGTCACTAGTACAAGGACCTCTTGAGTCGTTCGAGTGACAGTTCTCGAGATGGACCAATGGCTTGGCCARTGGTAGTAGTTGCAGTAAATCAAGAATGTAGTGGGTACATGGTTGCACCCCACGTACCCATGACAAGTGTAGGACGACGTAACTAGGTTAGGAGGTTTAACCCGAGGGACGTTTACTCTCCTTGTTACCAACCCTGCTAGTAGGTATATCTTGCTTGACTTGTTAGAGTGAGCGGTTGAAAGTCGCATGCGTGCACAAGGATATAAGGCTGGTATTTTGACCCCACCAATTCTATTGGTGGTAACTTGTACGTGGAATATTGTAACTTGATTTTGAAAAGGTTCATACCAACATGTTTTCCTTTATTGTAAACCTTTTGCTCCATAACAGTTTATCTACTAGTATGATCTTTGATGCACACATGATTTGATTTGGCAATACAATGTTTTCATCTAACTTTATTTTGAAAAATTGCATATACTTCACAAAATGATTATTTACAACTTGACCGCACTCTCACTTGAAACTCATTGGGCCTAGCTCACATGACTTTSACATGTTTTTAGTGACTGGTGCCGATAGGTAGTGGAAGCTGAGGCTAACGCAAGAGATTTTGAAAAGAGTTATCTTTAGAGATTATACTAGACTAGAACTTACCATCTTGTGTATGTGTTTTTATGGTTTAACTTGGAGGGTTGTTCCGAGTAGTTTGTAATAATTATAGATAGTTTTTGTTGTGATTCGTACTTGTTGTTTGAATCCATCTTGGGACTTTGATGTACTTAAATATGGTGGGCTARTAGGTGTTCTACATTAGTGATATGATCTCCTTGCCCCTTTTATGTAGTTTCGCTATACTTGGAGAGCGTTCTTGACTATCGAGAGACAGACGATGACACGTATTCCAACCCAGTCATACTTAGGGGCATACGGGTCGTCATGCCTTTATTGCGATAATTCTCAGATCCTATCTAATTGTTAATGGTAGAATTTCCTACATTAGGTTTTATCCAATCCCTTGGCATAAAACCCCTAATTTTAATTAACTAAAGCCACATCATATGTGAATTAGGTTAATCAAAATTGCATTATTGATTTATAAAATTCTCCGATTTCACTCAGCATAGTCACCTACTTTTGAAAACCGCCCAATAGACACTGATTCTATTTTGAGTTGGTTTAATAGTACGGGTTATCATTATCTAGTTCCTAACCAATTATTTCACCTCGTGGTCTTTCACAATTGATTATTAAATTGATTTATAGGTAACAAATCTATAAAATCATTAAGAATGTCGCAACAATAATTAATAATTAAGATAGTATGGGAATAAATAATAAAGGCACAAAAACAATCAAGTCATTATATACAAACCATCTTCATAAAATTCCTAACCAACAATGGAGAATTTAGACTAAAAGAGTCGTTAAATCTGTAAGACCCTCGGTTCAAGCATCGATTAAACACTTGATATAGCTTATCGTAAATCTACATGTCTATCTTATATTATTTACGTCCTTTTACATAGAAATTTTAATTAAGTTTAGAGACAAATCATAGGATGGTTTTATTTGGTAGGGAAAATCTGAACATTAAGGGATTAATCAAAAGAAAACAAACCCTAGCCTTGCCTAAATTACAAGATTGTCCTTCATTTGAATTGGCTAATGCATGAGGAGCATTGCCACTTTGCATGCATGGAAGGGGTAGCCCCCAATTAAACCRATGAAAGGCTTTCTTTCTTTTATCAATCTTGTCCAAAGTTGACTAACCACTACCTAACTACCACCGACATACCCCTTCCCTTCCTCTCATTCTCTTCCTCACTCTCAGTTCTCTTATTTTCCCTTGCTTTCTCCGTCGTTTGCAAGAAATCTTCTTCCTCCTTCATGCAGCAACAGGAGCAGCCAGTTAACCAACATGGAACTTTTCTTCCTCCTCTTGGTAAGTCCTCCTCTCTCTATTGGATTCTCTCTTCTAAGGCTTGTTGTCCATGTTAACCAAAGAGAGTTCCGTGGTCTAGCTCGTTTCTACTAAAAACCATCTTGCTTTTCCTTGATTCTTACGGACTTATGGGTGCTTGTGTGATCCTTTTCCTTAGCTATTCTTGGTCAAAAAGTTTGTGGCTTCTCCTTCTCCTATTTAAAACTTCCAAATAAGACTCCTTTCTCTCTTGAACTTGTGTTTATTGCTGTGTTTCTTGTAGTAGGCATTAGGCATGTCTATGGTTGGATTAATTGTTGTTRAGGTGTTAAGCTATGTAATGTTAACGAGATATCTTTAGGTGGAGTTGGCATGGAAACTGATTGTGAGTGAAATTGTCCAATTGCTTGCTGAATTATTCAGAGTACATGAGGTTGGTGATTGGGTGTTGGCTAAATGGTTTGTGTGTGTAGAAATGTCATTCCTAAAAGTCTTATGTTCAAGTGTATGTGCGAACAATGACATTTTTATGAGATTCTTGCAAAACTATAGTAAACTTTTGTGGTGTGGGTGAATAAGCTCTTAGAAACTATGAGAAAATGATATAGTATAGTGCCAATRGTTGTTTGTATGGCTTCCAAGAAACTTATATTTTTGGAAAACTCTATTACAAGCATGTAATTAAGGTTATGGATAAACTATAAATTGAGGAGTTGATGGTTGCTGGAAACATATGATTTTGTGTGCTTAACTATGGGTAGACGAAAAATCTAATGAATTCTTAGAAATATCCACTAGCTAGCTCTGCTTCATTGTAGCATTTTACAATTGATTTTGCAATAAAATACCCCCTAGAACTTAACATAAGATTATACTGATCGTACCCTGCTAGTTTAGGGCCAAGAATCTTTTTGATCTATTGTTTTGATGAATTGTTACTCATCCATGAAGCCAACACGTAACACCCCCAGATTAGGAACCATCCTAAGCTGAGAGTATTTACGTCATTTCACTCGGCAAAAATAATCCAAACTATTATTCTAAAACTCAACAATACCCAAAAAGAGTCAAAAAAATATTTTAACAAATCCTCACCTATCCCAAATATTGGTTCAAAACAAAAATAGCAAAAGCCTCAAAATTTAAAAACTATTCAAAAATTAAAATCATCTTATTTACCATAAATCAATTGAAAAATCAATTCCCGGTATTCATAGCTCGCCCACAAGGCGACCTCCTCCGCCCCAATCTGGTTACATATCATCTGAAATGAAACATAAGAGAAAGAAATGAGCCTAAAAAGGCCCAATAAGTAACCCTTATGCACTGAAATGCAATGGAACATGTTCCTACATGTCGTGAAAATTTAAAGGTTCGCCTTTTTAAATGAAAAACACTTTCAAACATTCCCTTTTCAAAAATTTCCTTTACAAAACATTCCCTTCAAAATTCACTTACAGTAAAAACTTTCTATTTCCT
This sequence comes from Rhazya stricta, assembly GCA_001752375.1. Classification (NCBI taxonomy): domain Eukaryota; kingdom Viridiplantae; phylum Streptophyta; class Magnoliopsida; order Gentianales; family Apocynaceae; genus Rhazya; species Rhazya stricta. Next base: position 1,308,616 of record MEJB01000031.1, read on the forward strand.
TTCGTTTCGTAAGCTCACTAGAAATGCGCAATGCTTAGACTCACTAAGCTCTGTAGTAGGCCATCTTATTTGGAACGCAGATTTCATTCCTACCGGTAGAACTGCAAAGCGGTTAAAATTACATTCTTTTAACTTCCATACTTTCACCTCCAAGGAGGTGAACATTCTTACCTACCCTCCAAGACAGTAGGGTTGGGTGCGTCAGTCCCCCACGCCCCATTTCCCACTCACATCTTTTGTGGCTAGGTTACACTTCTTTCTGAAAACTTTAACATTTTCCTTTAAAATTCCATTTCCTAAACCCTTCACCTTCTAAGTGTGTGAAAGGCTCATGCCAAATGTGATGTAGACTTTTAACTACATGCTCATGACATGAAAGACATACAACCTTATATAATATAACGTTCAACAAATAGTACCAGATATGAAACCTAATAACATATTCTTTAACATTCTTCAAAATTACAGAAATCAACATAAAATTTCATACATAACATATTAGAGCAATTAAAAGCGTTCAATTTCATTCATTTATAATGTTAATGAGATRGGAGTATTACTTACCCGGAGTCCTGTACGTAAACAGGTTCTTATTTAAGTTGCGAGGTGGACTCCTTCAATCGATCTCAACGTAAGGCCTCGAAATGACCTAGTTGATTACAAAAGGAGGGTCTACTTWGTTCGATCATCTCAACTTAAATATTATGTGTTTAATTCAAAAATGTCCTTTATAAATTTATAAATCCAAATTTAGTTCTCATATTATCGAATATTACGTTTTAAAGGTACAATTCGACTCCTTAGCTGGGTTATAAACCTAACTATGTTCTCCCATAAATTCACTTCAGGGCATATTTATTTACAAGTCATACAATTTCAATATTAAGTGTTAGCGTTTTCACTTTAAAATTCACGATATCCAAATGTTGCGGGAACAATAATGAATTCTCGAACATGCGTTCAAGCGACGCGCAAAACGGCCCTGGCCATCTGGGCCTCGGTGTGCCTGGGAGCCGGGCGTTTGGGAGTTGGGCGCTTGGGGGGCTCGCACTGGCACTGGGCGCCTAGGCCCGCTCTGGGCACTTGCTGGCCGCCTGGTGCCTCTGGGCGCCTGGTACTGCTGGGACTGGCGCTAAGTGCCGGTCCTGCTACTGTCCACTCGTCTTGGCTAAAAATGCCTCAGCTGACTAACAATGTTTCTGTCGACTTTCGGCGACTGGTTGATGGCAAGGGACAACCGCCAACGTGAGCAACAAGGACAGAGGGCCAAAATGACTGCCAACTACAAAGGTTTTAGCTTCAGTTCGAAAGGAAAATCCATTGAGCAGAGGAAGAAAAATAGCGCTGGCAGATCTGGCGATGGCGTCGCGTAGATCTAGTTGTGCCAAGCAGGAAAACAGGTAACGACAGCAAGTCTGGCGATAGTCTCGCATAGATCTGGTTGCTCCCACTGAGAAGGAGATGACGATGGCAGATCTGGCGACGGTGTCGCATAGATCAGTCGCTCCTACAAAGAAGGAAAAAGGTACCGATGGCGGATCTAGTGACGGTGTTGCACAGGTCCGCTCGCTCCTACAGAGAAGGGAAGAGGTAACGACGATAGATCTGGAGATAGTATCGCACAGATCTGGTCGCTCGTACAGAGAAGAAGAGGAGGAAGATGACTTACCGAATCTGGTAAGTGTGCTTGCTCTGGCCGAACGTCCGAGAGTCAGCTAAGCGGCACACAGCGACTGTTTTGGGCTGGCACTTCRACTACACAAGAGACTGCAACGTCTCCAGATGAGCAGCGATGGTAGCGATATCAGACTGCAATCAATTGTGGCATCGATAGAGGAACGAAGAGAAGAGAGAAGGAGAAGCTAGGAAAAAGCCACAATAAGCAGCGTCAGGTTAGGCAGAGGGGGAAGCGACACGACGGCGGCGGCGGCGGGGGGTTACACGAGAGAAGAAGATGAATTTCTTTAGGCTTTTCTTTTTCTTTTCTTTTCTTTTCTTTTCTTTTCTTTCTTTTTATTTTCTTATATATTTTTTTTATTTTGGGCCGTAACTCAAACCCATCAAGCCTTCCTATCCAAATCTAACCAAAAATCCATAAGTTAAACGTAACGGGCTTCCTTTCGATAAGAAGCCCAACTTCCGACTAACAAATTAATAGGCCCACAAGTTGAGCCTTTAACCAACGATAACTCTTATTCGACACGGACAATATTTTCGCACCTATTAAACGTGCGATTTAAAAAAATATTAATCATATAAAATGTCCAACCTTAGTTGGCATACAATTTCACGTAAAGTCAAACAAAATTAAATGAGAAGAAATTCCGGGTGTTACACCAAAAGAGGAGTCTCTTACATGGATGGAAACAATGATGTTATGAGAACATTTTGAACGCAACCGCACCTAACATGCCTTTCTAGAACCTAAGATATTACTTTGTCCCAAACCTTCCCAGTTTGAGCTAGACTCTAACTTACAGTAGTATTCTGGTGAAATATGGGAATTGATCGTGTGTTTATGCGTGACATGACTTATACGGATAGATTCCCCTATCTCTTAAGATCATTTTGCAATAGGTTTTACAAAAAAACTTCTTCTAGAATCCCAGTTAYGATTGTGTTCCTAACTATTGCTAGTTTGTTGTAATTCTAATCACGACTATTTTTCGTAGCTTTTTGCAAGTTATAGGAATATCGATATGCTAATTTTTTTTATATTCATAGAAAACCCTGAATCTTAGGAATCTAGGGTCACTAATTTTATTGGTTTAGGTCGTCCGAAAAATAAGATATGCCAATTTTCCCGAACTTTAATAGTTTAGAGATRAAAATGTTCTCCAGGTAGCTTCGCCAAACTATGCCATTCTAGTACTCGGATATATAAGAAATATCATCTACTCGATTTTTGCAACCTGCGCCTTACTTGCATCATGAAGCATGACTTTTACGCTATATTCCTTTCTTTTAAAATAACCATTTCCAACTGTTACCTTGTTTCTGTAAGCATTACCACTCTTGAAAACTCTCCTAAACATGTAACCTAGGCTTACAACCCTTTCTAAAGTAGCATCTAAGATTACTTGTGTAATCTCTTAACTATTATGAGCTTAATACGTGGCATAGACTTAGACTATTCTTTATGATATATCTATAGGATACGGCAATCAAGGAAGTAGGAATTTACACATGCTCGATGCCATTAATAGGTGAGTTCCAAAGCTGATTTCCTCAAATGTTTTGACGGTGCAAGTTCTCATGATACGAATATGGAATATTTTGTGAATTTATTTTATGTTTTGCACATTGCTGCAAGTTGTATCCATGARCGTTCTCTAAATGAGAAAACTACTACTTTGGTTGTCTTGAAAGTGTTGCATGATTTATCTTGGAGGATGTTTTATATCCAACTTGTTCATGTTTCTTATGGATAAACCCAAGCTATTTAGGAAAACATGTCTATTACCTTGTGGAATTGCTTGATCATAATGACTCCTGCTTCTTGTTTTCTTGTGGAGTTCTATTGGATTCTTGTGATGAATAGACGAGTATTTTGCCCCTTATCTCGAGAGCTAGCTAGATGGACAAAGTATTATACTTAGCTAGTCACCAGTTCAAGGACCTCTTGAACCGTTCAGATGATAGTTCTCGAGATAGTCCTATGGCCTAAGCTGGTGGTCATACCTGTGGCGGACCGGGAATGCATCGAGCAGACGATCCCTCCCTACGTACCCACGGTGCATGTTGACGTCATACACCAAGTTAGGGAATTTAACTCAACGGACAGTTGTTCTTCTTGTTACACTGCTAACGGGTAAATTTTGTTGACTTGTTTAAGTGAGCAGTTGAAAGTTGCATGGACTCACAAAGATATAATGATGGTATATTGAACCTAAGAATTCTACCAGGTGGTAATTGAGTACGTACRATCTGTACTAGAATGTGGTATTACATATTGGTTTTAAAAAGGTTCCAATGTCATATTTTGAATTTSGTAAGTCTTTTCCCCTTTAACAGTCTATCTATTGTCATGACCTTTTWCTCACACATGATTTCATATGGCATTGCAATCTTTTCATGTGACATTGAAATTCGCATAACATGTTGGAATTATTACTAACAACTCATACTGCACCCTCACTTGAAACTCATTGAGCTTAGCCTACACGTTTTTCCTCACATGTTTTTAGTGAAAGGTGCTGATAATTAGTGGAGCTGGAACTAAGGTAAGAGATTTTGAGAAGACTTGCCTTTTTGAAATTTGTATAGACTAGGACTTTCCATCTTGTGTAAATGTTGTTGTGGTTCGACTCGGAGGGTTGTTCCAAGTACTGCGTAACAGTTGTAGATAGTTTTGGTTGTGCTTTGGACTTGTAACCATTTGGATTCATGTTGGGATTGTGATGTACTTAAATATAGTGGCCGGCGGGTGTCCTATATTTAGTGTTATGATCCCCTTATGCCATTTTCTTTAGAATTGTTATACTTAGAGTGTGTTGTGACCTATTTAGAGACAGGCTATGGCACGCATTGATCCCAATTGTACCTAGAGACCTCGCCTACGGTTGTTACAATTGGTATCAAAGCCTAGGTTTGAGATTTGTAGGGCCTTGTGGGCATAGTATTGTGAAGTCTCTTGCGATGAGTGTGTTTTGGGAATATAGTTGCATTAAGTAGTAGTGATTCTAATCTACCTCTTTTTTATTGTTGGATACCTAAGACTCGAGCTCATGAAGCTCCTGAGGTTAGATCTGCGAAGTAGAGGGCAGCTTGCCTATAAGAATCTTAAGGTACAAATGTTAGAAAGCCAGTGTGCGCAATTACAGAAAGACGACACATGGTATGAGCACTCGCTGTTCGAGACCAAGAAGAAGTAGGGGGAGCTAGAGGCCGAGAGCCAATTCATCAACATTGAGATAGGAGAGCTGCTAGAGAAGCTGAAAATGTACGAAGAGGCTATCCAAGAAGGAGAAGGATCAAATATGACCACATCTGTTAATGCGCCATCATCAGAGCTTCCTATTGGAGGTCTTGGGGCCACTTCGGGGTCACATGGTTGATCTAGGGATAGATAGGGTATTACAGAGACTTTAGGAGACTCTGTTATCAATAGTTTGTTGTAGCCTACTCTAACGATGATTTTAGATGTAGGGATATAGGACGTGGCAGTGCTTAGCTTGTTTTTTGTKTAGCTTGTTATTGGTTGTGCTTGTGGAAACTCTTTCTTGTCGTGAACATGAGGAATTAGCTCATCTATTTATGAAGTATTTATTGGTGAACAAGAAGGAGATTGGACTTGAAGATTGAGAGTTCAATTGTGTAGTGACTTTCTTATTTTCAACTTTGAGTTCAATATTTTTTTATTTTCAACTAAATATTTATTTTAAGACTCATGAAGTAATCTATCCAACTGCTATGTTATAAATGTATACTTGAACTTGGCAATGTTTGTTTTTGGAATTGACATTGGTATACAAATGTGTTAATCCATGTGGTGGGTTAATAGGATGCTTCTCCACGCGAGAAACAAGGCATGCCAGTCGATCTCTGGGCCCCTCAAATCCAAGAGGTGGATTCCCAAGCTCAAAGTCGAGCCCCAATGCCTCCCCAAGATCCGACTATGGTGCACACCTTTGGGTTGACTAGCTACAATGATTGAAAGGGTCCTAGGAATTGGAAGTTTGCATAGGCAGAAGGTCACAAGGAAGAAGAGCCTAAGAAAAGCTTTTAAAGTTCTGATCACTTGAGAATTATGGTGGAGCCAAACAGGAGGAGAAAGCGGTGTGATAGCAGGAGCACATCAAAGATATTTATCAAACTCTTCAGTATTAAGAAAGGAAGTGGCCTTTGCCACTTTCTAGTTAAGTAAGTTCATACAAGAATGGTGAGTCCATACTAGGAAGACCTGGGGATAGGCATGGCCACAGGCAAACTTGAAGGGATTTCACCAATGAGTTTAGGAAAGAGTTCATACCTTGTAGAATCTAGAAGCAGCAAGAGGATCAGTTCCAAATCCTCTATCAAGACACCAAGATAATAGATCAGTATGCCATTGAGTTTCGACGGCTGTACAAATACTACCTATGATTGATTGATACAAAAGAACCAGACAAAGCAGTTCACTAAAGGTCAAAATCCAGAGTTACAATCGGCACTCGTCCCATATCCTCTCACCATATATGCTGCAGCAGTCGAGGCCGCTCCAAGTACTGAAAATAGTGACAAAGTCCTAAAGGCAAGGCACTATATTCAGAGCCTAGCAGCTTTTCCCTTAAGTAAGTCAGAGTAAAATGGACAGGTTGGGATCGGAACCAGTACGAAAGGAAGAATGCACCACTGAGGGATTCATGGGGCAATGACCTCTGAAAATACTGTTAGAGGCCGAAACACTTCAAGAGGGATTGTAGATGAAAAAATAGTTTGTGTCTGCTGTGTGGGAGTTTAAAGAACAGGGCTAGGGATTGTAGAAAAAGGGCCAAGACGGGACCAGTAGAATCCACCCAAGGACCGTTAGGATCACGAATCCCAACAGGAACTATGCCGAGAAAACCCAAGCCACGGCTCTAGTATTTGCAATTGGCAAGGCGGACATGGGCAAGGATCCTAGGTCGTAAAAGGTAAGCTCTTGGTCTTTTCCTCTAAAATTCATACTTTAATTGATCTGGAGACCATAAAATCCTTTATTACACCACTTTTCTTGCTCATTTGGAGCTGCCTAAAATGGAGCTGCCCTATAATCTGTTGCTTAGTATGCCTTTAGGCGATAGCATAGACTCTGACAAGATATGTTATAATTGCGTGATTCGAGTGGAGAATATGRATTTAGTCRTCGATTTAAATAATTCAATATATTTGACGACAATAAAGAGTGATGAAATTATARTGRTAAAAATAATAGTTGTGTCAATGACTTATTATTTTAATTATGAGATGAAATTAATATATTTTATATTTTGGCCTTGATCAATCCACCACATCACCTTACGATATTCATTATTATTATTTTTTAATTTCTGGCTTTCTCTTATTCTCCACCATTTATTCTTTCAACTGATGACTACTGCCTCATCTTTTACAATTTTTTAATCTGTTTCTAAAGCTTCTCTCTTCTCCTCTTCCACCATTTTCAACAAAATCTTCTAATTCTTTAACAAATGCACTTGAAAATCAAGCAACATTAGCTGGTGTTCTTCCAGAGGTGCTAAAGCATAATCTGCCTCCAAATACCTTTCACTCTTCATTAGTACCGCTTGCGAATTCTTCCTCTTTCTTCTCTGCTTCTAAATGGATTGTTCAAACCAATACAAAGAAGAAGACAACTTCGGCTTCAGTTGATGCTCTCAATGCTCTTAGATCTTATGTTTCTCTTCCTTAAGCTACCTTTGGTCCAAAAAGATACCAAGTACTAGTTTTGTGCARATATGAATCCAGGTTTAAAAGAGGTTTTATCCTTATTTGGTCTGTGTTTTGAGCTCTCTCTCCTTGAAATTCTTAGTTTAGCATTATGTAAAACTAGTGATAGCCATATTTTACGAGGGGTTTACTTCCACTACTGTTTTAAATATTATTTGAATAGAATCTTCTTGGACTCTCTCTGGTCTTTACAAACATCAACGTGTTCATATATATGTTTAATGTCTACAGGCATCAGGGCTAGTAATATATTAGAAGATGATGATGGGCTTCTTCATATCTATGTCACTTCTATAAATCTTTGTGTTTTCTCACCCTATAAATTTCTAGAAGATAGAATTTCACCGCTTTTGATTAGCATCTTGTAAGGCAGGTCTTTTGTTGACAACAGTTGCTATTTGGTAAACATGTTCAGGTCAGTGGCATTTGAGTGCAGTGATTAGGATTTGAAAAGAGTTTTACAGGCAAAGGGTGTAGTCTTGAAGGTGTGGCATTGTTGATGTTTATAAACTGATCATAAATTCAACCTTTTTTCCATTTTCTTGGGCAAGTGGTAGTTCTATTTGGAAAGTAAAAGAAGTTGGACCTATGAGGAGCTCATTGAAATATATAAAAATGGCGAATCTTAGTTTGTAAACCAAAGGCTCAAGAATGCTAAATATAATTCCTATCCTAACAGTATATTGCTAGTTTACTTTTACATGATGCAGATTGGTTCCAAAAGTAATAATAACCATAATAAATTTATGTGGAAACCAGTAGAAATCCTCTGTGTCTTAGTAGTGTATTTTAGTAATATTGTCTAGTCACAAAGTTGCAAATTTTATGATGTTATTCTCTGAAAATACAATGAACTTTAATCACTGTTCTTCCAAAATATCTTTTATATATATCGTTGGGGTGGTGTCWGGCAACTTTGACTATGATTACTATTATGATATATCATCTCAAATTGCCTTTAGAATGAATCATATTATCACAAATTAGTATCAAGTGGCATATCCAAGTCACATAGTCGATTCCATTGGCATTTCATTCGTTCCCATAGACTAAGATCGCTTTTAAACATTATTTCGTAAGAGATATATTACGTGATGATGTCCTTGGAAAATGTATAYACACTTGTGTATCTTTGAAATCAACCACCGCTTAGAGATTAACCATGATCAGAMTTACTCATTCTTGAAAATAATGCCAAAGCATGTCTGCATATTTTATTTCAAAAATACAGTGACATTTATGGCTAAGGTACTTCATCAATCCTCTGTTCACTGATTTCTCTTTGGAAAACTTGTAAAGAATTGAGYAGGAGGGAAGAATCATGATCTAGCCTTAAGCTCTTAGGTCAGCTCACATGATGACAAAGAAATATATGTCTGATGTAGAAATGGAACCAAGTATTCCATGTTATATGAAGCACGCTAATAGGATATCAATGTAATATAAGTTTAGCATGGTTTCTCATTGGGTGGTTATTCTATTTTCTTTGTGCGCTAATTGGTTGAATAGCAATTAAGGATTCATTGACTTTTCTTCAGTTATCGTAGCTTTATTACAAGACATAAACTAAGAATATTTTTCTTATAATATGACCATAGGACATGATAATCAAAGAGATTAAAAGTTCAGTATATGAATTAAGGACGTCGGGCGAGTTTCTCCATCTTTTAAACTTTCAAATGCGAGTGGTTGTACTTATTGCACTCTAGAGAAATATTTCTAATATTCTCGAATAATTAACGTGTATTGTTCTGTTTTATTAAACTTCCAAATACGTATGGTTTTGTTATCGCACTCTAGAGAAATGTTTTTAAATATGCTCGAATATTTTAATGTGAGTTTCTTTGTTTTACAAACTTTCAAAAATGGGTGATTTTATACTTTATAAAAGTGTTTCAAGTGTTATTGATTGTTTTAACGTGAGTTTCTTTCAAAGGAGAGTGGTTTTATTTATCATGCTCTGGAAATATAGTTTCAAATCCTTTTGAGAGTTTAAAACAAAAATACTCTCAAACTCTTTTGAAGAAATATTGTACAAGCTACTTCTAAATGCTCTTACATTCATAAATTTTATGTCGGCATAATTTATCATATTGATTATTCTGTTCAAACTACATGTTTACTCAGTTGACATTAAAACCTCGATTTGAATTATCAAATGACTATTTTTATATTTGGATTGATTTAATCATGAGTTTCAAGGTTTTATTGGTTTTTATCATGCTTCAAGCATTGCTACTGATACAGTTGGCCTGTATATTTTGAAGATTGATTACTCAATAGGTGACCCGAGTATTAGTCCAGCAGATAAAGTACTGCTTGGCTAGTCCCCAGCACAAGGACCTCTTCAGTTGCTTGGAAAACTATAATACCCAAGATTTATTTACCTTTTCTATGAACTTTATATAATTATATAATTTATATTCTAATCCACTAATTAGATTTTATTCATATTAGTGTTTTGGTTATTTTGCAGYGGAAGGACTTGGAGGCCACAACGTTTGATATGCCAAATAGAAATAAATAATTCATTTCTCTGATCTATTTTTGTTAGTGCATTATGTGTATATTTATTTAAATATCAAACTTTATTATTTTAATTTAATTAGAATTTTTGTTAAATAATTTAATCTTGATCCATTTGAGTCCATTCTTCTTACTTAAGCCTAAACCAGATTTAGTGTTTAGTCTTGGCCCAGAATAAAACTAATAGATCTTAATTTAGTTGGATTTAGTTGGTTAAGAAATAAAAATGGCCCACAAACTAATTTTGGTTAGGTTTAAATTTAGTTTAAAAAATATATATAAATTGATTTCATGAGAAGATGATTGCTCATCTTCTTTCCTAAGACAAACATCCTCAAACCTGCCACCATCTTCCTCCCTTTGCCCTTACGGACGCTATCCTCTTTGGCTACTCTCTCTCGCACTCTCTCTCCTTCTTCACTCGTGGCAGTCTACACCAGATCTGCTGGTCAATCTTGCTGCATGTCCAGACTTGCCGACGCTCGAGCCATTGGATCCGGCTACTCCGAGAAGCTCTTTGCAAATTTGTTGATCGGAACTGCGTCTGTACACAGATTTGCACGCCCTGTTGCCGTCTACCATCTCCTCCTCTCCTTGATGTTGTTCGTTCGTGACAATCCCGTCGTTTGCATGCTGCAGAGACTTAACCGGAACTGCGTCTTCTCTACTCGACGATCAGCTGGGTGGCTGATTTGTTGTTCATCGACTTGATCTATCCAAATCTGTAACTCAGCTCGCCRAAAGTTTGACTAGAAACAGAGTGCCGGAACAGTTGCTAAAGCTTACCCAGGCACAGTGCACTACCAGTTGTGCACGCATTGCCCGTTTGCGACCAAGCTACTGTTCGCTGCCTGTTCACATGCCCGAAGTGCATCTTTTCCCGAGCACAATTGACACCATTGCGCTATACACTCGATACGACACCTAGAGTTTATGGGATTCAAGGTGAATCCTTTATTTTCTTTGTTAACTAAATGGCTTAGTTTTGTGTTCCATATTGACAACTGTGAAAAAATATGGAATATCTCTATACATAATCTAATGTGGAATTTAAATTAATATGATTAAGTAGAAGAAGCATAAGTTTCTTAAAATATGTTGGAATATAATTTAATGTGAAATTTGGGGTTTGTACGTAAAGTAAGGTATATTGTGATTGTGATTATTATTGTTATTTTAAGAACAATTAGGAGTCATGAAATTAACTTATACTCTTAATAGTTTGATTATTTTCAACATGAAATTTAAACTAAAAAATTATTGGTTAATGCCCCTCATACACTTATGTTAAATGAATGTATTTGGTTAAACAAATTTCAGATGAATATTCTTTGTGTAATAATATTAGGATACTTTTAGCACATTGACGTTGTGGGCGGCCAAGGCATTCCGCTAGTGATTTAAAGTAACCAAATCTACTAAGGACTTCATATAAGTGAATTTTCACCTCTTCATTAGTTATGATGCATGTATGTCGTTGTGATGATTTAATTCTCTTATGTGAATTGAATGTGAATTCATGAGTAATATTGAAGTTTGTAAGTAAACTCCCACATTCTCATTAATTGTGGTGCACGTGTGTTGTTATTATCATGATTGAATTGCTCTCATGTGATGTGATTTATGGTGTCATTTCAATTGTGTGAATTTTCTTCTAGTTCACATGTTAGAAATTTTAAGTTCTGATTTCATATGGTCCATGTTCATATGCATATAGTCTGTAGCATTTTGCATCATTTTTTAGCATGGGCATAATCATGCATCCAAGAAAGCAAATGCTTTAAAGAATGAAGTTTCAAAAAATGTGATTTTAAATGTTGAATGATATAAACATTTAGAATCCAAAAAGGGGTGTAAAGCCTAGACCATGAAAGGTGCAAGCAGAAAATGGGGCGTGAGAGACCGGCACACCCGCCCTAACTCTCTTGTACGGTGGGAATGTAAGTAATGTTCACCTCTTGTGAGGTGAAAGTGACAGGAAAAGATTAAGTAATATCAACCAATTGGCAGTTCTATCGGTAGAATGTGATTGAGTTTCAAATAATAATTGCCCACTGTAGAGCTTAATGGTTAATCGTTACAAGAAGTGAGCTCACGATTTRAAAAGAAAAATTTTYGAAAGTTTAGACGAAATGAATTTTTGAACTTCATAACATATGATGCATGTCACATGCATTCATACATGGGATTTACTTACTAAGCTTAGTAGCTCACCTATATTCCTTATTTTACGTTTCAAGTGATGACGAGTCAAATGGTATGTGGAGATCTTCTGGGAGTTGATTTTGATACCCAAGAGTCATTTTCATTAAATAAATTTCTATTGATTAATAAACTAGTTGAATACTTTAATTTTTATTTGTTTCTTGATTTATTCTTTCAAAGTTTTTTGCTGGATTTTAAATATATGATGTAGTACCCGAGATTTTACTTTTTAAAATTTTGTATGGTCGTATGATTATGTGTGCCAACTAGGGTTGGACAATTTTCTATGTGGTTATTATTATTTTATCGTATGTTTAATAAGTATGGGATTATCATRTTAATCGAATGAGGGTCCTTAGTTGGTTAGTGGCTCGACTTGTTAGGCTTATTCGTTTCTCATTCGAAAACTAAATTTTTACCGAAAGGAAAGTCCGTAGAATTTAATCTAATGGACTAGATTAATTATGGAATGGGAAGGCCCAAAAGGTTGGGTTAGGGCCCAAGTTTGAGGTTTAAAAAAAAAAGAAAGAAAAAAAAAACCTAAATCGGCTTAATGCTATCTACCCCAAACCCTACCCGCCGCTTACACTGTCTCTTTCTTCCTCTCTTGTCATCACCGCCGCCCTTACAACCGCTACCACCCTTCCACGCTATATGCACCAYCTTTTGTTCCCCTGTCACTGCACTACTGCCATTCGGCGCTAYTGTTTTGCCTTTGCCTAGAACAACCTACAGCGATCAGAGACCGCTACTGGAGCAGCTAATTCCCAGATTTATCACCCAGTTCGTCACAATCCCTRCTGCCCAGGTCACCGCTGTTGATCGCCCGTGGTGGACTTTCTTCCCGCCCAGATCTTTCTCCCTCGCGGTCCGTGCCATCATGGCTTCTCTGCTCGTCTGGTAACGCACGGGTGCCGTCAAATCTGCTTAGCATCAATCATCTATCCAATCGCGACCGAAACTTGCTAGCCGTAGTCCTACCATTGGTTTTGGCTCGCTGCCGCTCAACTGTCGAATTCGTGGCCCAGTGCTATCGAAGCTTGCACGTTGCTCCGTTAGCCATCTGTTGTTGTCGACCCAAAAGCCATCCGATAGAGGTGCATGACTCGTGCTTTTCGGGTCAGCTTCCACATAGAGACGCCGTCCTTTCTCTGGCTGACTGGTGCTGTCCGAGCTCCATTTAGTTTTGTGTCCTGTCAGTAGACTACCGGCGCAGGAGCATGACGTTTTTTCTAGGCGATCAGGGCACTAGGCAACTAAGTTGCCAGAGCGCCAGGCGAATAGGCGCCCCAGACACTTAGGCGACCAGCGGGCCCATATGCCCAGGCGCCATGTGGGACTAGTCGCTCTAGTTGCGCGGTGCCGCTGACCTAAGTCGAAGGCATGGCTCCCAGGTGCAACGCCTACCTTCTAGCGCCAAATTAGACTTTTGTGGAGATGCTTTTATAGACGATGAATCTTCAATTGTTTACCTCACGATCATTGGATCTTTTCCAACCATTGACCTCTGATGTGATATTTATGTCATATGACAGTGGAATTAGTGGAAAGAACATAGATTAAGCTTAAATACTCGACTAAGAAGGAGTTTAACATCTGTACAAAGAATGTGTTTTGAATTAAAAAATATATCTTATATTTTGGTAACATCCATTTTATCAATTGTTGAGAAAGGTAAAATAGCTATAAAATCAAGTTTGTCCTTTTAAGAATGTGATAGTTTGGTGATGTAGAAATTTAAGTACCAAAATTAAATCCCCCTAGCAATGACATTCATGAATAAGCGTTAATATTTTTAAGCTTGGACACCGTATTAAAAGGGAATTTCATTTTGTAATCACAATTAGGTCATTGTCAAGGCAGCATTGATCGTTAAGAGCAATCGACGGAACTCCCGCTAATCGATGCTACTACAAAATAGAATTTTAAGCGGAAAGGGACTCAAAGTAAGTAAATTCTCACATTCTCATTTAACACACATGTGTGTTGTTGTTATAATTAAATTGCTCTTAGGTAAATTGAATGTGTATTGAATCTGAATTCTATGTAAGTAAATCCCCATACCCACCTACTTATTCCGTTGTATATTATGTGGTGATTATATTGGACCGTGTTATGGATTGTGTTATGATTGTGTTGAATTATTTCATGTGATATATATTTCRTACTGTTATTATGTTGAATRATATTTAAATACGGATTTATGTAGTTCATGTCATGGGCATATAGTTACAGTATTCTACATCAATCCTGGCATGAGCCATTCGTACATTTGGAAAGCGAATGGTTTAGGAAATAAAATTTGAAAAGAAATGAAATTTTATTAATGAATGATTCTCAGAAAAATGTTAAGATTTTGAAAAGGAGTGTAAACCTAAYCATAAAAGATGTGAGTGGGAAATGGGGCGTRGRGGACGGCGCATCGAACTCAACCCTCTTGTAGGATAGGGAGATAAGTAACATTCACCTCTTAGGAGGTGAAAAAGATTAAAGGAAAAGTTAAGTGATGTTAACTATATTGCGGTTCTATCGGTAGGAAATGTGATCGGGTTCCAAAGAATAATAGCCAACTGCAAGCTTAATGGCTTCCGAGGTTAAATCTATCATCAGAAGAAGAATTAGGCCAAAAATTAGGATACGCTCCATCCCCGCAGGGGCAGAGAACCCGTCGCTATCTCGGCTGTGCTACCGGAGGCTCTGAACGATCTTTAGCTCTGGAACTGAATAATTTCCTTGTATCTAAGAAGAACTTCCAGATTCATAGGAAGGAAGCTTAATCGAATATTCTCTAAATTATTCAAGAGGATATTTCTGTACATAAACAGAATTCGAATTGGGACTTTAAGTTAGTAGAAATGATCAAGAAGTACTACCCATGATTCTGACCCAGAGYATTCCTAGAAATTCATTTCGGCCAATTGAACCTTCTCGAACTRTTAAGAAAACATGTACCAATTACCAAAAATGCTTTTTTATTAGGTACACTTTCTATTGAAGCCTTGGGTAGTAAAAAAAGTGGGATGCTGTATTTCCAAGATTGGATTTCATATCCGAATGAACCTCGTAATCGTAAGAAAGTGGGTTTTTTAGTTATTGGCCTAGCGAAATAAAATTTGGGATAGGATCAATTTTTTCTTTACAAATCAAAAAAAATTGAAGATTTAGTTATGATTAGAAACCTACTTTCTATCTTCGGCCACATTAAAATTACCTTCTGGGGAGGTCCGTTTGATATCCAAAAACTGCTCAAGAGTAACTAGGACCAATTTAGGCACGTTTTCATGTTCTAATTGAACACTTTCCATTTTTGATTATTCTCAAAGGAGAAGATTATTCTCTTTAACAAACATATGCGGATCCAATCACCTCTGACCATCAAATGAAATGTGAATAACTCGCCCTCCTTTCTTTGAATGAAAGGGCGCTTCCGGTTCTGTCGGTGCTTGAAACAATTTTGTCTTCTCATAGGCATTACACTAAGTGAGCTCATAACTTTAATCAAATGGAAAGGTTTTTACAAATTTCTTACATTTTGAAATGGTAATTTTATGAAAGTATTCAGAAAGTTCTATTRAGGAAGTGAACTATGAATTTGTAACATATAGTGCATTTCACATGCATTCATGCATGGGATTTGCTTACTGAGCTTTATAGCTCATTCTATTTCCATCATTCTGCATTTCAAGTGATGTTTAGCTAGATGGTGCATGGAAGTCGCTTGAATCAAAGCTTTGATACCTTGAAGTGTTATTTAAATGAATTTTGGTGAATAAGATAAAGGATTGACTAGAGAGGTCTTATATACTGTTTAAGATATTTCTTTATTGTTTTAACTATTCATCTTTAAAATCTTTCAAGTTCCGCAAATTTCAATTTTGATAAATCTTAGGCTAATAGAAGATTGTTGGAGTACTTCATTTATTTTATTGGATGTTTATTRGGATGGAATGCATGTTGTCTACAGGTATTGGGAAATGTTTGAGAACCTTCTGAATGTATACAGAAGGTAGTTTTTGAAATAACAGAGGAAACTCTGTCGAAATTTTTATAAAACTTTTTAGTCAAGTGTGCAGGTCTCTTTTGTTTTCTACAGTATTTGATATGATTATGAGTAAGGTTAGTAATACTCTCGGCTTAGGGCGGTTCCTAATCTAGGGGTGTTACAGTTTTGGTATCAGAGCTTAGAGTTTTAAAAGCGATTATGTACACTTCATACAAAAATATTTTTAAATTCAAGAAAGCTATATGGGTATCAAGCCWTGCCACAAGCTTCCCTTCCTGGACCGTCTAGTATGTTTATGTTTTGATTGAATTCTCGAATGATGTTAACGTTAAGTGTTTTAAGTATGTTGTTTATATATATCTGTTTAATTTTGGGGATGATGTATAATGTTCAAATTTCTATAACCGTGTGCTGTATCTATGTATGAAGTTCTTACACAAATAAACTTTTCTAGTCTGATAATGKTCCGTACCACATGTTCACAAGCCCAAGACGGGGCGATTCAGCCCCAGGACGAAGAGGCAGGTAGTATCCATGCTGCATAAGGAACTCCAATGACCATGGAGGCCTTTATGCAGGCAATGACTACTTTTGGATAGGCTAGCCAATCAAGGAGGAACGAAACACTTGAATACGGGAAGATCTCRGAATTTAAGAAGCTCACCCCACCTCCATTCTCAAGTACCACTGATCCTTTGGAAGCKGAGAATTGGCTGACAAAAATCCAAAAAACTTTCTCTGTCATGCGATGCACAGGTGAAAAGAAGGTCAACTTTGATGCATACATGTTCCAAAGGGAGGCGTAGGACTGGTGGCTGATGGTTCAGCGCCAAATGTTTGTCGAGGCCTTCAAAGATAAATATTTTCTCAAGAGCATACGACAGCAAAAGGTGCACGAATTTGTGAGGCTGGAGCAGGAGAGCCAATCTGTCAATAAGTATGAAGCTGAATTCACTCAATTGGCTAAGTTTGCTCCTGATTTGGTTGCTACAGAGGAAAGGAGAGCAAGGMGCTTTGAAAAGGGGCTCAGGCCTAAGATTAAACTGGTGGTGATTCCTTTTGAGCTTTCTACGTAYCRAGAGGTTGTCAATAAATCTCTTTTGGTAGAGACRGCTAAGGAGGAGTTCAAAAGTCAACCCATGAACCAGAGATTCAAAGGTAGAAATCCTAAAGGCTGGGTCAAGAGTGGTCAGAAGAGGAGGTACGACCAAGGGAGTAGACAGGGAAATCAACAGGGCAAACAGCATAGGAAAGTTTGCTCYAATTGTGGTGAGGAACATCTCGGTGAGTGTCTCTTAGGTAAGGGGGTGTGCTTCAAGTGTGGAAAGCAAGGGCATTTTGCTAGGGAATGCCTAGTGAAGGTGGTAAAGGTGGTGGAGAGTGTTTCAACTATGGGAAGCCCAGACATCTAGCCAAGGACTGTAGGGTAAAGAGACCAGCTGCTGAGGCACGAGTCTTCACCATGAYGAGGAAGGAGGCAGATGAAGCACCGACCGTAGTGTCAGGTACTTATAGCTTAAATATTACGCTAATACAGTTATTATGAATAATTGCATGAGTTTAAGGATTACTTGTTGTGTAGGCACTTTATTTGTGTGTAATATACCTGCCACCACATTATTTGACTCGGGAACTATCCACTCCTTTGTTCACCCTGCTTTCACTGAGAAAYTTCGAACCTCGTGTACACGTGTGGATGCACAGCTTAGTGTGTCCACAGCTTCTGGAGTAGTCATGAACTCGGAGTACGTGTTGAAGAATTATCCTGTTGCATTGGATGGGAAAGAGCCGATAGCGGAGCTCATGGTATTGGACATTTAGGAGTTTGATTTCATTTTAGGCATGGACTGGCTATCGAAGCATCATGCCACAATTGACTACCGCAAGAAGAAGGTTATGTTGGGTTCTCCTAGTGAGTTACAGTTCTATTTTCTCRAGTCTAGGGTGAAACCATCCATCCCGATAATATCTGCTATGAAGGCTCGTCGAATAATGAAGAAGGGTTGCACTGGCTTCCTAGCTTCATTAGGTGAGATTCTTGAAASATAACTCTYGATCAAACAAATTCCAGCTGTTCGAGAATATTTAGATGTGTTTTCAGATGACCTTCAAGGTTTACCACCAGTAAGGGAGATCGACTTTGCCATCGACTTGGCRCCTGGAACGGCACCGATCTCTAGGGCTGTTATTGTTATTGTTGCTATTATTATTATTATTATTATTAGCGCTTCTAATCCCAACTTTTCCTCATAATAGGGCTAGGGTTTTACATCCTCCCCTTCTTAAAGAAAGTTCCAATCTCGAAACTTGATGTATCTGGTTCCTCAATAAGGTATGGGTATAGACTCCTCATTTTCTCTTCAAGTTCCCTTATGGCTTCCCCCGAAGTAGGATTTGTCCACCGAACTTTCTCCTCCTTCTTAACACGTGGTCCTTGCAATCACAACCTTCAAGGGTCTTCATAACTCAAATTTTTTTTTTTGGAGGTGCAGCAGCTCTACCTCTAACACATGGGTAGGGTCTACTACATAGTGGTGAAGCTGAAACACATGAAAACATTGTGAGTGYRTGATAGAGTCAGTGGTAGAGCACAATGGTAAGCCAAATCTCGAACTTTGTCCAGCATCTCAAATGGCCTGACAAACTTGGGACTAAGTTTTTTGCTTTTTTCGAATTGATCYTTTTTGTAGGCGAGAAACTCAGAGGTATACTTTTTCACCTTGAACAAACTTTAGTGGTCTTCTTCGAGCATCTGCCAACTTTTCTATCTATCCTGTGCCTTATTGAAATATCTCTGAATTACCCATACTTTTTCTTTTGTAATTTGCTCAAGATTTGAACTAGAAACACTTTTATCTCCSACGTCATCCCAAAAAATAGGTGGCTTGGATTTTCACCCGTACAAAGCTTTGAAAGGAGCCATCTTAGTGCTAGATTGATGGTTGTTCTCTTATGAAAACTCTACTAAAGTCATATAGTCAACACATTTCCCTTTGAAATCCATTACACAAGTTGTATTGAGGGTCAGGACATTGCCAAACTCTTCATTGTGGCTCTTCCAAAATCGGGAGAAAAACCTAGGATCACAGTCAAACACAATTAACACCGACACTCCATGTAATCTGACTATGTTGCCCAAGTAGACTCTCACCAACTCCTCCATCGAAGCTGTTGTCTTTATTGAAAGAAAGTAGGCAGATTTTGTCAGCCTATCCACCAATCCATTGCTTCCTCACCTATCATGTTCCTTCTTAGCCTCCACCTAATAATAGGCATAGTACCCCTAGTCTTTTAGAAGCTACTCCTTATGGGTTTCAAGGGCATCCACCATTTTCAACAAATTCGTCGATAAGGGGAACGATAGCTCCATTACGTCCTTTGCAAGAAGACATCTATTAATCAGGTAAAATTGTCTATTATTAACACACATAAACTCAATTAATTAAATAAAAATAAAAACAATAAATAAATAAATAAATAAAATAACAACATAAAACTTTGATTGCTACCTCACTCATGCACACTTCCAACTCGAAAGGTTTTCAAGACTTAATGCTATTGATGATCTAAAACCTACGCTCTGATACCACTAAATGTCACACTCCAATATTGGGTCAGAGCCTGTACACGGGACATGGCATAGTCRTATTCTCCAGGATGTCTCCTAAAGAATACAAGGACTTAAACAAGTGAAAGCATTTTTTTTAAAAAGAAAATTAAAAAATAAAGGAATAAAAATATAATAAAATTCAATAGTGGATGCACAGTAAAATACAACTGTATAATCCCATAACAAACTACAAAGTAAACCTCTGAAATAAAAATCGAATAGCTCACTAATAGAAAAATAATCTTCAGCCTTCAAACCCAAATGACTCATCCCCACACGTTCGTCCCCTAATTCGTACTCATAGGCTTTATAATCTGAAAAGGTGACACTTACTCTGTAACACTCCCAGATCAGAAAYTAACCTAATCCCGAAATGTCACCAACTTAATATTYATATATTTAAATTTCAGCAAAAGCATTGAAAATAAACAAATGAAATTTAAATATTCAATAAGTTCATAAATGAATAGAAACTTTAATTAACATAATGAGTCTTGAGTATCAAAGTCTGCTCCCAAATGATCTCCACACACCATCTAACCAATCATCACTTAAAATGTAAAATAAGCGAAAATGGGGTGAGCTAATAAGCTCAGTAAGTAAATCTCATGCGTAAATATGTGTATCATGTACTATATGTCATGATGTTCAAAAATTCACATTGTCAAAACTTTCAAAGAAACTTTCTTTTTAAATCATGAGAACTTTCTAAAAATTTCCTTTTCATCAAAAGTTTCCAAACATTTCCATTTCATAAAATTGTGAGCTCACTTGGTGTAACGCCTAGCCATTAAGTTTGCAACCGACTATTATTCTTTGGAACCCGATCACATTTTCTACCGGTAGAACCACAAAACGGTTAACGTTACTTTAACTTTTCCTTTAACTTTTCACCTCGCAAGAGGTGAACATTACTCACTTTCCTACCCTACAAGAGGGTTAGGTCAGATGCATCGGTCCCCCACGCCCCATTTCCCACTCACATCTTTGATGGCTTAGGCCTTACACCCCTTTTTCAAAATCCTTAACGTTTGGAAATCATTCAATATAAAAAYAACATCTTTCCAAACTTCATTCCTCAAAACATTTACTTTTCCAATTTCATTCTTTAAACATTTCCTTTCTTGAATGTATGATTATGTCCATATTAGAAAATGTGCAAGTACTGCAATCTACATGCTCATGGACCACATGAACTCTTAACTTAAACTTCCCAACATGTCATCAAGTAGAAAAATTCACATACTTGAAGTAAAATCATAAATCATATCACATAAAAGCAATCCAATTATGACCATGAACTCACATTAAATTCACATAGAGATTTTCGGTCAAAATAACAATTCACACATACCATAATTAATGAGAATGTGGTGATTTACTTACATACTTCAATATCATTATGTATTCACATTTAATTCACATACAGATTCAATCATAATAACAACACATTGCATCATAACTAAATGAAAATGTCGAAATTTACTTACTTGTAGTCCTTAGTAAATTTATTTACTTTAAGTCGCTAGCGGGGTGCCTTAGTTGATCACAACGTCAACGTGCCACAGTATCCTAATATTATTACACAAGAWTATTCATCTGAAATTTGTTTAAGCAAATACATTCATTTAATACAGATGTTTACCGTTAATACTTTTATCGTTTTTCCTATGGTGACCTTAACCAATGATTTCTCAAGATTAATTTCCATGTCAATAAAAATCAAACTACTAATAGTACAATTTAATTTCATGACTCCTAATTTGTTCTTAAAATAACAATAATAATCGTGATCATAATATACATTATTTTATCATACAAACCCTAAATTTCACCCTAAATTATATTCCAACATATTTCTAGAATTATATCCTCCTTTTACTCAGTCATACTAACTTAAATTTTAATTAAACATATTCCATATTTTTCCTTAATTATTATTACATAATAGAAAACATAGGCCATTTGGTTAATTTAAATGAAGAAGCTAAGGATCCACCGCCAATCCCGAACCTTAGGTGTGGTATTGAGTCTAAGATGTAATGACATCAATCATGCTCGAAAAAGAAATACGCTCCGAGCGTGCGAACAGCGTTCTGATCGTGAACGTGTTGCACACAAGCAACTGGCTCTAGCGGACGGCACACGGTGCTTGGTCGCCTGGGAACCTAGTCATCTGGTCGCCTGGGCACCCGGTCGTCTGGTCCCTTGGTCGCCCAGTCGTCTGGTCACCTGGTCGCCCAGTCATCTGGTTGCCTGGGTGCGTTGTCGCCTGTCGCCTGGTCGCGCGACAGTAGCGAGAACAGATGAGATGGAGTAGAGTCCAACACCGACAGAGAAGAGGGGAGAGAGAGAGAGAGGAGGCCGACGTCGGTGAGGGCAGAGGGAAAAGGCGGCGGCGGCGGGGAGGGGGTCAGCATTCGGGTTACTTTTGGGGAATAAGATGAACAGTTGTCTTCTTCCGCTCCAAATTTATAATTTTTTTTTTTACTACTAACTTAATCTTAATCAAAATTCCTTCGCGGGCCATTTTTATACTTTAACCAACTAAACCAACTAAATTAAAATGTATTAGTTTTCTTCTAGCCTAAAATCAAACCCTAATTCTAGTTTTAGGTTTGAATAAGAAAAGTACGAATTTTAGTGGGTTAGGCCTAAATTAATTAACTAAAAATTCCAATTAAGTTAAACTAATAAAATTTCACCTTTAAATAAATATACTTACCCTTAACGTATAACAAATAATAAATCAAAGAAATAATCATTTATTTTTAATTGGCACATCGAACGCTGCAGCCTCCAAATCCTTCCACGGTAAATTAATCAATTTACTAACAATCATGAATATAATCTAATTAGTAGATTAGAACATAAATTATATATGTATATATATAGCAATCCTAATAATATTAGATATAATATATATATATATATATAGCAATCTTAATAATATTAGGTATAAAATCTACCACGTAATTCRAACTACCAAGAAATCTTTGCAATTGATTTTTATCGCAGATTTTATCAGGAAATTTAAAAGTAAATAACAATGATCTTTCGATTGGTGTTATTGTACCTTTGGAAATATAGTATCCTAGAAATCAGACTTTTGTTTGAAAAATGGTCATTTTAGTTTTTGAAATTACTAAACCATTTTTCTTAACAATATGAAAGAAGGTTTTTAAATGTTTAAAATGTTCATCTATTGTTTTAGAATATACAAGAACATCAATAATATAGACAATACAAAATTTTGAATAATCACTAAAAATATTATTCATAATTCTTTGGAATTCAGAAGGGGAATTTTTTAAACCAAAAGGCATTACATTCCATTCATATTGATCAAAAGGGACTGTAATCGCTATTTTGTAACGGTCTTTTTCAGAAATCTGTATTTGCCAAAAATCAGATTTCATGTCGAATTTAGAAAATATATAAGCAGAATTTAGTCGAGATRAAAGGTACTTTTGATTTGGAATATGATACCTAATCCATTTTAAAGCAGCATTAAGGGGTTTAAAATTTATAACTAGTCGAAGAATGCCACGTTCTGTTTCAGCATTTTTATTGACATAAAAGGCAACACAACTCCAAGGAGATCTAGACTTTCTAATAAGATTTTTGGGTTCGAGATCCAAGATTTCTTTTCTACAATGCTGTTCTAATTCAACATTCATCTGAACTAGTCTAGCTTTGGTAGGAATCATATTTTCATTGAAGTCTGGGGTATAAGGAMGATCAACTACATGTTGTTTCTTAGCCCAGAAGGCATTTGGAAGATCAGAACAAAGTTCTATTTCAAAAGAAGATTGAAGTTTTGAAATTTTTGATTGAATTCTAGGCAATCTAAGTGTCTCATATATTCTCAGATGAAATAAGGTGTTTTTGAATTCCTTTAATTGAAAGGATTTGCTAAGTGATACAGCATCAATCTGATCTTTATGAACAGAATATGCTTTGATGAGATTTAGATTTTTTGTCCGAGTTTTTTCTAAGAAGGGAAAACTAGACGGGTATTTTTAGCTTTAAAAGAAATAGACTCAGAAATTACTTAATAAGGAGCAATCAGTATTAGGAATGGTGTTCCTAATATTGCAGGATGACAGATATCATTAACTACCACAAATGGAGTTTTTATAGAGATATCATAATGGATAATTGAAGCTTCAATCTTGTATTTGACTTGGAGCTTAGAATTGTTAGTAGCTGATAATCTGCTATTTGTAGATTCTCAGGATTTCTTAGGTACTAAACCATCTTTGATACAATTTAAATCAACACCAGTATCAAATAAGGCAATAGTATCTATAATATAATTAGAAGAGAATTTAAGAGTAATACGAATGAGGTTTTTTTAAGATGTAATTTCCCTAAGGATAAATAAGAAATTGGGAGGAATTTGATTAATATTTTCTATTTAGCTGGGAAGTGCTAGTTGTTCATCATTTTTAAAATCAGAAGAAGAATTTTCACTCTGTTTTGAAAAAAGAATTTGAATAATAGTAGAATCTTGTTTTTATTTTTCTTTTAAATCTTTTGTTTCTTGTTTTATGATTTTAATTTCTTGCTGAAGGCTGGAAATCGAAACAGAGGATTGTTTTTTAGATTTTTTAAGAATATTTATTAAATCATATGTATTTATAGAAGTAAACGGTAAAATAGAAGGTTTTGGAGGATGTTTTTCATCAGAAATTGATCCTAAAATTTTTTCTAAATATTATTTTTGTAAAATAGGATCAGAAATATATTTAAGATATTCTAAAAGAGTTTCTTGTTCTGTGGTAAGAACATTTAAAGAATAATCTAAGGAATCAGAATTTTCAGAAGATGTTGAAGTGTGAATTTCATCAATTTGAAGGGTTATTTCAGAAAACGAGGATTTAGAAGAAGTAGAATCCGAATCAGAAAAAACTAGAATATTTGCAATTTTTTCATAAATTTCTGGATCAAGATGAAGTTCATTAAGTTTTTTAGAGTATTTACAATACCTAGCATAGTGTCTTTTTTTATGACATTTACAACATGTAACATCTTTAAAGTTTGAAAGTTGTTTATTTTATTTAGATTTTTTATTATTAGTTAATTTTTTAGAATATTTTTTAGAAGGTTTTTTGTAAAAATCATCAACTGGTTTTGAGGATTTCCTATAGCTACTATGATAAGATTTCCTATGGGATTTAGATGAAGAAGGTTTACTRCAATTGCCATTGTAGTGGGAGGATTTTTCGGGGAGATTTTCAAACTGTCTACAGAAGTCTCCTAACTCCTTTTTAGATTGTTCGAGTTCTCGCTTAAGGGATTGCTGAAGCCTAATATCTTAACATAATTTAAGACCTTCTTTATTAATTTGGCTAATTAGTTCTCCAAAGGTGAACTAGTGATATGGAATGATTTTCTAATTTTTTGATTTGTTTCTTTACGATGTTTATTCCTAACTCTTTCTCTAAGAGGTGAGGTAGGCCTGCAAGGAATTTCTCTTTCCAGAAGGGTTGATTAGAATCTTCTATAAGCATAAGCCTAGTAAGGAAAGTATTTTTATAATATTGGAATTCAATGAGTTTYCTGCATCTAAGATTTGATAATAATTCGACATTTTTATCTTTTAGATGTGATGGATCTCCAATGAAATGGAGGAAGATAGAAAGGATTAGAGTTGATACGGCATCTGAAATAGGTTGGCCATCAGCTTCCATGATGAAGTTACYAGCTTCATCGGTCTTAACAGCATTAAGTATATCTTGCCACTGTTGAGAAGTGAGATAGTAATCTCATCAACCTTTTAATTGGCCAGAGAAAAAGTGATAAGGAGCTCAGCTATAGCTCTATCCTCGGTTCCTATATGGGTTTTATAAGCATTTGTCGCCATGGTCATTTGCTAAAGGAAACTAATGATTTGATAACAGATGAGGCATTGAAACGGTATTGGGATATGGGTTTTGCTACTCTAATATCTGGAGYAATTGGGGAATTTGGAACAGGAATGATAGATGACTGCCAAGTCATGGGATTGATGCTAGGAATTGATGGGGATTTGGGTTGGAATTGTTCTAATGTTTGATCARTGTCTGAAGAAGAATTTTCTTCTAAGACATTAATCTTATTGGATTCAGAAGYAGAATCTAGAATGATTTTACTAGAGGCAGGAGATAAGTCTATAAGACTCAATTGATCCTGGATGRCTCTAGAAAATTCTAATTTATTATCTCTAATAGTTTTTACGCTAGAATCAGAGATAGAAAAGGGTTTAAAAACAGGATTTTTGAGAGGTTTCTTTTCTTCTTTTGAAGGAATAGATTCAAAGATAATGGATTTTTCAGAAATAATTGGTAATGATTTTTCAATCCTATCAAGTTRTTTTCCTATTGTATTTAAATGTGTATTGGTAAAATTATTTTGACTTATGGTATTTTTGGTATTTTGAAGAATATCTTCTGCTGGATTTTTATAAGGAAAAGCTTCTACAGATTTTCCTAGATGATCTATATTTATACCATGAAGAGGAGGATGATTTGCTTGGATTTTATGAGAAGCAAAAAGTGATTGCCACTCAGGAATTTTCTTAGATRGAGTTGTAATAGGCTRAATAGATGAAAAGGGATATTTTATTTTGTTTGGAATAATATAGTAAATTTCAAACCAATCAAAAATAAGATATGTAATTTATTTGAAATTACAAAATCATAGTATTTTTCTTGGATTTGTTTTCTTTCAAAAATGAATTTTTGAAAGAACCAATTGTTTTATCAGAATTTTCATGTGAATAAAAATCATTATGTAATAGTTTTATCTAATTGAAAATCTTGTGTAATCATACTTAATTCATGATGGTCATTTTTAGTRWTAGCAAAAAATGAAGGACTAGTAGGTTCACTGCCAGAAGGGGATTTAGAATATATCAGTTTAGRAATTTCAGATGAATAATCTACTTTGTGAAAGGAATTCCTAGAAGTATTAGGTAAATCTAATGTAGAATACCTAGGAAGATCTGCTAAGGAAACAGTTTTCCTAGGGTGATCTATGACCGATGGGATTKGGGAAATCCTTCCTAGATCTATGGTCTGAGTTTCAAATCGATGGTCCGAAAATCTTTTGTTTGGAATTTTTTATGAAAATTAAGTTACACAGAATCATCTGAGAATTGGTTGATATTTCTAATCTCAATGTTTGGAGGGAATTGAACAAAATTTGTAGATGGAGTAGCTCCTTCTAAAATCCACTCATCTAGAAGTTGAATATCCTTCCACTGGATGGATTTTGGAATTACCAAATTAGATCTGGAGAGATYTRTTTGGAGTAGAARGGTTTCACCTCTCTTACTCTGGCATCTAACCTTTGTTGCAAAGGTAGATTGCATGGCTTTATAATGTACCCCGTACATCAAAGCTATAGGAATGGATCCTTCTAACATTTGATAGTTATGGGTCTTGATCTAAAGAACAAGAGATTTCAGAATATTGGGATCATCTAAAGATACGGTAAAATTTGGATAACAATCAAAAGTAATCGGATCAGTACACAGACTAGATTCGATTGAACTTAATAAGGAATCATCAAAATTAAGGAATCTTGTGTTCCTAAGAACAACCAAGATTGAGGTATTTAAACCTTCTTTTGTGAGGAGTTTGATACCAATCTAGACAAGTCCTATGTGAAGGTACCTGTAATTTCTAGATCAGTGTTTTTCTAAGGATTTAAAGGAGAGAAGATGAAGCGATTCAAAAGGTTTTGCCAATTGAATATCTTGTTTTTCGGTTTTTATAACATAATCAGATTTAAAAAGATTAAAAGCATATTTATAAACATGATCTTTAGAAATTTTTGGAATAGTCCAATTATCAATTGATTTTTCAAAATCTTCAATAATTAATTCTTCGGAATATATCATCATTTTCTGATCTTCAGTAGATTTGGACACAGAACTACTCGATAAAGTATATCTCTTAAAGAAATTCTCCATTTCTAGGTATTTCAAGATAGATCAAGATCAAATATGGCTACCAACTTGCTGCCATGCTGGCGGGTCTCGTGCCTTCCTCGGCTTACCCTTAGCGGTCTTATGCAAAAAACACTTACCAGAAAAGACAAGATCTACCCAAATCTATCCAAATCTGAGTAGTCTCAACAAGAAAAGCATACGCCATTTCATGGCTTTGATACCAGTAGACGACCAATGATCGGAAGACGGCCGATAAATTCAAGAAGATTAATTAGAGAAGAGAGAGATCAATCAAAGGATACAAGGAATATTCTTAAATTTCTTAGATGAGCAAAGAAACAATAAATCAAACATAAAATTTTAACAGATAGAATTTAAACAGACAGATCAGGCAGTTAAACCAACCATTCAGGAATTTAATCAAACAAATAGGTATTTAAAGATGCATGAGGCAGGAGGCAGTGCCTTCCATATGCATGTATAAAAACAAATTTATAAAAACTGGAATATATATATTATAAATTAGAAAATATAAGTAAGAAGACTTACTTATAAAATTTGCGATACAATTTTTTCGATCTGATCTTCAAAAGAGGTCGAACAAGATTACAATGAGGAAGTGATTTCTAAATCTATGAGAGAGTTTTCTCTCCTAGTTTTTCCTTCTTTAACAATGAGGGAGAAGCCTCCTTATATAGAATTCAAGAGGGGGTATTTCTACAGTATTTTTGTGAGCGCTACAGTAATTTTTCAAAAGTGCTATAGTGTACAGTGCAATTGCTACAATGTACAATGCTTTGTGAATAGTATTTACAATAATTGTCTTTGTAGAGTGCTACAATACTCTATGATATTTGTATAGGAATTTCTACAAGATCTTCTAGCCRTATATTATGGTAGGTCAGCCTCGTCTGGAACTAGAGATGTCGCCRAGTCTTCAGAGGATRCAGCCTTTGATGACGACGATGGAATATACTACAATAGTAACTACTGCATCTCTTCGGGGGATTTGGCTACTACAAGCTTTGCTGCGAGCTGGGATTTTTCTATCAAAAACTCTTTTTGGTCCGGTGTGATGATCGGAGCCATAATCTTCTGTGTTGTATGTTTGTGTTGACAGAACTCTATAATGGATGATACCTGGAAAGATTTTTACGGAGGCATTATATTCCACATACCAAGACAGAACCCATGGTAAACAGAATTTTGTGCGGAACAATGGTAATGTTCCAAAATGGGATTCTTCTGGAGTCAGTTTGTAGTGAGATTTGAAGGTATTGAATGCTATTTTTACGATGGATTTGGTTCAGCCATTCTTCGATAGTACCGAAGATGTCCACTAGATGAACCAGAARGGGAAGGTTGTGATRTCAYGCACACGGGTATCAAATTATATTAACCATGTGTGTTGGGATTTGTAGTTCTGGATATAGAAAGAATTGTACCACTCCGGCTKGTAATCCTAGTAGGCAAATGTCTCATGATAAAAGGRTTCCCTTTTGCAGATATTTGGAAAACCAAATTCCTGGTTGAGTTCACCCTGTGATTTCATCCATGTTTCAGGTGACAAAATATTTAAAATTTTGAAAGTGGAATAAGCAAGTTGCTGGTTGGTTTTTTCTAAGCAAAAGTATTTTATTTCCACTGACCCGCATATTTCCAAAATCGTTTGGTAATAAACAGGGGTTTTTAAAGGATGAACTAGTGTGTAAAACCAATTCTGTCCAAAAAGTTTTTGAATTGTTTTGAACGCTGAAGGTTCATAAGAAGATTTTTCTATTGAAATAATATTTTGAAAAAGAAATTTTTTAATAAAAGGGGTCGATACTTTAGTTGATCTCTCGACTAAGATATCTTCTTTGATATGAGAGGTACGTTGTGAAGTAACTTTTGCCTGGATTTGTTGACCTTTAGTGGGACAACAACCTTGCCTTTGTTATCAGAAGAACTTGCTTGGAATTGGGAGAGGAGTTTTTTATTGGTGATCGCTCTCTCACTCTGAGTTTTTTCTCTCGCTTTTCTAGATGGTGTTGTGATTCTATAAGAATTCTCTTGTAAAAAAATAAGAAATGAAATTTRTATCTCCTTTTATAAATTCAATATCAAAATCAAATATACTTAAAATAGCTTGCCATCTGGCAAAATTTTATTTTAATGCAAAGTTTTGAACATCTTTTTGTAAAATTTCTTTTGCAGATTTACAATCTATACGTAATAAAAAAAATTTATTCAATGAATCATTTTGAAATTTTTGTATGCTTATGACAATACTCAGAATTTCTTTTTTAATAATTGAATATGATTTTTGGGTTTCATTTCAATATCCAGAATGGATTCTTTCCCATTTAATAATTGTTTAAGAATACCACCATAACCAATTTCATATATATATATATATATATGTGTGTGTGTGTGTGTGTGTGTGTATATAAAGTTCAAAAAGAAAAACATAAACTAAATCTCGGTATTTACATACTCAGTCAGCAAACGAAACCTCCCTCTAAATCGAAAGGGAATGGAATTTGGTCAAAGAGACTAATAAATAAATAAACAAAAATTAAAAATAAATTAATTAATTAATATTAATGCTCAAATTCCCATAATATTATATTTTAACTTAGAAATTAAAATACAAAGAACTGCACTTATCATAAATATTAACTGCCAAAAACCTATCAAAAATTAATTAGGTTTCGGACATATTAAATTAGGACAACTTGCAGCAAATCCTGAATTCAGTCCTAACTTTACTCTTGCTAGGTTGGTCAAAACAATAAGGTTGTAGTTTTTACCAATGCTACCTAGACTAAAAATCAAAATGTAACATGTTCCCCCAAAGCCAAATCCAATAATATCCCAAACCACATTTGGACTATCTCTAACCAAATTAATTTAAAACACCTAAATACCACATTTTCGAAAGAGACTAAATAAATAAGAATTATCCTTACCAAGTAAAGATAATTAAAAGAACTAGATAAATATTAAAATAAATAAATAAATTTCAGTTGTGTACGAGAATACTACTTTTGAAACTCGTAAATTTCTAGTAATAGTAACTCAATTCACACGCTTTTACCGTACAGACAACGTCATGCAGGATCTAGTAATACTAGCATTATCACATCGTACATACGTGCACGGTTTTTACCTTATCGCTTCATCACAAGTACAGGTACCCTCTAACTTGGGTACAAATGATCACCGACCCTGGGTTAAACCTCCTAACTAAAGATACGAATGTCCGCAATCAAACTCGGTGCATTCCTGCGTCATCGACAGCCCGATCATTGGCTAAGGGTTGGTTCACTCTGATACTATCATTCGGACTAGTTTAAAAGGTACTCATAGTGGGACTAGCCAAGCACAATACTTTGTCCACCAAACTAGTTATTCAGAGCTCCCAAATTGAGTACTCAATGCTAATCCATTAATTCCATAAATAATCACAACTAAGTCGTGTCTTGATCATTGTTTTGAGTAGTTCAATACCCATTCAGTTTACAAATGCGGCTATTTATAATAAATCAAGTATGCTCTGTGTTCATGCTCCTTTTACAAAACAAATGTAAGTAAAATAGAATTTTCTTAAAATCACGGAATCATTTACTATTTTTCAAATGCTTGGACAAATGTTTATGCAGGAAAATGGTTTTGAAGTGACTCATTTGAGTTCATGTTTTCCTAGATTTTTGGATAAGGCGTGAAATATAAATCAATTCGTGTAGTATCCATAGGTAAGCCACGGTGATGTAATAAGGAATATAGCTAAAGTAATTAGCACTACACAGGAAATGCGTTTCAGTTTTGAGGTGCGATCAATTTACTAGGTACTAATTATTGACCAAAATGATCGGAATAASTAAAGGGAATGATTCTAGAAGATCCTACATATTCTATAATTGTTTTAACAATTCAGAGAGTTACTAAATGGCCCAAAAAGTTCGTTTCGTTCATATTGACACTATTTTACTATTTAGGTCATAATTTTTGTTCTAGTTACTGAAATTTTGCATAATTAGTTCCAGAATATTCCTAAGATCTCTAGATTTCTAACCATACCTCTCATGATAGCTTCAATTAGTAAGAAATCCATAAATCTCAATGAGTTGGTGTACTGTCAATCCGTCCAGACCGATAATGGTTAAATGGAAGGCTGCTAATGGTCCTATCATAAATCAACTTTTACACATCCAATTCAAGCAAAATTGGTCTTAAAATAATCCTAAGATAATCATTTTTTCAACCATATATTAAAATCCAATTTCTAATTTATTTTACTTCAAATAGTAGGTCGATGCACAAATTTCGTACATTGGTCCAAAAGTTTGCAAAATTTATATCTTAAACTTTACTAAGGCTATAGTTCTGACTTTCAGTTTGTTTTAAACCTTAGGAACAAAACTAAATCATGAATTAATTAACTCTAAATCTCATAAATCATTTTTGAAGCAAAAATAGTAGCGAAATATGTATAGCGTATCCAAAAAGGCAAACCATATCTTCTAAATTTTATCCTCAGCAAAATATGCTATTGAAGCTACTAGTAAAACAGCAAGTATACTCAATATAATATTCATACTCATAATTGAAATTATTCAAAAGTTTTACTAGCACAATACTATATCATATTACTGCTATCTTATCATCTTGCACGATTTGCTGTCTATATACATTCACACACATTCACATCTTCGTTTTGCATTTCCAGAGCACCTGATCATGTCTATGATTATGTTTTTAACTATAGCATGCATATATATTCCAGATCATACCCTCTTGCATACTTATAGCACATAATAAAGTTGTATTACATTCAATATCTTGCCAAACATCCTAGCAAAGTTATGCATTATTGGTTTCATAGGCATTTCGAGTGGCTATACTCCTATAATAATAAAGAATATGCAAGCAGTAAAGTTGCTATAGTCCATTGTTTAAGCTATCATGGCATAATCAAATGTATGAATCATTTTATATCACCGAAATATAGCAGAACTACTCATGCTATCCTTCACGGTTTTGTAATTTAGTATATCTATTCAAGCATATTCCAGCCTTATAAAATCACTCATAGCATTCATATAACATCCATTAATCAACAATTGTCCCATAAACAGTCCAATATGCTCGACCTTAATTATAATCATGCTCGATAATTCAGGTCTCATGGTTATTTCATAAGCTAAATTTCCAGCAGTTATTTTCCTATGAAGAGTAAGGTATATTATCGAACTTACTTGATTGAACAAAAAGTGGCAATCACATATACACACAGAGAGGAATTTGAAATTCAAGGAATGAAACCGTAAACAGCAAGCTTGTTCTTCAACTTCTCTTCTAACCGATTGTTCTCTATTCTTGTAATGGTTACTTCTGGTTTTGGTTCGTGCAGCTGAGTGAATAAGGAGAGCGGTCTAAGATTGTGAAAGYAGAATGAAGTATCGTGGGAAATTGCAAAGATTTGGTGAAATGTTTGGCTTGCGCAGAAATCTGGAAGTTACAAGATTGAAGGCTCGGTTTGAGAGTGAAGTCTAGTCGAAGGAGTTTGAAGTTTTCTGGATGCTTGAAGGATTAATGCTCAGTGGAAAGACTCAGCTTAGCAGATATGAAATTATATGAAAGAGGGTTGGACGGATATACCAAAGTTGCTTGTGGTTGGGACTGTGGTTTTCATGCAAGTGTATGGTGTGTTGATCCAGGTGGAGGGTGACAGATGATGCGTTGGCAGCTGAAGGAGGATTTAAATTGGATTTTGAGGGGCGATGTTTCAGCTAGAAGAGGAAAATTTTTGAAGGAAGAGAAGGGGCTGGCATCTTTAAGCTTGTCCATGAGATTGAGTTGGCTCTTCGACAAGTATAGGGAAAGTTTTTTGAAATGGGTGGATGATTGATTATTGGTGGCAGCTGATTGATTCTCAGTGGCAGCTGCTGAAGAGCTCAGTTGTATTTTGAATTTGAAATGGAAAAATGTATTGGCCACTTGGAGGGAGAGAGAGAGAGAGGAAGAAGAAAGAATAGATTATGAATGAGAGGGAGAGAGCATTCGGTTGCAAGGAAACCAGACATGCTAGAAGCCAAATTGAATTTGTCTACTAGTGGGGTTTTGGCYTGCTAAGGGAAAACCAGAAAAATGGGGTAGTAAAATGCTTAGTTTGTTAAGCTAAGGATGCTATATGATTAAGATGAATGAATGATCTAATTCTAATTAATGGAATATTGCATTAGGATGAATCAGACATTATGCCATAGTGGATGGATCATTCAATCATGAAGTAAAATGAACTAGAATCAACTTATCCTATTGGGATGAATATGTTTAAAGTGGCATTTTCATCTTTACATTAGAAAAGAAGAGAATTAATTATATCAGAAAAAAGATGTTGATTTATAGGGTTGGTTTGAGTGTTAAATAAAAGTAAATATTGAAAGATATATTTAATGATGTCTTCAWAAATGGAATGTGACAAACTTTCAAAAATAATACCCAAAAAAAAAAATTAGGGAGGAATTAAAACCACACCCTTATTAGATAATTTTCTTATAAAGTCATCAATACCCCTCGCCTTTTACAAGATTAATGAATTAACTTTAATTTTTATACACTACCCTCTTAATTGATCTAAACAAAGAAAACCTTTAAAATCCTTCTTTCATTCCAAGAAGAGTGATAATACAAATTTTATGGAACAATTAAAGATGAAAAGGTAACTTTAAATAGCTTTACTTTACTTTTTTTTTTTTCCAAATACTATACAAAAATTGTAATTTCTATAACTAATGACCATAAAAAAATGAAAAAATATAGAAAAATAAATTCTTTGATTTGACTATCTTGATGGTCCTTAACTTATGTATTTTGAATAAAAATAATTCATTTACTATTAATTAAAAAGTACGATCTTATTAGTCTATAAATTTATCTTAGAGAAGTTAATGCATATTAATGACCACATAATGACTAGTTAGTTAATGACATGCATCTAAGATTTAAAGTGAGAAAATACTAGCTTCCAAAATTCGATTTTGACATACTTAAAAAAAAAAAAATAGAGGGAGTATAAATTATAACTATTAAATAACAATTTCAATTAAATCTTCATGTTATTCGAATAATGCCAGCATTTTTTGTTTTTGTTTCTCTCTGTTGTAAATACTATATTTTAAAGGTTAATATTCGTTGGAGTAAAGCTCAACACCAATTTCCAAAGCAAGAGACAACCGCATATTATCTTATGTCTGGTCAGACTTGGTGTATTGAATACGCTTTCTACTTGCGTCCTCATTTTATTTCCCGCTGACGCTGCAAGAAGTTGCATCGTCAAATTGCATACGCACGACTTCTAATAGCACCTAAGCCAAGTGCACTTAAATGGAAAAAAAGTACTAAATAAAAAATAGGATACAAGCGACTAGAACATCAAAAAGGAAACCAAACTAATGAAAAACCCAATATTCGTAGGCAGAAGTGAGCAAATTTGTGTCACAAAGGAAACAACTAGGAAATATGAATAGAAGAACCAAAAATGTTCTTTTTACTAAATCCTTGGCATTGGGGTACTACCAGGGATTGATCCTTGAATCTCATCATCACTCAAGCGCCCACGTGCTAGGCTTCTAGCTCAGCCGCGATAAAATAGTTAAAAGAGCATTACTTCAAAAGATAAATAAAACCATCCAAACTTTAAATATGTACATTGTGAAAGTGTACAAGAGTCCCTTGCAAACCTTCCCTTACAAACTCCATCTCCAGCAGAGAAGCAATCAAAGAAGAGAATTCTTTTAGTTTCTGCCAGTCCCTTAACCCCAACCCCAGAAAAAGTAAAATAGAAAAGAGATTTTTGTCCAGAATATTTGGACATATGGAGCTCTCTTCATTCCCATGTAAGCGATATCATCGAGTTGGCAAGACCTGATTCCTCAAAAGTTAATTTGGTATCATAGTCCAAACACTTTGATGATCCAGGGATAGCTTGTGTCAATCGAAATGGCCGCGTCCTAGCTTCATCAAGCTGAGAGATGCAGAACGACCAAAGCAACTGAAACCACCAAAATAGCAAAGTACAGTTCTTTTCAGATTATTGTATTTCTAAGTCCTTCCAGGCAAAATATGCCATTAACAGGATTAAGTTACCTTGGTTTCGCTTTTGCAAATTAACGTTTTCCAAATCACGAGTTGACCATTTTCAGTTATCATGAGGTGCATAGCTAATTATGGTCGACTTATTATCACGTTGAACTTAAAATACAGTATTTGATAATAGCAGTTGCAGTATACTCAACTTCTTGGTAGCTAATCAAATAGAGAAAGGAAGGATTTAATGGTGCAGGGGAAGCTTAAATTGGACAGTTGTCAGAAATTAGGTAAATTCCATGAAGGAAATATATGGTCACATTATAAATATGCATACGTTCCAAAAGTTCATGATAGGATTAACCTAGATTTATCAGGTAAAATGACAACCAAATTCAAAAGCCTCCACATTCAATATGGAACATCCAGTAACACAGGTAAACATACGAATCCAGAGGTAAAGGGCAGGTATCCAACGCAGCCCTGGACTATTTCAGAACTATACGTTTAGTTTAGTCAGCAGACAAAATTTTAAAACATGGGGGAGAAAAATGRAAAGGAAAAATTGCCTAGATGGTTCCTCAACTATTTCATTTATACTTTTAAGATCCCAAAACTATTTATTAAACCTAAGGGGTTCCTCCGCCACCCCACGTGGTTGTTCCTGGCCAAAACATGCACAAGGCTAGCACGTCTCTACTTTTTGCGGGGTAAATATGTCCACAATCGGTTAATCGATGTTTTAGTCCACAAAACAAAGTACATTCTACCTGCCTTTTTTTCAGCTTTCAATAAGTGCAATTTGTGCTGAAGCAARAGATTTGCCAATCAAGCAGCATCCTTTGGAGAATCCATATTATGCAAGGCCAAAAGACATGTTAAGAAGGAAAAAGAACCCAATAGTCAAATTCTTAAATGATATCATCATATTTACTGTTCCACTTTTAGATT
The DNA here is from genome assembly GCA_001752375.1 of Rhazya stricta. NCBI lineage: Eukaryota > Viridiplantae > Streptophyta > Magnoliopsida > Gentianales > Apocynaceae > Rhazya > Rhazya stricta. The sequence goes on from MEJB01000031.1 coordinate 1,345,333, forward strand.
ATTTTATCAGACCAACCCCTACCAATGACACTATTGACTTCATCATATCACATAATTCAGGTATATCACTTGTTATACTGGCCAGATTATTAGATTGAGGTAATGCCTTATTTTCTCTAAGAGATCTTCTTTCAAAAGTGTAAAAAGACTTCTCTCCCTCCACCCAAAAAGATAAAATAAAATAAAATAAAATAAAATAATGACATTGCCTTATTAGTAAACATGCACCAATAAATAATATCCTAGATATACGTTGTTCCTTTGTTTGATAAGAATAGGATACTCATTTGAAAGTAAATAAGCACCAGCTATTGATTAGAACATTCACCTGAATTGAATCAGTGCGAAGAAAGTTCCTCTGAAGCCTGCGGCCATCTGGAAGACGAACTCCAACTCTACAAAGGAGACTCCTATCACCCTTGGGTTCTTCAGGAAGAGGCGGATATGTAGGCATACTAGTTAAGCTTTCTGTTTCCTTCATACTAGCTTCATCAGTTTCTTTTGAGCCTTCATCAATATCTGTCACACCTTCCATGGAAGCAGCCAATGCCCGTCGCAAGTCCTCATCTTCTTCGTTTTGACCTGAAGCCTCAGAGGGACTCTAAGTTACTACCAAGCCCATCGAGTATGTTTGTAAGCCATAAATACAAGCAATTCAAATTCACTAAGATACACAGAGTATATCCATGGACGAAAAGAATCTGTGGGTCCAGAAAATGTCTGGAGCAGAATAGTCCAAGCCCMTGAACATGTTTTTAAGTCATAACTACAAGCAATTCACTAAGATACACAGAATATCCGTAGACAAAAGAATCTGGATCCCAAAAATGTCTGAAGCAGAGTAGTTTTTTGGGGGAAAAGAAAAGGCAAACTCAGGCACCAAGGCTTCCCCCATAGCTGAGCCTATAGGCAAAAAGCAATGAGAAGAGCACACAAGAAAATGAAATATAAGAGGAAGTGTGCACCTCAATAACTTTTATAGTATTATACAAACTAAAACAGATAAACAAAAATCTTCTCAACCCAAAAAAACTATAAGCTCTTATGGAATAAATCAGATAAACATCGTAGTTTTGCAACAACATAATTAGATATGCGGAGTTACATGAGAAAAGAACAGCACAAGCTATTCAGGATACATTGGGAGGGAAAGGAAGATGGTGAAAGGGGAACAGATAAAGAGAATGACAGGGGTCCTAACAGGGAGTTGGAAACTTCCAGGTAACGTAAGACACCTAAATTTTTGGGCACTGTTTGAGGCAGGAGTAGGTCGAGAGGCAGTGGTATAGACACTATCTTCAATGAATTGAACATGTGATGTGCATATTGCATCACATTTTGGTGCTCAATGCTACACTTCACTCAAAGTGCATTGTCATATAGGGCATCTACTACACAGGCATATTGCAACTGAAATCAAAGGCTTAAGGATGGATGAAACAGAGTTCTTATATGCCCACGCTCCCCATACAGAAACACGCATATGCATGTATGCCCAACCATGAGCACGCCATAGGCTCACTTGTATGACAAACATTTAGCGCTGAACACTRTTAGCATAGCAAATTACAAGTAATTCAACATGATAAAAGGGGTGGTGAAAACACAATCAGGATTCTAGGGAACTGGTAGAGGTGATGCTTTTTAAGATTTCAGAAAGACATAAGATGCCGTACCTTCAATATTTAAAACCATCTCATCATGAATGAGGTTCATTAAAATTGAACCCATCACCTGTGTAATTATGCCAATTGAGCCCTTCAAATTTCAAGACGTTCCATCCTTACAATGTTATGCTTCAATAAAAATAATTATTTAAGTCAAGCCCTTAACACTGTTAAGGAATTAACACCAAGCATCTCAAGTGCCTACAAGACTCTTCAGGTCTCGGCATGTAGCTGATTTGTCTAAAGAATTTGGCAGATCTTTGTGCTGAGGAAAGAAATTCCAATCACTTGCAACATCAAAGCATGGTAGAAGCCCTCTCATGCAGGATGAAATACTTACTAATTTAGGTTTTTTTCTAGGTTCATTCTGTTTCCACTTAATCTAGAATCCTAAGGCTATTTATTTTCCTTATTAGCTACTTTCTTGGAGAACAAGAATCATTATTAAGTTACCGCCCATTTAATAAAACTGATGTCTAAACACTGAATCCAAAGACTAAAATCTGAAAAGAAAGGAAAGAAATTCCAATCACTTGCAACATCAAAGCATGGTAGAAGCCCTCTCATGCAGGATGAAATACTTACCAATTTAGGTTTTTTTCTAGGTTCATTCTGTTTCCACGTAATCTAGAATCCTACAGCTATTTATTTTCCTTATTAGCTACTTTCTTGGAGAACAAGAACCATTATTAAGTTACCGCCCATTTGATAAAACTGATGTCTAAACACTGAATCCGAAGACTAAAATCTGAAAAGAAACGAATTTCTGAACAGTGCAAATTTACTTATACATGTCTGAATCTCTGAACGTTGAATTTGATTAGAGCATTTGACAACCAATACAGCAAAACTCTTAATATTGTCGTTTTTTACACTTGTGTTCTTTTCCAATTTTTTAAATAGATTTATATTGGAGATGATTTATATTTGATCAGTAGAAGTAAAAGTAGAGGAGAGAATATGATGAAGGTGACGCCAGAAAGGAAGGCAAAGAAGCTAAAAATTTATCTAAGTCCAAAAATGGTGTTGGGCAGCTTGTTGATGACCTGTTAAGTCTTTCTGAAGGTCCAACTACAAGGGCACAGGCCAAGTGATTTGAAGAGCCTTTAAAATTGACTTATTGAAGAAATTTTGTGCTTAGGAAGGCCCAAAGGAAATCCAAGCCAAGTTGGAGGTCAAATGGTCAACTATCTTGAAATTCTTGATTCCTAGATTCGAAGTCTAAGTCAAATATGATTCTTCTTGGAAGGGGACACGAGATCTTGGAGTTTGTTGCAAGTGCTGAAGGTATTGAGGTTGATAATGAGAAGGTTAAAGCTATTCAAAAGTGGCCTACACCTACTTCAGTAAGTCAGGCAAGAAGCTTTCATGGTTTAGCTAGCTTTTATTGTTGTTTTGCCAAAAATTTCAGCACTATTGCAGCCCCATTAACTGTAGTTATTAAGAAAGATGTTCCATTTAAGTGGGGTAAGGAACATGAAAAGACTTTTAATCTCATTAAGGAAAAACTGACTTCTGCTCCTTTACTAGCTTTGCCTAACCTTTTTTAAAAGTTTTGAGATTGAGTGTGATGCTACAAGCATATGTATTGGAGAAGTTTTGATGCAAGAAGGCCATTCTGTTGCTTATTTTCAGAGGTACTCGGAGGGGCAGCCATGAACTATCCAACTTTTGACAAGAAATTGTATGCTTTGGTTAGAACGTTGGAAACTTGGCAGCATTATCTATGGCCTAAAGAGTCTATAATTCATACCGATCATGAATCTTTGAAGCATTTAAAGGGACAACATAAGTTAAATAAGGAACATGCTAAACGGGGCTGAATTCATTGAAACTTTTCCTTGTGTTATGAAGTATAAGGAAGTTAATGAAAATGTGGTTGCTGATGCTGTATCTCRAAGGCATACTATATAAGCAAACCTTGAGGCTAAGCTTCTTGCTTTTTAGTATGTAAAGGATTTATATGCTTTAGATTCTGATTTTTCTGATATTTTAAGAAGTGTTCTAAAAGAGCTTTTGAGAAACTTAACTTGTTTGATGGATTTTTGTTTAAAGAAAGCAAGTTGCGTATTCCTTCTTCTTCTTCTTCTTCTTCTTTGCATGACTTACTTGTTATGGAGGCACATGCTGGAGGTATAATGGGTCATTTTGGAATTTCTAAGACTCTTGATGTTTTGAATGAGCACTTTCATTGGCCACATAATGGGTCATTTTAAGTCTAGATTGCAACCTCATTGACTTTATATGCCACTCTCCATTCCTAGTTCCCCTTAGACTGATATTTCCAAGGATTTTGTGTTAAAATCACCTYGAACTAAGAGGGGGAGAGACTCTATCTTTGTTGTTGTTGACAGATTTTCGAAGATGGCTCATTTCATTAGATGTCATCATTCTGATGATGCATCTCATATTGCTATTTGTTCTTTTAAGGAAGTTATCAGATTGATGGCATACCTAGAACCGTTAGAACTGATAGGGATACTAAATTTTTGAGTTACTTTTGGAAAATTTTATGRGGTAAGTTGGAACAAACTGAAGTCGTAAATAGAACTTCAATGACACTGTTGCATTCCATCATTAAAAAGAACTTGAAAACTTGAGAAGATTATTTGCCACATGTTGAATTTGCAGACCTAAAGGTGTCAGACACCAAGGTGGTCAAAACCAACATGTACATTATGGCATTGATTACTCTAAAACTTTTTCTCCTGTTGCTAAGTTAACATCTGGTAGGTCTACGGCAACCGCTCACAAATGGCCTTTGCATCAGCTCGAAATGAAGATTCCTTTCTTCATGGAGATCTTTAGGAGGAAGTTTATATGGAGCAACCTCCTGGATTTGTTGCTCAGGGGGAGTATGGGAAAGTTTGTCATCATCCTAAATCACTATATGGCTTGAAACAGAGTCCTCGTGCTTGGTTTGGAAAATTTAGCCAAGCAGTTGAACAGTTTGGAATGGAAAAATGCAGGYCTGATCACTTTGTCTTTTACAAGACATCTAAAGTTGGCATCATGTTGTTAGTAGTTCATGTTGATTTGTATTGTTATTAGCGGAAGCAACACTAAGTATTTCATCTTTTAAATCCTTCTTTCATAGTCAATTTTGACACCAAGGATTTAGGGATGTTAAAGTATTTCTTTGGTGTTGAGGTAACAAGTAGTAAGAAAGGAAACTTCCTATCTCAAAGGAAATATGACCTTGACTTATTATCTCAGACATGAAAATTGGGGGCTAAACCGTGTAGCTCTTCAATGATTCCAAATTTACAGCACACAAAAATAGGGGAATTGTTTGAAGATCTTGAGAGATATGGAAGATTGGTTGTAAAATTGAATTATCTTTGTGTAACTTGTCCAAATATTGCACATTCAGTTAGCGTTGTGAGTCAGCTCATGTTTTCACCAACATTACTCATTGGATAGTTGTACAACAAATCTTGTGCTATTTCAAAAGAGCTCCCGGACGTGGTATCTTATATAGCAATCATGGCCATATTAGTATTGAATGTTTTTTGGATCTTTATTGGGCAGGACCTACGGAAGATCGAAGATCTGTTGGAGGAAACTTGGGTCCTATTGAAAAGTAAGAAGTGGCACGCTGTTTCATGTTCCAGTGCTGAGTCAGAWTATAGAGCTGTGGCATGATCTGTATGTGAAATAATATGGATATATCATGATGGACAGAAGTTGGTCTTAAGACCTAAGTACCAGCAAAACTATGGTGACAACCAAACTCACACTTCATATTGCATCTAATCCTGTATTCCATTAACAAACTAAGCATATTGAGATTGACAACCACTTCGTTCGTGAGAAAAATCAGCTAGGTTTAATTTCTACAAAGTATGYAAGGAGTAGAGAACAATTAGGTAATATTTTCACAAAGGCACTAAATGGAGCTCAGGTTGATTATCTTTATAACAAGTTGGGCATGATTAACATAGGGGAGTGTTAAGATATTAGAGTTATACTTAGATTTGGTTATAGAGTTAGATTAGGATTGTATTTTGTTACCTTTGGTAGCCTATAAGTAGGCCCCTTATAGTGATACTTTGAATGGGATAATTATCTTTCTACTTGAATAAAGTCCTAGCCTTCTCTTCTCTATATCTCTCTTATATTACTTTAAGAGAAGCAAAATGCATCTTTTTTATTGTAATCATGCCCAACCATAACAAAATTATATGGTTTCCCTTTTTGCTTAATGTGTATGCCTAGCTCAATTATTTCAAGGTCTATTTTCCAGCTAAAATTATGAAAAATCCTTCCATCCTAGCCTCTGTCACAGTTCAAGTCTAGAAGATGAATTTTAGCTCATGGTTAAGAATACGTGCATGGTTTGTAGGTTCTTATCCAATGGGATTTGAWAATGTGGAGACAAATTGGATGTTGCAACCTCTGCATCAAGTTAAGAGTATCTATTTCCTCAAAATAAATGAACAAATAAATGAAGTAATAAAGAAAGAAAAATACTTCCCTTTTACTCTTACAGGTTGCAGCAGCGATGGCAGTTAGCAAAGAAGAGAACTCCAGAAGATCAGGTGTAAACAAATATAAAAGGATTTACATATTCCTACTCTGGAAACAGTATAAACACCCGAGTTTTACTAGATTAGCAAGACAATAATTGAGAAAAGCATATAGAAACATCTATTGCAAGGCAYAAAATGCTACTTTAAAACTGGTTAACTAAGATCTGACACACCTTGAACTCGGTGAGGTGGGGCTTGAGGACTTTCTCTGGGACGCTTGTGAGATAGGCTGACATGATGATCTGTAGGACTACCATCCATGAATGGTAAGAGATCCTACAATAGTAGAAAGGTTCACAACTCCATATTTATCAGAAAGTTTGTACATTATGTGTATCTTGAACATTCCTACAGCTAAATATGCTTTGTATGCTCGGAAGCCAGAGTTTGATATGAGCCACAACTGACATACCTCCAGCAAATTTTCTGGCTGAATCATACCCCGCCAAGAGCGCATTTTTTGGCCAGTGACAGGATCAATCACCATCACAACAGGAATAGAGTCTAATTTGTAATAGGTGCACACCTTACTGCCCTCTTCTGTATCATCATATACCTACGCACACAACAAAAGAATGACATAATCAATTAACCAAGAAGATAGAAGCCATGGCGTTTGATAAAAGAACAGCGAAAACCAAAGCAGTGAAACAAATTAGTAAGAAAGTTAAGCACAAAACTTGATCCTATCGAGAAAATAATTTAAAATGTTAACCTAAATAGATGACTAAGAAGAACTACAATACATGAATTTACAAACCCTTTYGATAGATTTTCCTCCTTTTGCTGCCATCAATATTTAGCCAATCATGCTCAAGACCCAGGTAACTTAAATGCAGATACGAAGCCATAGAGCAACCAGTCTACTAATTTAATCCTCATTCATTAACCATAGTACCATACAAGGTACTAATTAGTAGAAAATACCCTATGGACAGTTCTATCAAAATAGAATCCATCTCAATGGTAAATACAAAACAAACTGAGAACAGAAGAAACAACTCAATCAGATCTCATCTTCATCCCAAAATAGAAAAATCCTCCCAAACTGAAGATTCCTTTGTAAATTTATCTGATGTCTGTAGTTTAAGTTTTTGTTGCATTTAGAGGTTTTTGTCAACTCAGAAGGGGTTGTTTACATTACATATGAGAGGGTTCACGCTACCAGAATTGCTCTATTGATTTTTGTGTAGTTATTAAAATAACACTTATTTWTTAAAAATGCTTATATTCTTCTAAAAACATGAATAATGATGTAACTGATAGTTTCTCTTTCTTGACCTGATGATAACTCRAGGATAAGAAAGTTGATGACCTAATGACAAATAAGTGGGCGACCAAGTCAAAGTGTGCCCGCACCCCCCTGCCCCAGGCGGGGTGTGGCAACATTGGGGCCTCCAAGGAAGTAAAGAAAGGAACTACATGAGCTAAATCTTTCTTGTTCCTGGAGCTATAGCTCGATTGATAAGGCATTCTAGAAGTGGTAGCCTACCGCCTCCTTCAGTCGTTTTTCCCCAACCGGAGGAGAATTGATGCAGGACCAAATACTTGATAGTTTTTTGTGTCAGAATCCTAGGCTTACTTAGTATCCTTATTAGCTACTTTCTTGGAGCACAAGAATCCTTATTAGGTCAACATAGTAGGACTAGTCTTTATGTAATCCTACTTTCCAGCCTTGTAAAAGTAGTTTTATATATTGGCAACAGCCATTAGCCTTGTGGTCTAGAGTAGTGACAACTCCCGAAGTGCCTTTGTTTTTTCCTCTAAAAACCATAGCTTCAACAACCAAATGCCCACCCCCTCTTCCACACTTCACCGGCATCAGCTCTCCTTTCTTCTCCTCTCCTTTCCCTCTATCCAAAGATAGTCTAGTAGCCTAAAAGATCCAAATGGAGAAAAGGAGAGCAAAAGTCGCACCAACAATAACTTCATTTTGCCATATGTAGTTTCATTAATATCTCACATTGCCATGCCGACTTAAAATTTTCTCTATAGCTATCTAAAATTGGTTCAATTTTTGCCATCCTAATCAATATGACTGTCAAAATTGGTTCAATGTTTGATCATCTTCCCTTAAGTTTGACCACTTTCAGATTAAATTGATATGCATGGAGATGGTAAGTTGAATCTGCATTGAGAGTTAAAATCCCAATTAAATAGAATCTGAAGCTGTGATGGGAATGTGTRATATTTGTAAATGTCCAAATAGCAAAATGAAACTTTTGCTAAGAACAAGACTAAAAAGCATGTTTATCCATCTCTAGATATACACCACTAGATTACTCAATTCAATAAGGCCATACGAAGAAAGAGACAACTACATTCCCACCAAAACCAATCACAGATTCCTGAATTAGAACACACCATAACTTGACTGGTAAGGCATCATATTTGACAGGCTACGTGAAAATTATAGATCTAGTACAAAACGCAACAGATTGACATACTGAAATAGAAGAACATGTAAACCTTGTCGCTAAGATTAACGTTACTGTACAGGAAAGCAGGTTTGCAGATGAAACCTGAGGCCAACACCCAAAATCGTGTATTTGGAGTTGAATTATAACAATAGTGTCTGAATTCCAGCAAATAGTTACAGAATCATATTGGGATATAGCTATAAGATGATACAAAACAACAGCGTCGGCAATCATACATCATATTATAATGGAAAATAATATCTAGGAGGAAAATTAAATAAAAAGAATCCTCCCCCACAAAAAATAAAATAAAATAAAATTTCAGGGAAAAAAAATGAAGAGGGCCAATTACAAAATGGAGATGATCAGACAAGTTCAAACAAGATTATGTATCCAAGAAAAACAAGAGTGTGTATAAGCGCCAAAAGAAAAGTGGTTCTAAGGGATATTGTGGAGAATAAGGAAGTATAGTCTGAAYCTATTTGGAATATGCTGGGATATTACAAGCATGATTCTAAGTCAGAATTGATCTAGAAGATTAATTTCCAGTTTATTTTAAGTTTTAATTTATTTTATCTGTAAGGTTAAATTAGTCTTTAGCTCACAGGTTGTATTAACAGTAACTGATTAGTAATCCATGTTGGGTGGGCTTTTCTCTGAAAGGAAACATATTCTATCTCACACAACACCAGAACCAACCTTTACTTTTTCTATCAATCTTCAAGCGAGATAGTTTATGCATTTAAAACTTTTATATCAATTAAGTTCTATCAGAACCTTGAGTCTACATCAGGAAGCCAAAACCTTTATGAAGAACAACCAAAACAATAGAAATAAAAGGCAAAAGAAAAAGGAAAAGAAAACAAACCTGCCAGAAGATGAAATTGGTTTTAATAGTTTGGGCAACAGCTTCATTAGCCCATGTATCACGATTAAGCTTCATAAAAACACCAGCCAAATGTAAGTTATCATGACCAAACCAAGGAAAAATGTTCAATTAGAATGAGGTGGAAGAGAGAGTGAGAAGGTTAGGAAACTACACCATATGTGAGCTGAATTCTCTGGTAGATTGCAAGTTTACCAGAAGCCACTTGTTTTGCATTCTTGCAGCATCTTTTGCCTGCAAGGCAAATATTCTCAGCTAATATGTGTAAACAAGAAAAAGAAGAAATGTTTGTAACCAGATATGCTAATTTTATCAACATAGATCAGAAAAAATAAACAAACAAGTTTCTTGCACTGCATCCCTTGTTAAAAGAGTAAGACAAAAATTAACATGAGGTCTAGCAATGCCTTTCAGATGTCTTGTGACAAAATTATTCATGGAAAGCTGCATGCCAGATTTATTGACAGGCAAGAGTTACAATGGATGGGCAAATTACACTCTAAAACCATGCATGTCTAGAAATTCTGACAAATTGCTCCTGAATGTTTCACAACTTACATTTTACCATTAAAAAGCAGAATTTATCTTTCATATACTATCCGTGCAAAAAAACTTCTACAGGAATATGTTTCACCACTCAATTGTGACCCTCATCATTTACTAACGCTTAGTTCTAGTGTCCAGAACTGAGCTTGGCATAATTGAAACAAACGAAATTTGTGTTCGGGCCATGTGACAAAATGTTAGCAGCCCTAAAGCAAGTTCAAATGTTCAAGGAGGTTGACATTTTTTCCTGGACATTGACGAGCAAACTGCTCGTACCATAAAACAGTAAGAATGATTATGACAGTAGTAGTAGAAATAATAATGATAACAACAAAATAAAAAGACACCAAGATGCCAAGAATGACTTAAGCTAATAAACCATTACCTTTTCTGATATAAAGCAGTCAGCTTGTTAAGGACCTAAAGCTMTGTTTTACCATAACTTTTTGCGGACTTCATAAAGTTCCTGACTAATCAGAAAATTCTACTGTTACATGATTCATTTTCCAATCTTCATAATTTGCAGATAATAGACAGACACAAAACTGCATTGCATACAAATTTTCCCCTTCTATTTAGTTATTCTTTTTAGGGGTGGGGGCAACTTGAATGGCCGCAAATCTTTTATGCCTCTGTACATGTGAATGACTTTGATAATGGACTCCCATAAAGTCAAATTTCACATGGCTGACTTCAACAGCCATATCTTTTCCTTCTCAGAATGGAGGGTTGATATCAACCACATCAACCATAGGTTCCATGATAACGGTAGAGCATATTCAACTTATACATATCCCATGGATCCAAATAGTTTCACACTTTAGGCCACAAGAATGTAATAATCATATTTATGTATAACAAACAAGAGCCAAGTCATCACTCAGTTACAATTGATTACATAAATAGGTAGTATGAGTGAAAGAGAACATGAACCTGGATGCTTCACTGGCTACTAGTTTATTCAATCCATTACTAAACTGTACTAGTGTGTCATAATACAGAGATTATGCGCCTAACAAGGATGTCAACACCTTGATGGGAGATAGGATTTTGGGACACAAACTTGCCCCAACACAAACATGAAAGAACAGTTTATTGAATGACTACGTAAAGTCTTACTAATAAATTGGAGGTTAGGGTATAGAAGTAAGAGTAAATAAGAAAGAGAACTGCAATACAACACTAGTTCCTTATGGGTAATTTTCGKGTCAATGGTGACAAAATGATGGTACAAAAAGAAAGAAAAGTGCAATACAACACCACTTCCTTACCAGTACTTTTCATGATACGTGAATCAATGGTGACATATTGGAGATATGCCAAAAAGCAATAGCATATTTACGAAGAARAACACTGAGTACTTCAGGTCTGCAGTTCACTAGGGCAGTAGCATGTTTTCCTAATGAGTACTGATCAAATTGAAGCATATAGAACTAAAAAGCGGAGATGATCAGACATTGAATGCTTGGTGTGGTTTAGAAAGTGAAGAATGAGAAAGGTTCTTGGTATGGAGAWGTTTGGGGAGAGGAGGAGAGATGTTTAAGAGTGAAGGAGAGTGTGGACACAGTTTAATATTGGAGTGTGTAATGTGTTCTTAGTATTGGTAAAATGAAAATATAGGCCTCTTTTGCTTAGATTGTAAAAACTGTTTAATGGTCTCAGAACCATAATTTTGAGTAGAAAATTTGCCCATCAAATTTGGTTTTTTTATTTTCTAAAATTTAAGAAATGGAGAGCTAAAAGAAAATTCAGTTAAAGTTTGTTCTCATTTTCTTCCAAGCTTACATGGCTATCTGTGCAACATAAACTATTAGCAAACAAATAGAATTGAGCTCCTTAAAAGATCTTAGGTAAATTATCACTTGAAACAAAGTAAGAGGGGAGTAAAACAAATTCAGGAGAGACTTAGAAGGGAGTAGTGGAATAGTAAACAAYGTGAAGTTCGAATCTCAAATCGCACAGTTGACAACCCAGTAAAATTACAGTCTTCGAGAAGGACCCCAAAACAATAACATTCGGTAAAAGGAGCTGGCACAATAAAAAGAAGTTAGCTTGCAAGTATCAGTATATGTGAATGAATGTTGAATATTTTCTGTATACACCATGTAAATTATTCCAGTAAATATTAATTGTACTTCCATTTTTGGCGCAAGATAAGCTTTCTCAATCTCTTCACTTTAACTATGTTGATAGATATTATRTTTAAAATAACGTGCAAGTTCTTCTATACTAGTACTGATAGATGTTCAAACTTTGTCAAGTTCCTCCYTTATGAATAAGGTATAGCATTTAAAGTTAAACAACGCCTTCAATCTCCTAAACTAGAATGGCATGATACACAGCAAATAACATGTCCTCGACAAAACTAAATAAATAGTAGGGCAATTCATAATTCAAAGAAGATATAGTATATTAAATTGCAGTTGTTTCACATGGATAATTAATAACCTTTACTCATTCAATTAAAATAAATGCAAATGAAAAGGGATTTGTGTAAAAATAATTTTTTATAAATAATAATAATTAAAAAACCCATGTTTTACATTTAAATCTGACAAAGATCTGCGAGGAAAAGAAAAGGGAAACCAATATAAAAAAAGGCGTGCATGTCTTCTTTAAAGACAGCTGGCCAACAAACCCTCAGATTCAGTAATTCAAGTATGACAAATTCATTCATGTCCTGCTAGTTAAGATTTGAAACAGGCCTCTGTAATGAATCTGAAAAGGCACCCCTACTAATCAATCAACCCACAATCTTCCRAAATTAGGGCAGAAAAGGGTTCTAACCATACATTACTAAAATCTATATCAAATCTGTAAATCCAAAAATGTCTTTACAACACTCAGTCGATATGCATATCTAATTCAAGCTATCGACATGCATACAGAACATATGAAAATCAAAACAATGATTCCTCAAATTAATCTATTAATAAAGCATATTAGTGCATCCAGCTTAAAAAAAAATAAAATAAAATAAACTTCATACTGAATATGGAGCTATTAATTTGATTTATTTTTACCCCATATACTGATTGTCAACAGTAAAGTTTAATAATTCAGTTCACAAACAGAACTACTTCCCTAAATCAAGGACTGTCAACAAACTCAAACCGGCTGCCGAGAATGATAGTCRATTATTACAAGAAAAGGAAGTCAATGTAAGATAGAAAGAGCCATCTTCCAGAAGCTCAAGCTACACAATGTTAACCCCAATTATGACACCATCATTTAAGTCATAATACTGTTGACTAGACGTTTATACTGATGCATAACAGAAGTAGAAGGGTARCAATACAACCACCATCGAGGGTCTCCAATGATATTATATTTGGTAACCAATTGCCTTCTTATATCTCCGCAACTATGTAACAGAAAAGTTGCTATGATATTTCCTAATTCACTAAAATCATGGAAGGTRAAGTCATTGAAGCCTAGGAGCCAGGAAAAAAGAAAAAAAAAGAAACAGAAAGAAAGAAACACTGCACAACAATACCAAGAAAAATGAACTGCAAGAACAGAAACTGAACAAGAAGATTTTCCAAAAAAATAAGGCACCTTTACCTTCTCAAAAGGTCCATGGAACATCAAAGCAAATGGAGGTCGGTACAGAGAAGCAAGATTATCTCTGGAGCTATCCACAGTCGAGGAGGAAACATTCTCTGTTTCCCAGACACCAGATCGTTTCATTTCCTCCCCAAAATTGCGGAATGGAACTACTGAATGAGTTTCATGAGATGAACCTCCTATTCTTGACACACTAAAAGGCAGAAGAAAATTATAAAAATCTACACAGATGAAGTCAGTGAGTACAACAACAAAATATCCAAAACCAACATTGGTAATAAAACAGCGTAAGATAATTMTTATTCAATCTTCATATAGCTAGTATCTAAGAGTCCTCGGCTGCTGGAACTTTTAACTTCAACACCTGATAGTAGAATTTTGCAATAAAACGAATTTCCTTTGGGCATTGCAGTTTTGTGAAAGATCCATGAATCTAAGCAAGGGGAGAAGTACGTTATCTTCACAAGGCCCCTAGAGAGAAAATGGGTGTAATTTGTTTGGAAGATGAAGAAACTATGAAAGTCCATACCYCAATGTTTAAAAAGTAATAAAAATATTCCAATTTGACCAAACAAAGAAGTGGTCGAAAAAGATGAGAAAAAATTTATCCTCTTGCAAAGAAAAGGGATATCAGAAAATAGAAGAGATAAAAACTGAATTCTTATGCTGAACAAGCCCACAGTATCTTACTGATGTCAATCTAAGGAATCACCATATGTTAACATATTATGTTTCACTGATGCCGAGCTACAAGGAATCAACACAGGAAGGTGAAAAATAACAATTATAGAAAAACGAATTTGTTCATACAAAAAGTCCATTTTCACTGTAAAAGCCTAAGAAATCACCAACTCCACAAATGCATTTGAGCTACATTAAAATGAAAATAATGCATGAAAGCCTTATTCCTGATACTCAATAGCTTTTAACATTCCTGATACTCAATACCAGCAAATAATAAAGGAGCAAAGATCAATGACATACCCATAAGACATCGCATTATCATAAAGAACATCCCTTATTACTGGTAAAGGAGGCCGTACATCATTCCCATCTCCTTCTCTGACATTTTCATCTCCCAACTCTTTTCTGGATCCACTGCATCAAAAGTAAGCAGACAAATGAAAAAAGTCCAGAGAAATAAAAACGATGGACCAATTAATTTATTCTTTTTTTCATACATTTAGTTGAAGATGCCAGTTCCAAGAGAGACCAGATACTCCAGTGCTTGTGAACACATTTACTACTATACGAATATATAACTTAAAAGGAAGTGAAGAAGAAACTTCAAGCAAGGATCATATGGTCATATAAACTCTTCCAGCATACCTCAAGCTTGGATCAGCCAGGGGTATATCACTTTCCAACTGTGGAGATTGCACGGATGATGTCGTAGCCCCACCCTCATTTCCTATATAGAAAAGTTGAATAGCTTCTTCAAGCTTCCAACTAGTGGCCTGCCACAAAGAAAATCAACTATCATCTTAATMTAAGACAATATCATACTTTCCAGCATTATACAGAAAGAAAAGGAAAGTGGTGCCACAGGTTTTAGAAAACCATGAAAATTCAGATAAAGAAGATATGTATATTATCAATTCCGGATTGGATTCAAAACATTTATGCAAGATACACATTGCAAAGACCTCTTCCTTTCTGTTTCTTTTAATTTTTTTTTTTTTTTTTTTTTTTTTTGGGGGGATCGAGGAGAAGAGGAGAGGGGGTGGGTGGATAGTAAGTAAAAATGGAGACAAGGAGACACAAATTACAAATGTCTGGGATAAAACAATGGTGCAGAATATAGTAAACTTATTCCCAAACCAAATAATCAATAAAAGGGCTTCTTGATTAACTATAAGAGTGGAAAAATAAGATCATTTTATAAAATCCACTGCTACTTAAATTCATTCATTAGTTTAATTAAACAAGCTTGGAAACAGGGTGGTTTTCTAAACAAATTTCTCATTTGAAGTCCAAGGAGCAGAAGGTTACTGGCTTTCTATGGTAGCCTAGTTTGTGAAAATGGTGGGCTGGAGCAAGAAATTAGAAAAGAGAAGCTGAAAAGAACAAGCAAAGGAACATAGAGAAAAAGAAGACATCTTTTTCCTTGTCTGCGTCTGTTTGTGGTTTTTTTCCCTTTTTTCTCTTTTTACTTTTTTTTTTTTTTTTTTGGGGGGGGCGAGTTTCTTAGTTCTAAAAAAATATTTTTCATTCCGAGGCTTCAAAATGAGAAACTTTTTGTATCATTTCGTATAGCCCAACTTTTGGCTAACACATCAGCCAAACTTTCCTAAATATCTTATGGAAGTTAAATAGAAATGCCCACAAACTATAACTGGCTATAACAGCAGCAAAGTAAAGCCCATTGACAAAAAATCACTTACCACAGGAATCCAAATGAAATTGAAAATCTTAGTAACTATCTTGGAGTGGCCAATAATAAATCATGGGCTTCATAATATAACACTTAGGCCCAAAAACCTTTAAGTACTACTAGGCCCAAAAACCTTTAAGTACTACTTCCATGATCTCCATCACTTCAGCTTAAAAGATCCAGATTCATGGCGCCATGTATGGCCAGTGAGGATAAGAATCATCAGAGACATTTGAAATCAGCAAAGCTCCTAATAGTGGGTTAAGTGAAGAACATTGGAACCTGAAGCTTTGGTTCTCACTTTTGAATTACATTAGCTTCAAATTTACAAAATTTTGGTTAATTCCTCACTTAGACCAAGTAATATTAGATTCATCAACTCTCCAGAAACAAAAAAAGGTACTCCGAGTTCTAAGGGGTAGACATTCATTTGGTGTTGAGAGAGCCACAAACAAGGATGCTTCAAGTTTAGACTGGTTTTCTTGAATTTAAGTCCCAGAATCATAAGAGGGATGAAATTAGGCCATGTGGCAAAATGACAGAATTTTTATGATATTTTAACCACCCCATGTGATCTATTAATTAATGTATAATTATGATCCAAGGTTGGTGCCACACCCCAAGAATTCTGCACACCCCATGATTGCCTGGGCACACCCTAGAGGACTGGAAAAATCTGGAAGACACCAAAGAGCCCAGGAATGCACGATGCACGTTCACACATGACAGGGGACACCCAGGCAGCGTTCAGGAAAGTCCAGACAAGCCCAGGAACGTCCCATGGATGCCCAGGAATGCTCAGGAAGTTCTGGAAAGGGTTAATTAGCACAAGACTTAGACAAGGCCTAGAACCTCCTATTATTCAAGGCCTATACAAGGGATGGCCAAGGAAGCTTCCTAACAACAACCTCTAACCCTTGTTCTACAAAATATCCAGGGAACTTTTAGAGGCTTAATATTAACCGTTGGATGAAATAAATCTCCACCATCCATTAAGGATGTGGAATGGCTAAAACAGGAGGGTGGCCTCTCATTTGATCGACAAGCAAGAGTGCAAATCAAGTCTAGCATTCCAAGTCCTTAGTGAGAGCATTTCTAAAACTCAACTCTCTTATTCTCTCTTTAAAGTGTCCTCTCTTCTTCCATTCCTAAGCTTCTGTTTGCAAGTTTATTTGAGGGCTAGGCTTACTTAATCACCAAGGGGGCTTGATTTTGGTTAAACGCTGCACAAAACATGGAGACATTGTATTGATTCATGACATTGGCCTCTTAGTCTCTCCATTATTGATCCTTTTCTTTGTTTGCCATAATAACTAAATTCTGAATAATATTATGATTAGGTTAATTCAATCAAACAARGCTAAAATAATTCAATTGCAGATGCAGTACTTCGATCAATCAAGAAAGGTGCAAGACAAGAAGTATATATAACTGGTAAGAAATTCGAATGAATGACAAAAGAACTTYGCAAGTCCTAACCAAATCCCCCAATTTTTCATTACCCTTATTAAGCTTTGGTTTAAAACCATATGGTATTTATAAATCCTAGAATATCATGGTGAAAGGAAATTATGTGCCATGTTTTGATGTCTTTCGTACTTATTTCTGAACTAGGATCCCTAGAAGATTACCCTTACGAGTGTGAATGAAACCAAGTTGCTCACAAGCAGCTGGCGGGAAGCTCAAGTCTAGCTTTCATCAGTCGCRCCAAGCCCAAGCTTCTGTGAAGCTGGCCCAAACCTCTTCAAGCGTAATTGTGTCATATTTTCATCAATGTTTTAAATATATTCACATAAATAGCCTCAAATTTAAAAATAATAATAATAATAATAACGCTCAAGCTCAAATAGGCTTGAGTCATAGATGAGCCTAATGACCTAAGCTCAAGATCATGGTCTACATATCAAGCCAAACTTGAGCTTGAACTTTTTAACTTATTTGAGCCAAGATGAGCACAAGCATTGACAAAATTGAAACAAGCAGCTCAACACATCTAAACTTTAATCAGCTTGACTCATTTCATTTACCCGTAATCATGAGCAAAGTAAATCTTGAAAATGAGATAGGCAAAATACTCCATTTTAAACCACACAACTACTAAAAATCCTTTGTTTAACTTGCACAAAAAGGAAACTCTCTCAAATGATACAGGGATAAAGTTCACCATTTAAACAACCAAGACATAGGCCAAATAATATAAAGTTTGGTGATGAAAAGGTGGAAACTTAAACTGCAAGATTAATGAGTTAAGACATGGACAGTATTATAAGATCATTTCAAACTAATCATTACTTAGAAATTCTTTATATAAGATATTGTGCTGATGTGTTAGAAAACTTCTGTAACATGCAAAAAATGTGAAATTCAATTCCTTGAATATTACTGCCTCTGCTCTCATGGATGGATCAATGTGATAAACTCTTTTAGTTGATTTTAGTCGCGTTCCAATATCAATATTAAGTGCTCTTACAAATATTACAGGGACATCTATGTAAGATCTGCACTCTTATAGCTAAATAATGCAGTAAATAGTATCTAATACATCAACAATTTTATTAGAATCCATCATCAAGAGTCAAAGACAGGAAGTAGACATCAACAATAGGAAGTTTTACTATAATCTTATAATGTCTTTCTCCCAATTTCTGTAATCATAATTATTTCCTGCTCAAAATAGACATTAAAGATGGGAAGTTTTACTATAATTACAAAAATATTAACGAATCAAGTAAAAATCAGCTGACGAAGTGGCATGTCTAGTCAAAATAATTGAAAAGCTCCTAACTTATGATTCTAAGATACCAGAACTTCAATAATAGGTAAAGCTAATTCGATTGTCTACAACATATTTTCAACCTGACCCATAGAAGAAAAATTAAAAAAGCAAACATGTAACAAGAACTCCATTCAGAYGCAGACACGTCTCTATGTATTCAACTGATTAATGCACATAATTTGCGCAATGCCCTTCAGCAACTACAGCGAGGCACAACATATTATGAAGTAGCACACTGAATTTGCAAATAAGATCATTCAGTTGCAACCAAATCTATCCCTACCTCTAAAAAGAAAATGAGATAAGAGAGACGAGCATCCATGATCATTTCTCCCCTAGTTTGTTCACTTCAAACTAATTTGCTATCCACTGGAAACCTCTTTGAGGTAAGGAAAGAACTACACAGATTTCATCACTAAAGATGCATTCTTGTAATAGKATTTGGATGATAAATGTGCAACTACAATAAGAGTACACAAGAAAGCAGAATTCTAGCCTCATCAAGCCCAACATCTGTAAGCGTTAAGTGTAGCTGATTCATAGTAGCATTCTTTAAAAGCTATTTGGAAGCTATTTAGCTTACTGAACTTAAATGAAAGCAACGCAACATTAAAGCTACTTATTAATCCTCATTCGACCTCTATTCGATCAAGTAAAAGTTCAAATTAGGAAAAGAATCTCAAGAACAAGTCCGAACTGGCACATCATCACAAATGCCAGTCAAATTGCTCAATCTGATGTAAAACCCGTTTGGAAGGTGGCATTAACAAATGAAAACCTAATATTGAAGAAAACAAATAAACCCAGCAAAAATGGGACTTCTCAGCTAAAGACATGCTTTTGCACCATTGATTCACAATTCAAGTAAGATACATCTTCAGATCAGAGAAAGAACAGAAAATTTCCCAAAAAGAAGTAATAATAATAACAGTAGTAATTATAATTTATTCAAGAAAAATGTATACGGAAAAAAGYTAATGCTTCGACTAAAAGATAATTTTTTGAACAACAAGGTTACAATGCAAGTACAAAGGCTATATCATTAACTGGAAGTTTCAGTACCTGCAGGAATTGACGAGCCGTCTCCGTGCTCTGGCCTACTGCGATCTCAAGAAAAGAAGACACTAGATTCTGCTGATCGACCGGAGATATCACTCCGTCCATTTTGATATTCCGGTCCTATTAATTTATTTTTGTTARTCTTCTCCGAGTTTCACACCCTAAAATTTCCTGGACGAACCCTGCTCGTACCTACTGCGAGTTCTCTATTGTGGTATATCTTTCGCCTTTCGGCCTCCCCAGTCCCCAGGCMTGGAGGAAATACCCATAGTATCCTTCAGTGATTTTATATGGCCTACGAAAGAGATTAGCCTAGGATCGTTAATGAGTTCCGTCTGTCCCCTCAGTCCTAACTTTTTCGGATTGAGATTGAGTTTAGACAACCTAAGTTTAATATAAGGACAATTTTGAAATAATGCCATATAAATTATCCTTTTTCTATTTTTAATTGAAATATTAAATTTATTTTTATTATTTTAAAAAATTTTACGTCTATGATATTTTTTTCTACTTAGTATTAATATAAGTTATGATAATTATTTACACGAATCTATAATAAATATAATAAATTTGATAAAAAAATATTACCATCTCAAGTCAAGCAAATTTTTTGAACCTCTTCCTCATTATGCTTTGACCTATAAATGGATAAAGTAATTTTATCATGCTATATCCTTAATTCTTATTGGCTAAACATTATTATCACATGCGTTGACGGTTTATTTATCAAGATGATCAAATACTCCACGATTAAAATTGAAATATTTAAAATTAAAGCTTAATTATTTAAATAAATTATAAAAATTAAATTTAATAAAATTTTTATATTTATAAATTGCCTCTAAGAATTACTTACGATCGATTGATGTCATTCATTGAGTCAGCATTGCAAGTCAAAATCTTTAAAACATTTAGACGGGGTTTCTTTTTTATCCTTTTTACTGCATCATCGTTAGCTTCAACATCAACACCTTAATTTCGAACTTCCAAATTATTTTCTTCATACTTGATGATTTTTCATTGTTGATATACCCTTTTTCTAGTTTCGAGGAACATCTTAACTAAAGAAGCTGAAACTCAAAAAAATAAAGAACAGTAAACCTCTCCAACTTACTAAAGTTTTTGGCTTTTGCACTTCTTTTATCATGAAAAAACTTTTTTTTTTTTTTGCAAGAATCGAATAATAACTTGCTTTTCTTTTTTTCCCTTGTTTTCTTTTTGCTACTTTCTTTTTCTTTTACTCCTCCTCCTGTTTCGCCTTTCTTTTTCTTTTTCTTCCTTATTTTTTTAATTTGCCCTCTGTGTTTCTTTTTTCTTCCCCGTTGCTTTTTCTGTCTTTTTTCCTTCGTCATGGGCCAGCTGGGATGTGGCCCAAACCCAGCAGCCTAGTCCATTTTTCTTGTTTTTTTTTTTTTTGTTTGCCTTTTTTTGGAGGCCCCTGTCCTCTCTTGGTGGCSAGCTGAACGCAGCCCAAACCCATGGCCCAGACTTTGTTTGCAGCTCTCGTCGGTCTTTAGCCGGCCGGTTGGGAGTTCAGCACCGACGGCGACTTCGAACGCTGCGGTGGTGACCTCTGATTTTCGATGGCGGCGTCTTCTTCCTTTCACCGGAGCTTCAAGGTTTTTGCAGCAGTCCCTTCTCCCATTGTACGCAGATTTGCAGCGGTGACATGTTGCAATGGTGGACCTACTTCTGCGTTTTAGTAGCAATAGTCTTCAGTGGCGGCCTTTGATTTCTAACAGCAGTGTCCGAGTTTGCAGCGGCGGCCACCAAATTTTCTGCCTTCTGTTATGCGGTGGCCTCCGATTTTTAACAGCAACGTCCGGAGATTTGCATCAGTGAAGAACCTTTTCTGCCCTCTGTTTTGCAGTGGCCTAGACTTCGTCGCGAAGGACGCCGAGCAGTGGCGGTGTCGACGAAGAGGAGTGGCGACCCAGACTTCGCAACAGGTGGTGATGAAGAAGTCGGCGACCGTAAATCCTCACGCGTTTAAGAGGCCGGCCATTGAGCACCCTACTTTTTTGCCTCTTGTGACTCTTTGGAGTAGTTTTCTATGAGCTAGATCGGCAGGTTTTCTATGAGTTAGATCGGCGGCTTTCCCAGCTCCGAGAACGACCTTAGACATAGCCGACTCGAATGCAGCAGATGTTCATCATAGTTAATTAAATCTTGAATGGACTCTTGGCACTCGCGAAAGTAATTCATCAGTTGCAACATTTGGAAGGAACACACACAAGCATCCTAGGTTTCGGACGAAGTTTTGGAAGAGTACGGAAGAGATTTTGCTCCMTGCTCTGCAAAACTTCATCAATGGATCGAGTAGCCACTGATTCTGAGTTGTTCTCATTAGCTTGTTTATAGCTTTCAGGTGCTAGTTTCTTAAGCAATGCAGTGTAGCCGTGCTGATATTGAACCAGATGAATAACATTCAGCAGTCCCCAGATAATCTGCGTCTTACCGGTACCTGGAGGACCTTGTACTAAGGTGAACAGCCGCATGTGATTTGCTGAACCAAGGAGGAAAAGAGAGCTTGCAGATACGGTGAAAGGTGATCGGCGGAGCTGAGAGTGGTGGGGCTGACAGCGGCGGTCAAGGCAGGGAGGATAAAGAAAAGGGTTTGTGGGTGATGAATTGGATTGGGACTAGTTCGTCGGCTTGTTCTTCAAAGTCCAGCCGAATTTTAGTTATGTTCTACCTCTTCACCATTCAGTTGATTTTCCTCCTCAAATCACAGCCACCTGATCTTCAAATTTTGATTTAATCCTAGCCCTTAAAACCCCCCAATGCATGACTTGTATGTGGCAAGAGTGTGTGTGTGTGTGTGTGTCCGGTTTTGGGAGGATTTTGGCAAGGAAATTGCAGCTGTTTTTCTTGAGATGTACTTGCTGGTGGAGATGAAACTTCAGCTCAGAGTTGACACCTAATCTGGGTGAATTGTCAAGCTTAAATAGATGTATGGTTAGGGAGTGGACAACTGCCCACTGAGGTGTCCATCACCCATAGTTGAAGAATTAAACTAGGAATTATCTTCTACCTTTACAAAGAGAAACCACCAGCACATTTTTTCTTCAACCAGTTTTCTTTTTCCCTTCTCCCAGCCTTGTAAACTCCGCTCACAATCTCTGTATATTGGACAAGATTTCACCTACATTTCGCTCGCACATTTGATTGAAAATCTCCCCATTCTTGACTCAAAAATCAACTTTGTTGAGCGCTCCTAAATAGTCAAATACTACTTTCTTTCAGCCAAATTTTAAGCCCTCCTTTTGGCATAATCACAATTGTTTCACTTCCTCTTTTTATGACCAAACTTCACCATTTTAACTATTTCTTTACTCCATTTCTCAGGTTAGTAATGATATGATTGAATCTAAGATGAATTCGTATTAAGCTTGAATGACATTACTATATGTGTGTAGTTTTTTTCGATTAGTAGTAATGCATGTGATATGCATGAGTTTTACATGAGTGTTTTGAATTTATGATTATGGTGTTATCATTGTTAGAATATAGAGTTAAGGATTGAGTGTTTCTGAGTAAACCTAAGTAATGATCACTTGGGTAGTTCTAGCCGAACCAGAATTTTTATCACTTTCAACGTGTCACGGAAGCTTTATTATTTGGTGAAATTCTAATTTTGATATATGGTTAGAAATCCACAATCARCAAGAATTTAAAACAAATTTCATCTCATTGTCTCGAGTAAAACTCAAGATATGAGTTGATCTTTGCAATGTGATCAATTTGTTGATTGAACAAGTGTTGTGCATTTTTCACTAAATCTAGGTTTTAATCAAACTATTTTTAAGTCCTGATTTTTGCATTGTTTTAAACCTTAGTGTGTTAGGATGATTTTGCCACCRATTTCATTGAGAAATCCTGAGTATTTTGGGATATATACTTGAACTACACAAGTTGTCCATTCACCAATTTTCAAACCTAAAACTTCCTTACCAATGTATATTATATAGTTACTTTATAAGTTATATACCTTACATTTTAAAATTATTTGGTCTTAGCTCAGGAAATATCTATTTTCATAAAAATAATTTTTACTCATAAAACGATGAAGCCGAGTTATTGTAAAAAGAGTTTTAGATTATGACTTGGGTGTGATTTATATGATTTTATTACTAAGGATATTTCTCGTGGACTTTCCTTAGGAAATGACAGATTGTAGATCTTTCATTGATTAATCGAGTGCAGATGAGTCCCCCTTAAAATCATTTTCTGTATAAACGTGTTTTTTTAAAAATACTTTTCAATTATTTGTTTTATAAATATTTTCCAGAAAAAAACCTATTTTACTTGGATTTCTTTTATAAAAACGAGCACGAAACAAAGCAGACGACTATTTTGCAAGTTCATTACTTGCTTGAAAACACTTCGTGTGTGATATACGGAATTGACGGATAGTGTTGAGTACTCAATTTAGCAATCTCAGAATAACTAGTTTGTCGAACAAAATACTACGCATGGCTGGTCCCCGATACGAGTACCTCTTGAAGTAGTCCAAACGMCACTATCAGAGTGAGCCATCCCTTGGCCCGACTAGGGTCAGTGGCCGATCAGGAATGTGTCGAATAGATGCTCATGTCATTTGGTGCCCCAAGTTCTGATTATGGATAGACATACCCTTGGTTAGGATGTTTAACCTRAAGGCAAGTACCTCTCTTGTACCCTAACTAGAGGGTACTAGTGATTGTACGAAGCAATAAGGTAGTAAATAGCATGTGTAATTAMGAAGTGAGGTTGTATTATTGGACTCCACACAACGTTATCTCTACAGTAACAATGTATGATTGGATTACAATTATTAGAAATCAACGGGTTTCAAACGTAGTCTTCTCCAGCACTTGACATGACTTGATTTTTCTAATTGCAGTTTTTCACAAAAACATACGTTTTACCAAAAATATATCTCTTATTTGAATTATTTCATRCAATTCATTTATAATTATTTTTTACTTACATGAAAAAACATGCTCTTGATTTGAAACTCACCTTGCACCCACCTAAGACTCACTGAGTTGCGCTCATAAGTTTTCTCATGTTTATTGGCAAATAGAGATCTTGAGGCATTGAATTTGGAGACGAGAGCCACGAATGTCAAGGGCTAGAGTAGCACTATTGTCCTTACACTACCATGATGTACTTTGTCCTAAGCTTGTAATCATACCTAAAATCCTTGTTGAGTTGGTAATGACTGCAAGAGCCAAGCGGTGACTCGTTAGGCCCTAATAGACCCTCGGGGATGGCGGGGGTGTCATAGTTGGTATCAGAGCTTAAGTTATGAGCCTAGAATGACTTGTGGGTATAGTTGTTTATTTTTAGAGCCTAATTTTAGGTTCATAGACGTGAGGATGGATAGAAATGATCACATAGATCATTTGACTAGGATTATGTGCTTAAGGAAATATTGGAAGATTTCCAATAGGACGTCATGCTAGAATCTATGAGCATCTTGCTTGATAGTATTAGTGTTGAGTTTGATCAATTAGTGTGTAAAATATATCACCTCAGATATGAACAAGTAGCAACCARAATACCCCTAAACCAAGGGGCAGAGGAAGACCCTGCGTGGATAGGACAATTACGAAGAATAGTGATAAGATGCTGAAGGAAAGAAGGCGAARTGTCGGACAAGGGAATTCGTTTTAGAAACATTCTAATAATAGAAGGTGCCAAGAGAGTCGAAAGAACTCCAAAAAAGATAAAAATATTCCCATACTACCCCAGCATCCTAAGATCACATGTGAATACTACGACAGGTAGGACATCGAGAAACAAAATGTAGAAGGAAACATAACTAATGTGTCCGGTCTGGAAACCTTGAACACTTTGCTCAAGCATGCCCACGTAGGACTAACTCTCCTCAGGGAAGTTTGAAGGTCAGACAAGCAGGACCTCAAGCTTTGCCAACAAGCAAGCCCCTAAGACCTCCAGTTAAAGCTCGAGTATTCGTGATGGAAAAAGGGGATGTAAGTGAAGACTCCAATATGGTAGAAGGTACTCTATTTTTAGTAAACCATGGATCCACCACATTCATTGCACCTCGCTTTGCGACATACTTGCCAATCCACCCCACTAAACTGTAGAGTAAATACTTAGTGAGTACCCTGATAGAGGGAACTTTAATTGCTCACATAGGATCCCCTAAGTGTGAAATCTATGTGGAAGAAACTCTACTCCTAAGAGAATTGAAAATACTACCCTTTAAGAATTATGATGTGATACTAGGTATGGATTGATCGTCTAGACATTATGCACACCCTTAACTGTAGAACTAAGAACGGTTAAGTTCAACTTGCCAGAGAATGTACAATTATAGGAAGTAAGGGGTAAGCTTGGAAATTCAATTATTTTTTTGAAGTTAAGGCTAGAAAATTATTGAAGAAGGGTTGTCAGGGATATTTGGCCTACCTGATAAACCAAACACCAAATATTGGAAAGATATAGGTGATGTCAGTAATGAAAGAATACACAGACATATTCCTTTCTGAATTAGCTTCCTTAACTCCTTAGAGAGATGTAATGTCCGAGATAAACTTTTTACACTGAGGAATTTTAAACACCCAATGGGTGGTAAGCTAAGTGTCAGATACATCAAACCATATGAGGTTCTGGAAAAGATCAGAGCAATTGCATACAAGATCTAATTGCCAACTGAGCCAACTAGAATTCATAATGTATTCCATTTGCAACTCAAGAAATATAATTCATCACCGGAGAATGTAATAAATGAGGCAGAAATTGAGTTACATCCCAACCTATTGTACAAGGAAAGGTCAATATGGATATTGGAATCCACTAGTAAGAAACTACCGAATAAGTAGATTCGACTGGTTAAGGTTCAATGGGAACATCATGGATTACAGAAGCAACGTGAAAATTCAAGGATTACATAAGACAAAATTACCCCAASCTATTCCAAGTAAGCATAAATTTCAAAGACAAAATTTTATTAAGAGGGGGAGGATGTGACGACCAGAAAATTTCTAGGGGATAGAAACCAATGTAGGTTACAATATCTCGAGTAGATTTAGAATAAGACTTAGATTATTTAAATAGGATTTATTAGGCTTAGAATTTCGGGAAAATTGTACAATCAAAATAAGCTCTTTTTTCTGAAAATTCTGGCATTGATTTTGAGTTAACATTTATATACATTTTAGTTTTTGATTAAACCTTAATTTATTTCTAACCGATTTATTCAGCTTTTTCTTAAGACTCTATTTTATTCCTAAATGATTTACTGTTAGGCTAAATATATCTTAAAACTTTATTTTTCCACCGATTTTTCCATCCTTTATGTAGTCGATTCATTCCTTTTAAAATCACAGCCATTGATTTTCAAATATTTGAGTCAATCCACACCATTAATGACCACCAATGCATGGTAAGCATGTGACCTGAGTTCGTGTGTGTATCTGTACGATTTTGATGAATTTTTAGCATGAAATCATAGTTGTCATTCCTAGAGGCAAGCCGTCCGATTCTAGTGAACCTTTAGCAAGGGAATTTTTCTAGCTTTTATTCTAGTGTATGCTATCCRTTTGAGAGAAGATTTAGATGAAAATTGGATAACAAATTGGACGATTTGTCAAGCTTTAAGGGTAGATGGCTTAGGAAAATAATAGTTGTCCTTTTAAGGTGTCATTTGCAGTGAAACWGTTGAAAAATAATTGTCAGAAATAATTCGAATAAAAAAACTTGTCTAAGTAAACGTTCATTTTGTGAAAACCTTTAAAGGAAACCAAGTCAAGGGGAAAAGAAAATACTACATTTGRAACTCATCATTTTCTAATAATAGTAACTCAATTCACATGCTTTTACTGCAAAGATAATGTCGTAYGGGGTGTAGTAACACTGACATTACCAATTCGTATGCATGCATGCGATTTACAACCTCATCACTTAATCAATGGTACCAAAGAGCTAGGGTATAAAGGGAATTCAGTCGTCCCCGAGTTAAACCTTCTAACGTAGGGTACAAGTGCTCATGATCAAACCTAGACACATGAATGACGCGACCGTTTGTCTGATGCATTCCTAATCCACTACCTGTTACACCAGACATTGGCCAGTATCCAAAGTTTCCTTTGAATATATTATTGAATACCGAAATCCTGCAAGTTTTGGTAACACAAAGCAAACTATAGAAGTAAAGTCATTCTGGCATTACAATTGTTAAAATATGGTAGAACACCCTTCTCTTGATTCAAATAAGAAGAATATAAGATCGGTATTCCCTCTTCCTACATCAACCTAAATACATGTGACAGTTAATCTCTTTCAACCTACCTACCTAGCTAATGTTGAGTTCCAGGAAGCGAAGCAAAGGAAAGAAAACAATGCAGATAACTTATCCTGATAAATTGCCTCATTATTAGTGAACTTACAGAACCTATGAGCATTGAATTTCAATCAGCATCTTCAGAATGGGCCATATATTCTTTGACAAGCTCCGAGATCAATAATTGCCTTGTTCATTAACATCTTTGGATGATCAAATTTTACCAATGTTCCTAAAATTGCAAAGTAAGCTGAACAAAATTTCTACCCTTCATCCAGGAGGAACAGCTTTTTAGATTAATCTAAACTATGTGCAAATACCAAGAACAATTATGAATTGAAATGCTTATTGTAGGAAGATGCTCCCTTAAGAGCCAAAAACCACAAACTACCTAAATGCTTGTTCTTGATGGGACTTCAATCTCTAGATATGTTAGTAAAACAAAGAGATAGATATATGACATTTGGAAGACAATATAAATTGTAATAATATATAAAGATAGAATATCTAAAACAATTAAAAATATTTGAGGATTGATCTATTGAGTGATAATAAATAGACATCAAAATATATGGTAAAAACTTATTTGTTGGCGTAGAAGGGTTGTAGTGTAAATCCAATCGACCAAAACTTAAACATGTAACATAAAATAAAATTCTACAATGTAATTACAATAATTATGATAGATTTTTGAACTAAGACCTACACTCAAAGAAACTATTAAAAAGCCAAAGCAATTTACAGATGATGCTAGAATATGCATGTATTTCAAGACAATTGATTGTCCTTGCTTGAAATTGTCTATATTCAACATTGCGCCAGTAAACTAGCACTTCCCTGCTCATATATGTAGTTGTCTATATATGTTCATTAATTAACATTAGGAGATTGAAATTTATTTTAAAATTAGGATCTTGAATAACAACTTAAAGCACATCYAGATTAGCCAAAAAAAGTACTAAAATAGTACTTCAATGCTCTTGAAATAATTGAAAATTGCACATGTAGTAATAAGAGTACCAAGAGAAGTCACAATTCTCATAACCAACATAACTACAACTCACATACACTGCCTGACATAATAATTGAGCACACATATTTGATTCATAATTTTATATCCTTGTTCATGAAGTCATAGTCATAAATCAAGATACAGAGAACTTTACCATCGTCTTCAAAATAGTAAGAAACCTAAGAAACACATAGAGTCTAAATAAAAAAAGTTCAAAAAGGAGTAAATCCAAAAAATAAAACTAATACCTGAAAAGGGAAAGAAAAATTTATCCAAATTCACATGGCAAAATGACCCAAGAGAAAAGCTTAAAATTGATAACAAGAGAAAACAACGCCCAATCTCTTCAATATAGCATCTTAGAAATATTTATTGATCCAAATAATCAAAATTTTCCATAGAAGTGCTTTGGAACAAAATAGGTAGAGAAATAGATCTTCGGCAGTATGTAGAATAGTAAACTCAAGAAATACAAATAAATAATCTCAAAGAAAAAACAGCTTGAAGAGGGAAAGAAAATTATCCAAATTCTAGTCGCATATTGGCCCAAGAGACAGAGAAAACAAAAGTCCAACCTCTTCACTTGTTACAATTTATAAGAATTTATTGTTCCAAATAATTAAAAATTGTCATAAAAAGTACAAAAAAAAGCAGAGGTAGAGAGACAGAGACTTCTGACGCCACTGAAAACTTCAGTTAAAAAATATGTGAAGTAAGAGAAAGAAATCAAAGTCAACAGAGARAAGCAAGGATAGAAAGGTGAGGGGAAGAGAGAAAATTGAGTAGATTAGGAGAGATGTAGAGAGAGAACTAGAGTAAGAGAAGACAAGAGCAGAGAGACGTTTAGGTAACTGGAATTGAAAGTTTGAAGTGTCAGGATTGAGAGCTAATTTTGAAGAGCATCGACAAGAATATGTTGAGCAATAATTAGTTAAAGAAGAGAAACAGGTTTCATCAAATTGCACTGCAATAATTGGCCAATAAAGAACTCTCCCAACCCCACGTAGAAATTTAACCTAACACTCACCACTCACCACCTCACCAATTTTACTAGGCATCCACATTTTCAAGAATATCAAGTAAAAATTGCATTGAGAACTTCATAAACCAAGAAAAAGAAAATCATCAAGAATTTGAACAAATAGATGAAAAGAAATGAATATACCTTCCATTAGGGGCTCTTCTAGGGACTTCAAGTTCAAACTCCAGAGATAAACCCAGGAACCCATTAAACCCAATTTTGACATTGTTCTCAATCATGCTTYTTCTATTCTTTCTATTGGTGCAAAAAATTGCAGCCAAAATCGAAGTCCAAAATTTCAGTAGATTTTGTGGGATTTTTATTATGAGCACGCAATCTTACTCCTCCGATTTTCCCTCCCCTTAATTAACGCCAAAATTAGATCAAAAATACTCTTGTGCTGAAAAAATTCAAAATTTCTTTGTGGAAACTGAGTATTAGATGATCACATCTACTTTTGGAGTTATATTTGCACAAGGAACATGAAAGTGCTTGCGACAAACTCTTTCCATAGCACCCAAGAGCTGCCCATTTGATTCCACTGGAACCGCATTTTATCCTCTAACTTCTTAGCTTAGTTTCATGGTTAATTGCCTCGTTATCTTGAAAAAGAACATTTGGATCCCTGCAAATATGTATATATATATATATATAAGTCAATTGCTTTAGAAGAAAGAATCCAAGATAAATCTCAGAAAGTGATTTAGCTGCTCAAGTATAATAATATAGTTTCAGTCTCAACAAGCACATGAATACATTTAAAGTAACTCAAGGCCATCGTTAACTAGCCTTAGTAAACTAACATGAGCTTTTTAATATGCAAAGAAAAGTGTTTTCTTTAACATGAAATTACAAATTTTCAGTATGATGCTTCTTTGTACTAAGCACAATCARCATTGCTATATGAAGTTTCTATGAATAGTTTAGCTATAAAAAAATGAGAAGCATGGGTGTAAACTGAAAGTTCATCTTGTAGCTAGCTCCAATCTGATTTGTAGCTATAGGCTTGCCTTCAAGGTAGTGAACCATGATTTCCGTGGCCTGAGATTTTTGGCAAGAATGGATATCAAACTATTGGTCTAAACAATAATGAATAAGAACATAAGGAAGTTGAGGATTGGGTATTGGTGAAAATTTAAAATAAAGGCTTAATGCCTCTGATTCTTTTGCTGACCAACAACAAGCACACATAATGGAGTTAGGACTCTTCTCACTRTTATCTAGAATGGACTTACTGAAACTGAGAAAATCCTCAACATTTGATGACTTATTCAAATGTCAACCACTAGAAATATTCCCTTGAACTACTTCCGACTTTTGAGTATCATTTGCAATAACCTTTGCAGTAATTCCYGGAGATTGAGAGTTATCAACCAAACTATATTCATAATTATTCTCTTTAAAAGAAAATTACCCTTTTCAAATATTATTTTCCTTTTAACAGACTGAACCTCAGACTTCCTAATTATCATCACCTTATTAAAGGCTTCTTTTTTATAAGGAGATGATATTTTGGATAAAAGACAAATCAAAACCTCGTATTAGTTATGAATCATGCTATCTTTGACACTTTTCATTGTGTTACTTGCTTTTATATTTCTTGACATCTGATAATCTTGACATATCAGTAGGAGGACTTGTTGAAGTTGTCTCTGTAGCATTAACATCAAAGCCGGCCTTTTGTTTTCTTTTTCTGCTTTCCTTCATCATATCCACAGCATTTTCTTCGTCCAACATCTTCTGCATATGTTGTCTAGTTACATTTTCTGGTGCTTTAGTAGCTCTTGATGCTTTATTAAAGGTCCTCTTAGTTGCTTGCTTTTGTTTTCTGAACAGCTTTCCAACCTCTCTTGCAAGATATCGCACTTTTGCCATTAAMAATTTTGTGTATGCGTAATGACGAGGCAAAATCTGCTTTATCATTTTCCTTTTTGTTCATCATGATATCCCTATTCTCAACGCTAGATTCCAATAGTGTGGCTGCATGTTCTAAGGCATATTCATTTTCCTCATGAACCTCACAACGAGTAGTATCTTCTACCTGCAGAACTTCTGCGTAGTAGTAAGAGATAGACTAGTTACCAAACGAAAAGTAAATAACATGTAATGTGTTAAATGTATAAGAAAGACCTTTAGACAGGAGTTAATAATATATTTATATATACTGCTCACAAACCTGCATCTTATTGGGCTCGAATAAAGTTTGAGAGAACAAGCTCTTTGTGTCCATTCAAACATTTCACTATAAAAAAAATATGCTTCACTGGACAGGGTACAAGTTTCCTTCTGTATGTATCTTAATGGGCTCACTAAACAAATGTCATCAAAGTAAAAGCCTTATGTGTTAAATTTTGTRGAAATGCTAAAATGCATATACAAGTTCTATCACCAAAGGTTGATTCAAGACTACAAGAAAGCAACCAAATGAAAATCTCTTTAGTAAATGCTTGAAAGCCTCGTGGAAATCTGTGTTTCATGACCAAGACTACGGATCAATGTCTCTACAGATATAGCATGCCAGAGCATCATAGGAAATATCCGAGATTAATTTGAAAACTTCCTTCATTATAAAAAGAGGGAAAGTCATCTCTGTTGCAGTTTGATTATGAGGCTCTATCACCAAAACTACATAGTAAAAGAAATGCCAATATTTTACTTCTACCTCCATTTTGAGCATCTACAATTGTGATGGCATACTGCAAATTGAACAAGGTGCCCCAAAACCTACATCAGCTACCTTATAATAAGACTGTGATAGAACAAATATAATTGTGATGGCATACTGCAATTTCAGCATCCAATCGCCCACTGATAAACAGCACAACAATTTCAGCAATAACATAACTAACCACCAAAGTAGTTAGCCTACCAAGTCCTAGAGAGATAGTTTTTGTACTTAAAATGTTAATCCTATACTGGTGAAATAGATCCATCTCATCACGGAAACACAAAAATCGTTGTATTCTAACCACATCGTCATACTAATTCCCATGCATTATCCATCCCAATTCGAATAATGGAAAGAAAAGATGATATATGATCAAAGTAATTCTGCAAGTTTAGTTTTTAGGTTACAAATTTTGCTAAAACGAACACTGCAATWAACCACAGCTAATTAACAGAGTGCATCGTATTAACCATTCTAACATATTCTCATCTACACCAGGAAGAATTCAACTAATTTAAGCACATAATTATAGTTCATATTGCCCAAATAAAAATCATGCCTTTTTTATATAATTCAAATCTAATGAATCATGAAACATGGCGAACAACACTCACGAAAAAAGCCTATCACAAAGACTGAAAACAAGAAGAGAAAAATAAAAGGATTTGGGTCTTTACCTGTTTGATAGGGGCCTCCGTTTTCCTTCTCTTCTCTTTGAGATATATGTCACACATTTTTTTTTGCCTTCTTATATTCCTGCTATTGGCGCCAAAAAGAAGTGCGAAGAGTGGAACTTGAAAAATCAGCAAATTTTATGAATTTCCATTTGACATATCTTTTATTTCTGCCCCCTAGCTTTCATTATAGCCAAAATAGAAGGCCAATATTGGAGAAATATACTTCCCTTGTAAAACATGTTTTGACTATTTTGCACTATAGATCCGTTTCACCACAAAAAGGAAAGGGACTTATGTGAATAAAATAAAAAGAAGMAAATGATTTTTGTGACTAAAAAAAAGTAGTATAATATACTTCAATTCTTTCATGTATTATTTTTCAATTCATTTATCTTTCAATCTTAACAAAAATTAGTGGGTGAATATTTATTTTAAAAAGAATAAAATGATAACTTGATTGATAAAACGAGCCCTCTTACCKAGGGAAGAGGTAAAATAGATTCATGCATTTTCTCATTATACATATAGAAAAGACTAGAAAATTTGTTAATTTAGTGTTATCGATATGACTTTTAGCATTAAACTATTTATTTTAGAAAAACATTTTTTTTGTAAGTTTATAAACTATTTTCGATTTGTCAAATTAGTTTTGATCACCACATAGCATACCTTTCTCATGTTCTTAAAACAGAATGCATTTCTAAAATCAAGCACACCCAATAAGGTAAAATTAGGTTAATTAATTCTTTTACTAAAACATTAACAACTGAAGTATAGATTACATTTTCCAAAATTTATCAAAAAAATTCACTAATTTTAATTGTTTTAAGTATCTTATTTAATTTTTAATTATAATTTTTCAATTTGATGTTACCAAATTTATAAGTTATGAGATCAAATGATTTATATATTTTCTTGATTTTTTAATTTTTATCATATGATATTTGTTTCATAAGAATTTAATTTTTTTTAAAAAATAGAAATATAGATCAAAATCCTTTGAGCCTTTTGATTTTTATAACTTTAATCAAAGTCAAGATTTGAGACTTCTTGAAGGATGCTTAAACCTRTAAATATATCTCTTAATTTTGCACATGTTATAGTCTTCGCCTTAAATATAAAACTTTTGGATAATTTTATATATAGATTTAAAAAATTAAAATATAAATGAAAGTCAAAGATTCCAATAGGGACTAAATGCTAAGTTCTAATGTCATAATACGATCATATATTAATATTTAATTGAAATTATATTTACTTCACAATTTTATTGACCATCTCTTTTAAATTGAACTATAACTTGTAGGTAAATATCTTTTTTTAGTTTTTGCGTGTAAATATTTCTTATACATAATGATTTTTGCTTTATTTTTAGTTGTTTATTCTTCCAGTACTTATATTTGGGATAACCATGCTTGAAGAAAATGGATGTCGCAGTAGCTTGTTGTGTTTATAATTTTACACATTTTGATCTGGGAAACTGTTACCAATGACCACTCATGAGAAACTTCCTTAATCTCCTTCTTCACATCCTTTTCTTTCTCTTCATCAACTACCTCAACTTCTCCTTCCTCATCGATCTTTTATTTACATTGGATATTGACAAGCTTGCTCAACTCCCTGCATTGATTTTTGCTCAAATTGTGAACCTATTTCAATTATGGTTCTTCTTTTACTACTTATATTTGCACTTGCTGAAAGTGTAGGAAAGTCATCTTCGACTGCAGGATCAAACAAGGATCATGGTTGTTTCTTGGCAACATCAATCAATTCTCTAATAGATGCATTGCACCCCTTCGCAACACTGCTAACATGCCTATCTACCCCAGCCTGCAAAAGTTCAAACATAGTTTAATACACATACTTCATTAACTGCTACACACAAGTCCAAGAATACAGTCTTTGCTGATATGGAAATTGTATATAAGTACAGAAATGATTAACCAAACACTGAAATTGCAGAATTTACAAGTAGGACCTACACTTGAAGCATGGAGAGCTTGAAGATCAGCTACTAGTTACTACAACAAAATTTAAAACTACCGAAATGCCTTCCAAATTTTCATGTACAAGAGGCAGATAGATTACAACAAGAACAAACACATTTTTTGATATCTTATTTTAGTTCGAATAAGCTAAGCATCTCACTCAACTTATTCGGAGCGAGCATTATAAACTAAACATTCATAGCATCATAAATGATAAAATCACAAGCATCAAGCCAAGGGGGCTATTATCTGCTAGTAATACTTAACTTCTGATTGACAAACACATTATTCATGGCAAAGCATTTCTTGAAGTTCCAAAACTAAATACTTCAAGTTTAGTAAATAAATGTAAAAGAAAACTGAAGTTATGGATTTGAATTGCAAAGAAATTGCCATTAGGACTAGATTTGATGCCCCTGCTCATCTTTCYCGTAGAGAAATTCTACATAAAATAAATACAGCAAAAGACAACCTAAACTGCATGGCAGTTTTGACAATGGGTAGAAAATAAAAATTCAAAAGAAGTAAAATCAACTTATTATAGAAATAATATAGTTAGGTAGAAAATAAAATCTAAAAACTCGTAATCGATTCATTGCTCCAATTATTTGAGAGAAAATATTGAACTTCTATTGTTACGAGGCAATGACAAAACATAGAAGCTCATGAGCTCATCAGAGCGACTAAAATATTTCAGTTTGATCTCTATTAGAATGAGAAGGTAGAATGTTTCCCTTGGTACTTTAGTGTCATGATAGTTTATGCTATTGAGGTTTTATTGTCCAAGTAATTTATTGTCTGATAGAGATAAATAGTCCTTCTGCTACCGAACACCAACTCTTGGTTAGTCACAGAAGATTCCTTGTAATAAATGGATAAAGAGGGGTTCATCTTCAATAGTGTTTTGGAGTTTTTYTCTAGATCTTGAATGCTAATGGAATCTTTTTCAATCGAACCTTGTTATGTATGACGACAATCCTCTGATTTTGTTCTTTTATTATTTGTATTAGATTCTTATTACCTAATACACATACCTATTCTCTTGGGTGCTTTCTTGAAGAATCATTTACTTTTGTCTGTTGTGTTGGCTTATAAGAGTAATTCAAATGCATCATACATTTGAGTTTTCCTTAAATATCTGCTGAAATAGAAGATGTATAGCTTGAGTATGCTGGTCAATACTTTATTTTTAAGGCATCTTTTGAGTTATTGGCTAAAAATATTGTTGGATAAATCTTCTTTAATATGTTAGGACTTTACTTGGATACTAATAATGCTATATTTACCTTGTACAATTGAGGAATAAGATTGAATTACTTTTAAGGCATCAAAGGGGTTGACTGTTAGCTAACTTTGTATTACCACATTCCTCATGCAGTGAATGACAATCAAAAGCCTCTGTCTTCCCAACTTCCTTCTCACCTCTTTTACAGCTTGATGCAATTTCATTTATTCTTTGTTTATGGCAATAGTCTAAAAGGTGTTGGTTCCGGCTATTTTTTTCTTGTATGTAGTAAATTCCTTGTGCTTGAATGATGTTTTAACATTATTGATAACAGTAAAAAGCCCTTCATTTTCAGCAGCATGTTGAAGTGCTCTATCTCTTTTTGGTTTATTTGTCAAATCATTCTTCATCTTAATTTTTTGTAGTTATTTTGCCCTTTCCATTTAGCAAATATATCAATATATTCTTGTGGTGAACTTTGTGCATTTATTCATTTTTGGTATGATATTTCTTGTACTATTAGCTGTAGAAATATTTCCTTGAATTTACCTGCTATTATCAGATACTAGTGGTAGCAGACATGTCAATGCATGCTGGGTAGGAAAATGGAGGTACTGATCTATGGAGAGGAGGTCTAATCACTTAGCACCAATATCATGCAAATATTTCTATACCAATTATAGAAGTCTTTCTATTTTGTTGTATTATTTCAATTTTGTTCGGATTAAGTTTTTTCGTTTCTTTCCCAAGAGCTGAGTGGTTAAATAAAATTTTTTGTAGTTACTTGATTGGATATGCCAATAGACCAATCGATGAAAAGGGAACTCGTAAATATTTTATAGATTTGACATTTTTTTTGCTCGTGAATGATACATTATTTTAATGAATATAAGTTTTTTGGTTCTCAATCATTTATGGGTAATATTTGCTTTTCTATATTATTGTTAGGGTTGTCGTGGCATAGGTAGAAAAAATGAATTAATAATAAATAGTTACTAGAAATAATATATTTAGCGAATTATAATCATACTATACATTTAAATCAATATTAATTACTTTTTTCGTGAAGAAAATAAAAGTATTATCAATAAAAATAATTTATACCTAACATATTTTTAATAATTACGAATGATTTTTGTACCATTGTTATTCAATAATTATGAAATAATTTGTAGCCAATTTAAGACTACATATGATGAAAATGTTATTTCTCTACGAAATGCAGTTTTACTAGCTGTAGTAGACTTGGTGTCCTAAAGAAGTGATTTATCTATAATATATACTTCGTCACTAAAAATACAATTGATTACAAGAAAAAATTGTGACTTTTCGAATGTTTTCCATCATTAATTCTCTATCATGTGATTGACTCGTTGAATTTATTGCTTAGGAAATTATCTTTTATGGATGAAATTGGGCATTGTTTAACCACACTAAATTTGTAGTAAAATGAGAAACTGATAATTACGGTTTCTATTTTCGTACCAAATTGGTTATCACGGGAGCCTTTTTGCGGTTCTATTAGCAACAAAATGGATTTTTATCTATGACATTTAACTTGAAAAGATCATATTATTTTTCGTAGTAAATTATAAAATTATTAATTATGATTCGTCACTAAAAGCATTCTAATTGACTATGATATTTGAATTTTGCACCCAAATACCTTTAGCGACACACTTTACTTRACGAAGCTGCCTACGAAAAATGACTCTATATCTATGAAATAATTTGTAATTGAAGGTCATAAATTAAACAAACTGAGTTATCCTTGAATGGATTACTATACATTGATTCATTGTTGGATGGGTTGCTATACACTTGATTTGTACCTCTAATGAAATGGCTAAATACGTCATATGAATTCTAAATTTTAGATCATGACTTTTTTCAACCTAAAAAATAAATCAAACARTTGGATTATTGATATATGAGGTGCACGAACTATGAGTTATGTAGTAATAGAGTTGAAAATTATGGATATTTGTTATTCAAGTTGTACAAGTTAAATGATTAGAACCAGATATTGAATTCTTTGGAAGAAAACTAAATATTTGTTCTATTTTCAATTTAATTAACAAAATTAAATATTTGTACCATTATCAGTTTTGAAAAACTATATATTTCTAAATCTCTAATTTGTTCTTTTACCGTTGACGAGCTTTCTAATTAGTTTTATCATTTTTTCATAATCATTTCAAATGGCAACATTCAAAAAGAAAAGAAAAAAAGGAAAGCACAAAGGTTGTCTCAAAATGATGTTCAAAAGATTATCAACTTTAGTTATACTTGGGCACTTATTTGAATGTTTTAGCTCTCACATTCAACCCCTATCTCTTATTGCATCTCATATCCCTGAACCAATCAATAATCCGAGCTTGCCTTCTTACTCGATTTTACATTTCTTACCACTAGAATATTAATCAGTCGAAGCTCGTCTTAGTTCCTAAAACCGGTTGATAGTTGAATCTCTAATCCACGTTGCTTCTCATTTTGACATTTCTGCCTCTTGTTTCTTAGATCCTTTATGAAGTCATTGCTCCTCTTTTTTAGAATTTTTTTTTTTGGTAATTTTGCTTAATTACTTTGGCGTATGTTCATTCTATGTAATATGTTGTAAATTGTTCTTTATTTTTCTTCTCATTTCTTTAATTTCTAATGAAYTTTGATGTCAGTCGAAGCCCCAATCCATATATACCTCTTACTGATGAACTCTCTTTAATTTTATTATGCTTTCTTTGGCATATTTTTCTAGTTCTTTTTAAGTACTTTTGTTTAAATTTCTTCATAATTTTCATCTTACAGTTTATTGCAGCTGAAACTTCACAAAGAACGGACAAAAACTTTTGTTCCTTTTACAATCTCAATTTCAAATTCCGTTCGATTATCCGCTATCAAATTTCTTTTCCTTTTTGTTTCCTTTTTCTTCAGTCCTTCCTTTAGCTCAAGCTGTGATCATAAATTTTCAATTTGATAATAATGAGTTATGAAATTAAACTGGGATTTGGCTTAAGATTGTCAGCTTAAGGCATTGGGGCGGTTTTGTCCCCTATGTGGTGTTTCCTTTGTAGAATTGTGAAACGGGTCAACCCAACCCACCATGCAGAATGAGTAGGTTGGGTTGGGAATTTTTGGAGGAAGCAGGCTRTGGGTTGGGGCARGGTGGACCAACCTGCATATTTATTAAATAATTTTTTTACTTAATATAAGTGTTAATAGCATATTAAAATATATCAGTGAAAGTTTAAAATATATAATTTGACAATATTTAAAGTCATACTCATGGCACACATTTAAATTTTATATGGTTTGTCCACATTTCATTAGTAATATTAAAGGGTAAATTTGAGTTATGTTTTTAGTTTTTGATTTTTTATTTAATTTACATTTTCTTTTTCCTTCCTTTATTAACAAACAACGATAGATAGTATTGAAATGGATCAATTTTACAATCACCAAGGTTATTCTTTAATGCCTAAACTTTATTTATAACTAGAATCATATATATAATATGTTATTCAATTCTTTGTATAAGTTTAATATTAATGATGTATTAATTATTAATGAATTCTAAACAACATTATATTATTGTTGTTGAACAAATAATTTAAATGTAACAAATGATATATGGACTATGATATGGCTATACTTTAGATTTAGTTATCTAAATAGACTATGATATGGTAGATTATGTTTATTTTTTAATTGTTTTGATGTTTAGAAATTTTTTGGATTTTTTTAATTTTTTAGGAATTTTTTGGTTTTTAATTATTTTTAAAACTTTTGGTGTGCTGGCCCGCCTAACTCACAATGCACCTTGCTTTGAGCTGGGTTGGTTTGAGGGTTTCATAGTCTACCTAGGCCTGCTGATGGTGGGCTTTTGGCAGGCCAACCTGCCTTGGCCTGTTTTGATAGTTCTATTTTTTTGTGGCCATGCTTACAAACTAATGCAATAAGAGATAGTACAACCCTTTTGCTATTAACTCCATCTAAGAGGAAAAAAATTAGAACTATCTTTGTCTTATATACCCTTACTATTCACTAACAATGGGAAGCCTTTTCTCAATAGTTTTGATGGATAAATTTTGTGAAAAATTCAACTTCAAGTAATTAATGTATAATACTCCTGCAAATATTTTTGCTGAAGGATTTAGCGAAACGCTCTGCAACCTGCTGAAGAAAGTTGTTGCAAAG
Organism: Rhazya stricta; assembly: GCA_001752375.1. Taxonomy (NCBI): domain Eukaryota; kingdom Viridiplantae; phylum Streptophyta; class Magnoliopsida; order Gentianales; family Apocynaceae; genus Rhazya; species Rhazya stricta. The sequence goes on from MEJB01000031.1 coordinate 1,386,241, forward strand.
TCGAAAAGAGATTGGCATGAAAGGATAAGAATAACTCTTTCGGTTTGTCAAACTATATATAGAACTTTTGCACAAGCAACACCATATTTATTTATATACAAGGTAGAAGTTGTCCTTCCTCCTGAACGTTAAATTCATTCTTTGAGAATCGCAACTCAGTGAGGACTTAATGAAGAAGAAAATGCTCATCTTCGACTTCAAAAACTAGAGGCAGTAGATGAAAAGCGCTTGGAATCACAACAAAGGCTGGAATGCTATCAAGCTAAACTTTCTAAAGCCTTCAACAAAAAGGTCCGTCAAAGATCTTTTCAAGTTGGGGAGATGGTGCTTACTGTTAGAAGACCAGTTATTATGAYACACCGCTCTAAGAATAAATTCATATTTAAATGGGATTAACCGTATGTGGTATAAGAAGTCTATAAAAATGGTGTATACAAGTTGATCGACAAAGATAATGTGAGAATTGGTTCTATCAATGGAAAATTCATGAAGAAGTATTATGCATAAGGATGTGAATGCTCCTCAACTGCATGAGTTTAAATTACAAGTTACTCCTGGCTTGCATGAGTTAAAACTATGGACGGCAAACAAACTACTTGAACTACGTTATGACTTGATTCCCAATTCCTCTTAGGATTTGTTGAAGGAATTTCAGGTTCTGTAACACTCCAAATTAGGAACTATCATAACCTTTAGGATATTATCATTTACCTTAGTTACATGTTGAAGTGAAAAACAAATTTCTAAATCTTTAAGTAGGGAAGATGGTAATCAAAATTGGAATAACACTAATAAAACTTAACATGAATATTTGAAACCAAAATTATCTTTGATAAACTAAAATTTGTAAATTATTCAAAACTAACTCTCCAACCAAAGTGTTCTAACATGCATGATTTGATAAAAGAAAGCTTCTAAAATAAGTGTTATTTGGGTTCGAGTTTGCCCTAAACGGTCTCCTCACATCATCTACCTTTCATCACTTGAAATGCAGAAGGGAAAGAGGTGAGCTAAAGCTAAGTAAGTAAACCCCATGCATGTATGGGGACGATATGCATTAACTTATTATACATTTGAAAACTATACTCCCTTTTTCCTTTAACCTTTCAAGAGTTACTTTCCTCGATTGACGTGAACTCATTTGGTGTATTGCCTAGTCACTAGACTCTGCAATAGGCAGTTATTGTTTGAAACCATGTTACATTTTCTACCGGTAGTACCACAGATGGATTTACATTATATATCCATTTACTTTCACTTCACAAAGAGGTCTACTTTATCATTTCATTACTACCCTCGAAGAGGATTAGGTCGGGTRCACTAGTCCTCCACRCCTCATTTCTCGCTCACATCGTTCATGGATTAAACGTACACCCTTTACTTTCATAAAATTAGCGATATAAGCTATTTTGAACTCATTTTCACATTACCTTGAAAATATTTTTCTTATAATTATCATGAACATGCAACATGTCGTAACTTACAGAATCCATGTTCATGAATGTACATTATAGCATAAAAATAATGCACATGTCATTTCATAACTTAAACATATGGGACTTGACATAATTCAAATCAAACATAACACTTATAGCACTTCACATACAAACAACTCAATCATAGTATTTTTACACATTCATACACAATAATCATACACCACCACAATGGAAAAAAATGTGGAAGTTTACTTACCTGAAATGCTTAAGGGTTGAAACTTAGTTTTAGTTAGTGATTGAGTTCTTAATTATCTTTGACATCAAAGTGTCCACCTCCTAATTCATAATAAGGAAAACACACTTAAAAGGATCTTATAGATTGTAAAACTATAAGATACCCTTTTAGGAACCTATTAGGAAACATTCTAATCTTGAAAGTCCCTAAAGATCATTTGTCTTAGAACTGGGTGGCTATGAACAGTAGCCACGGATTGAAGGTTTTGTCCTTAGCATCGTCCTCRATCACAAGCAGCCCACAAACTGAAGGTTATGTCCTTAGCTTTGCAAGTACACATGAATGGTATGTTTCATCTGTTTATGCATCTGTATAAGTCCAGAGAGCATCCAAATTGACACGAACGGAGTTAAAGATGATYCCTTTTTTTCGTGTTTGCATTCGTGTAAGCGCGTAAACCCAAGAATCATGAATATATAAGCAATTTCARCAGTAACTCAATGAATCTAAATCTCCCTTTAATTACCCTATGTTCATTCCCATCCATACTGKTCATCACAGATACATAGATATCAAATCTCAATCATACTWGGAAGAGCATCTTCTCTCTAACCATAATTAACAAAAACTTCATATAAACAAGGTTCTAACCTCCAAGTTATCAATTAACTCCACGAAATGCATCAATTAACATTAAATCAGGGTAAGGTTAATAGTTAGCCACTACGATTTTGTTTTTCAACGATTTTCAAGGTTGTCTAAGACGATTTTCCTCTTTTTTGCTTCATTTCCTTCTTCCTTAGCTACGTAAAGTCAAGTATAGGGTCAACGTGGTTAGTTTCTAATGTGAGACTAATTTTGGATGGTATGGAGGTAAATTCGTAATTTTGGGGTAAAGCTAACCTAACTTTGACCCGTTTACCTAACATAACTATTTGACCCACTTAGCTACTACTAACCCAACTTAAACTATCCTGGAGTTGAGGTTAACTACCTAATTTTTCATAACACATCAAATTCATCAATTAAGTGCCAAATAACACATAAACTGATCATGCAAAATACACATAATGATAATAATGATAAGCTAGTTCACATAAAATTCTTAAAAGGTGGAAATTTTTTTTTCGAGTATTACAGGTTGAGTCACTGCCTCCTAAATAAAATATATATTTCTTTAAACTATATTATGACTTGATTCTCATAATTAAAATTTTGCCATACGCATACAGCTTGAAATATACTTCAAGTTCAGTTACATTAAAATGGAAAAAAATTATCGAAGGTTATGATTCGTTTTCTTAGTTGAAGATTTGTATAGAATCGGTTATTTGTTTTGTCTAAATGGTTATCAATTTAATCATTAAACACAAACAATTGATATGAAAATTTGAAGTTGTATTGATATCAAGTGTTGCTTAATTCTTGAACCAAATATTGCAAGCGACTCGAGTTTTTTAGTTTAATAATTGTAGTTTGTAGAGTTTTTCACCACAACGGCACCACCTAAGTCTTGAATTTCCTCAATCCAAAGTCAATTCAGGATGATCTTGAATTTTGGAGGACAATGGCGTGGGGTGGGGTTGGATTTGCACAAATTTGATGGAGATGGAGATGAAGATGAGGATGATATTCTCCTTATTTTTTTCTTTCTTTTTTAAAAGAAAAATAACATAAATCGATAATGATAATCCTTAATTAAAAGTCATGTATAAAGCACGTGCAAATAATGAACGAATTTCCAACTATAATCAGTACTATATACAAATAAAGACACACAACAATTTAATAACAAAATATTTATGTATATATTTGAAAAATTACAAACAGTTGGATGGGATTTTGTGCTAAGAAATATCAATTAAAATATATAATATTGCTCGTTTGCATTTAATAAGAATTAAATTCCCATTTTTAGATCAAGGAACCTCAGTAGGTGCTGTTACATCTAATAGAGTGTATTTATGCACCATTCCACCATTCCCCAGAAAAATGCATTTTGCCCGGTAAATTAATTCTTTTTCAAAATTTACAATATTATACCGTATATGTTTCCTGGGTTTAAAGGCAGAGGGCTCTCAGTAGAAGAATCACTCGCGTAACCAAAATTGCAGAGGAAATTATGGAAACGGTAAAACAAGAATCAGATACAAAGCATTCAGAAAACCAAAATTCTGATGTAGTCAATGACAAAAATCAAGAAAGGAAGGAAATGGAAGTGAAGAACGAGGAGGAGATGAAGCCATGGGAACAGCATTCTGCTGTGATTTTTATCCCTCGCTTTGATTACAACGCGCCGTCTTCTCTTCTCCAACAATCTCATTCTGGTTTCCTTATCACTTGCCCCATCAGTCAGCCCACTCTGCCTATTTCTCTTTATCAAATTTGCTGTTTGCGTTTGTTTTTGATGTGGGTGTATACGTTTCTGTTTCTCAATTTCTTGCATTAGGTTTTCCTTGTTATTTTAGTGGTTTTAGATTTTTGAGTTTTTCTCAAGATACACTACATCCCATGTAACATTCAGCTATAATTTATGAGTTGCTGGTTTGTAGAAACAATTTCTTCTTTTCCCCCTTAAAACTCTGTTCCGGAGTGGATACAAAATACTAGAATAAATCTGTTGCTTGCTAAATTGAACCGTTTTGACTCTTGACAATTCTAGATATCCTGCAACAGTTTTTCATCCCAAAATAAACTGCAGTTGCTGGCCAATTGAGAAGTGGTTTCAGGAGAATAGTCGACCTGACCAAGAAACATATGTTTGATAAAAAGAAACCAAAACCAGACCAGATAACAAAATGAAAGAATATTAAAATGCTCTTAGATTGTCATCAATGATCAAACTTTGTTGTCCATAGAATAAGGTAAGAGTTTTACTCGAAGCAATCTGAAGCATTTGCCGAAAGCAAAGAGAGGTTAGCAACTTAATTTTTACAGAGATGACAGTGAAACTAGGTACTTTTTCATTCACGGGGGTTTGTTCACAAAAAAAATTTCAGGGACATTATCATGAATCAATGATGCTGCAGACTTACAATTCTGCAAATTGCAGCCTGTCCCATTGTGCGTATGATAGTTCCAACTCTTTGTGTTATGGAGTTTTACCTCAGCTTTCACTGTTAGCTTTCTTGCTTGAGATTGCTCATCATGAAGCAAAGAAACTTCATAGTTTGCTAATGAAACAGGAGAGAAGTCCGTATTTGACCCTTGAGTGCGAAGAATACTTTGGATGAGTGGAGGGTTTTAAGCACCCACTCAAATAGAGAAGCCAAAATGTGTATGCTGTCTTAAGAATTCATTCATGTCCTTAAGCTAGAGTAATGAACTCTTTGATTTTAGTTTCTTAAGTAGTTAAGTACTTTCATATTTAGTTTATCTCTGCCATGTAATCAATCAGACCTTGTACTTTAAAGTTGATTCTATACTAAAACGTAATAGATGATATACGTTAAGTTAAATCAGGATAAAAATTTCACATAGAGGAGTGGGAAATCCTGGTGACCTTCCTTTTGGCGTAATATTTTGGATCAACTCTTTGGAGTCTTCTTGTTTGACCAAAATAATAAGATATTGATTAGTCTTTTGTCATATTGAAGATGAGTGATTATTTATTGTCGTAGTTACTACTGGCCTAACTTTAAAATGTTAAAGGTTAGTCTAGAGAATTTCAATGTAGAGAGCTGGTTTTAATGCAATTCAAAATCAGTAATTTTAATTTTTCTGCATGCTAAGAAGACCTGATGCTTCTACAGAGATGTCTCTTTTCCCCCCTTGATTCTGACAATTTTGTGTTTGATTAATTAATTTTTGTTTTCTTTCTTAGAGAGGGAGAAGAGTGCGACAAAGGAAGCAATGTTGATTTTTGAAAAGGTTATTTCTGCAATCTGTATCTCTTGTCCGATGTATTTTTCATTCTTTCCAAAAGGCATTATAAACGATATGGACTGAAAGGATTATAGTTATGCTTCCTTTTTCTTTTATTTTATAAATATTTTTTTTGTGGTAAGTGAAGAACAGAAATTTCATCTTAGGCTATTTGTATGAACTTAAACTTCTGAACAATAACTTCTAGTTTCAGCCAGATATGGGGAAAAGAAAATACTGAAATTTACGAGTGTTAATCCCTAGAAATCCTTTCTATCTATTTTTATGTTTTTTCCCTTAAATTTTATTTAAATTTCCTTCTTTTTCTTTTCCTTTAACTTATGGGAGGTGTTGTTTTGTCCTCTATGCTCTTCTATGATCATATACAGTGGTGAACCTTGCTTTGGGGTTTTCTTATTTATATTTTATTTTTTAAACTATCTTAACCCAATAGCCTGTATCTGAAAAGTTCATAAACTCTAAGCATGATGACATTGATTCTTAMATCTGGAGAAGACTTTGAGGCATCTCAAATCTTGATGTTTCTCTATCTGTAACTGGATTAGTTTAGCCTATATATCTGTTATCCTTTTCGAGACTTAGCATTTTATTATACTTTAGTCATGTGAATTTTCTTTCAAAAGAAATTCTTAAAAGGTTTTTTATTTTCTTTTTTTGTAATTATTATTATTATATTGGTATGCAGTTTACCAGAAATACAATTACTTTCAACAAGGGAACTTCTGAAAATCTAGATGCAGCCAAAAGGAGGAGAATTTGTGAACCTATAGTGGGGGACCTAGTTGAAAGTTTGCAGAACAAAGGTGCTGCAGATGAATGTGGAGTAACCAGTAATAGTGTCTTAATTGATTAAATGCCATTTAACCTCTTTCACTTTCATCTTACTTTGACTAATTTAACATTCTCTTTTTACTTATAGAGTATTCATCTGTGAATAAGTCACTAAAATGTAACAACTGTTGGAAAATTCTCAGAAAAGTCTTGTTCGGTCCCTGTGGATTCAGATGCATGTCAAGAAACTAGTAGTGCACTTTCACTAGTTAAGTTGACAAGGAGTGGGTTGGTCCTCTTTATGTTTCCTAGGGATAGGGATCAAGAAGTTGTTGATATTGTGTCAAACGTCTTTCAGTCTCTGGGAAGCAAAAGTTTAAAGTCCCCGCAGTAAGTTGCTTACTTAAGTTGAACTTCTACAGTTCTTCCTGTCTATAGCTTGTTTTATCTGCACAAGAAGAAATCTTGCTTGACTATATTTTGCCTGGTACCTATATCTCTGCTTTGGAATCCCACACTGAATTGAGAAGTAATCAGGGCCTTATGTACATGTACAGATATTGGTTCTATAAATAACTTAGCTTAACTATTTTGGGTAGTTGAAATTTGATATCTTCCTTCTATTCCTCACATGATGGTTTTGTTTCCTGGTTTTACATTTAACCCTGCCAAAGTAGATTCTGGATCGTTATTGGTCGATGAATCTGTAGCTCTTTTCTCTAAATTAATTCCTTTTTTTCTGTCATTCACTGAATGATAACGACCTCCATCTCCTTTAGAGAAAGTAATATGGAAAGGCTAATGTTCACTTTAAAATCTAAGCTTTTACTTGTACAGGTTCCTCAATAGAATCAGCAGCAATGATTTGTTCTAGGTAGGAATGCGTAGTARAGCTCTCTGTCCAAATATCTGCTTTATGTGCAAGTTTATTAATGAAACCAATAATTACATTTTTCCTTCATTGTCACAGAAGAAGGAACTTTTGGGAGAATTTGTTCACGTTGGTTAATGAGAAGTGGTTATATCCTAACTTGATTCTGGATTTCATGCAGATATTATTTTTTGGTTTTGGCTAGACCTTAAGGGAGAATTTTTCGATAATGCGCTTGATTTAGAAATGAATAACAGGTTTTCTAAAGATCACTATATGTTGTACTAAGCAAGTTATTTTTCTTTCTTCTCTTTGAGCGATAGCATCTAGTGTTTCTGGAGACATATAATTGATAGATTTACAAAGGGATTGGAGGACTGCCTTWTGTAGGCTTGATTTACTTTCTTGAGAACGGCCTCCTCGTTCTTGTATTTCTTCTTTCCATTAATAAAATTACTCCTTTACAAGGAAAAAGAAAAAAGAGGAGACCAATATAGTTACCAGAAGAAAGAAAATAAAAGCGAACAATAGAGAGAGAACTCTTGGCATCAGATCAAGAGGAGAGAAACTCTAGCAATCACAGCAAGGATCTTAAGGCGTCATACTTTAGGCTTGATCGATTTAGGCAATCTCCACCACTGAGTAAAGGCTAGAAAATTCTATTGATATCTGAAGACATCCTATCTTCATGTGAGAAGAGTTAATGCAACACCCAATTCAGCTTAAGTTGTGACCATAGCTGTTGGCTTAATTAAGAGAGCAAAGAACCATGAGAGAGAGAAAAGTTGGCACTTAGAAGAATAGAAAGAAAGTTAAGGGAAAGGAGAGAAAAATGCAAGTCAACGAAGGAAAGAGACAAAACCTCACGATAAACAACTATATATCATCATTGAACAATCTTCTACCTCATTTAGAGCTTTTATAATRTATGTAAACCGCTAATKCGAAAACCAAAAGTACTTCAAAGCTAAGCAAATTTGAAGGCTGAGAAACTTTGACTCTAAAAGTTGAAATTCGACTGCATATGGGATACCCTACACCACAAGTACGACTTGAATTGACCCGAACAACAATGAAAGACTACCTAAGAGTAAATTACCCAAATACCTTACATTGAAATCCTATATAGAAACAAACATGCAGGATATATCATTCATTCAAATAACTATGAAGTCCAACATAATAGTGATCTTCCAAATCCTCTTAGTCATGTCTTTGCATTCTAGATCAAGTTTTACATTATTTTATGGACTCCAAGACCAACTAATAGTCTAACTGGAACTACAAATGTTAATACCTAAACTGAAATAAGAGACTCTTAAATCAACCAAATGAGAGCAATTTAGAGATCTTGTATCAATAATCGAAGACTCTAGAAAATTACTGCAAATACAGAAATTATTGGAATACCCTTTATTACTAAGACTCCCTGAATATCTCTCTAAACCTGAGCTAGAACAAAAACTTTCCTTTTCAATGACTCAAAAACCATAATATTCATTGCTTGAGCTAGAAATCCCCACTTCTGGGAACCTTTCATTTTCTGCATTAGTTAACCTTCATGGGCCCAAGGACCTGAGTTACTTTTTAAATTTTAAAATTTTGGCCAAGCATGAATTCCTGGTCAGRTTTTCGTGATGACTTTCCATTATTTTATTATATTTCAAGTGATTCAGTTAATTTACTGAAACCCGTCTAGACTGGCTGATTTGGGTACTTTGACTTGGGGCTAGTTATCACTAGTTTAGTTCATGTTGGAATACCTTAGAATATCTTTCTCTTAATTTAGATCTCAAAAATCAAGAGAAGTTCCATAGTTTACACCAGAAATAAATAAATAAAGAACCCACCAGCTGTAATGGAATTCTTTAGCCCTAATAATATCAGCATTCCAATTTCTCTGTTTCTGCTTTTCCTTTTCTCCTAATTTGTTTGCACTTGTAATGTTGACTGTTTCTCTGTATTAAACTTAACTGGTCAAACTGCCAGTATGGTATGCCATGAGGTTAATTGAAGGGGATCAATCCCATGTTTGGCTTACAACTGAAGAATTTAAAGTTAAGAGAAAATTGGACTATACCTTGTAACTGGATTGCCTATATATATGTTCTTTGTGCCTTTACTTCTTCCCTATCTCTATAAAAAAAATAAAAAGGAAAATTTTTCTATATGGTGCTATTAGATTATTAGCACTCTAATACTATCCTGTACATGCTCCTCTTGAGAAGTTACTTAAGGAGTCATCAAGAACATTGCCTAATCTTTGTGTTTATAGAGATGCAATTCTGATTACTAATTACTGTACTGCTACTTCATATCCTACTTTGCTTAAATTAATCCTCAGTATAAATGAAGAAAAGATATATGAACTGTTGAATATTCAAAATAAGCATAATCTAATCTAAAGCATTCAGGACAAGAGCTCATTGTCCAAGACTGTTTTGATATTCTGTTTCTAATTGACTAAGCACTAGTTTTAGGAGAGATTTTGATTTGTTCGAGAAAACTATTGAAGTTGATAATTTAGCTCAACATAAACCTTATACAATCCCAAATTATTCRGGTTTGATACTTCAGTTTTCTTGTTCGATTTCATTCTACTTGGGGCCATAGTTACAATTTACTGCATGACATCCTAGACAGTTTTTCCTTCTTGCTACTTCTTGTTTGCTTCTTCCTCTATTCTTTCCTTTSATTTGAAAGCGGGCTGTAGGGATTTAGAAGTATTGGTTCATCAACTTGCTATTTTGCTTAAAGATGCAATACGTCTAATAATTAATGAATTGCATTATGGGTTTTGTGTAGCAGTAAATCATTTGCACGGTATATAGGTGAGCAACTCTGTAGCAATAGTACACTGTATTAAAAAGGACATTTTAGAGCGAGAAAACTGACAGTGGGTGTGGGATGTTTTGAAACCAAAAAAAAAAAAAAAAAAAAAGGGAAAGGAAATAAAATAGTTCCTGTTGAATGGAAATCTTATCTAAAATATAACTAGCACCATGCATGTGCATTAAAATTTTGGTGGTTTATGWTGTTTTTTTTCTAAAGTTAATCCACAAGCAGATACTAGCCCTATCCCAGTTTGCTTCTAGCTTTTCTAAAGATAGTGGAAAAAAGCTGTTTGAGATTGTAGAAAGTATTTTAATCTTAAAAGTTCAAGTAAGGAAAAGCTTTTCCGACAAACCACTTCCTCGTGTTCTATATATGTTAGATGGAGATTGGGGCAAATCAATTAATTCCATATTCAAACAAAAATGAAATTGAAGAAAGTTATTCTGGCTTGCCTTTCCAGTTTTTCCTTTTATTTTGTGATACAGATGGTGCCATCGGATTTTTCCAATCCAAGCTACCTGTACTCTTGATGAGAAGGAGCTTCAGACTGTTGTGTCAAGGCTAGTTCATCAGTTTCTAAATGATAAGTGGAACAAAGTTAGTCGGCCTGTAAAGGTATGAGTCAACTTTTGTTCTTGGTACACACATTTTCGTGCAGTTATAAAGAAAGAAAAGAAAGGGGGAAATGGTGGCTGAGGCTTGGAGGGTTTTTATTTATTTATTTCATTTGTTTATTTTCCTCATAAGAGGATAGGCATACTTGAGTAGATGGAGAGGGCTCATGTATCCTCTTGTCCTTCCTTTTGACATAGAAGGTTATGGACTTAAATTTCTGACCTTATTAGTGTCTAGTTTTGCTATCATTCCTTGAGGATAAGGTTTTCTGGAGCCAATCCCATCCTTTTACTTGCATTAGAGGAAAATCACCATGACCATAACGTGCATTACCGCTTTTTCTGGTTATACAGATAGAACTCATGACTCATGATATTGTAGTTTGCAGTTGGGTATAACAGAAGAGGGATTGAAGAGACCGAGATGAAAGATAAGAGATCAAATGGTTCAGATATATGTATTATGTTAGATAGAAGCAAATGCTTCGAAGTTGTGGCAGCAGCTGTTAAAGATGCTGTTGCAGATTCAGTTGTGGATCTAAAATGCCCTGAGGTAGAATTATGTCCATTGAATTAGAAGTCCACTTTTTTCCTCTCGTTTTCTCCTTTTGTTATCTCTAGTATGGTTTCATGTGGTGACAATAAACAATCCTTTTGCAGTTTGCTGTGCTTCTTGAGGTGCTGCCACTTTCTGGAATTCCTGAAAACAAAATAGTGGTTGCTGTTTCAGTTCTTCCACAAAAGCTTGTTAGTACRAAACCACGCCTCTGTGTTAGGGCATTGGTTTTGGATGTTAAGAGTGGAAAGAGAAGTTAGTAATTGTCGTCTTGTCTAGGATTCTGTACCCACCAACAGAATATAGGACTCACCATTATTTTCATACTTGAGAGAGGATGCATTTGGCTCAACTACGACTAGAAGATATATGATCTCGAGTTCTTGCTGCTTGAGATGGAAGTTGCAATGCTCTTCTTGCTCTGCTTGCCTTGAACACTGTTTGTTTCTCTGGTCTTTATTTGAATCCACAGTAAGAGGGAAGTAATAATGGCACTTCTTCAATACTCTTAGCTTTCATTTTTCAGGAGTTTCATGGTTGTAATAACATGTTGGGCGAACAGTATCATGCTTATTTTATTCCTTTTCACACTCATCCTTTCCACATTTTTCTATGTTTTTATCCTTCTTTTCTCATTTTCCTTGTATTTTTTAATTGGGTGCAATGGGAGGACAATATACGCGTTTATCGAATCGCAGATCCTGTATGAGAAAGACGGCTCTTTGCTAAGAGATGCAAAATTATTCCCTTCTAGCTAGACATGGCTGAACTGCATTCCCTGTCCTGCTAGCTCCCGATTCCGTCGGATGAGATGGGACAGTTCTTAGTAGTTCTCYTTATTTAGTTGAATCCTTACAAAGATTCAGTTTTCAAGTCTCTTGAAACCTTTTTGCCAAACCAGAGCATTCATTATCGTCCATCTTCAGCAACTGCAGGAGTTTTGAATCTACCAAGTTTACGTGGAATCCAGCACCCGTTTTATTGCCTTCATGATTGTTAATGGGGATGATTCTTTAGAAGGCAGAGGCAGATGACTTTATTGGATGAAGGAAGTTACAAATAGGAATTTTTTTCTCACATTTTAAATGTCTATTGTGATTTCCACTAAGAGAGGATTTAAAATACCATTTTGCTATATTTAAATTTGTGACTTGAGTTCATTTATTTTTGTGAGTTCATTTATTTTTGTCAAGTCAATTAGCAGCTTTATTCTATATAAATGAAACGAAGATTCATTTTTATACAACAACAACGGTTTCTTCTCCCCCAATTCAATACTCTCTCCAATCGCTTTACAATAGTTTTTTTTCCCCCCCCCCTGCAATTTCGTTGTGTAATTATTTAACATGGTATTAAAACAATCTTGATATCTTCTTACAAGCGCCTACTGAATTCTTTATCTTGTTTAAACAATGAGCAATCCAGATTCAATTCCGCAACCTAATCTATTCCATCTTCATGCTTTATTTTGTTTAAAGAATGAGCAACCAGATTCAATTCCGCAACCTAGTCTCTTCCATCTTCATGCGAATGACAATCCGACACTTGTGTTGCTGCAACTCTCGCTCACATTTCATAACTAAAATATCTGAAGTTGATCGATGAAAATGACTCTAATATCGAAGAATAAGTTCGGATTTGTGGATGGAACTATATATGTACCTGATGAATTAGATTCTGCAACAATGCAACACTATGATCGTTTTGTGACTTACTAATTCAAGTTCAGTTGCAATTGTTCAAAGTATTCTCTGGTTGAACACAACGAAGGAGATATGGAATGACCTACGTGATCGATTTGCACAGGGAGATTCTTTCCGGTTATCTGATCTGATTGAGGAATTATATAGCTTGAAAGAGGGGCTACAGATGGTTACAAATTTCTTCACTTCACTAAAGGTAATTTGGGATGAGTTGACCAATCTGAGTCCTATTCCTAATTGTCCTTGCAATTCTAAGTGTATTTGCGTTTTCCTTAAATTCAATGCGAAACTATGTTGAGGCATATTATCTAATTCGTTTCATTAAAGACCTTAATGATAATTTTGTTTCTCCGAAAACTCAGATATTACTGATGAAACCTTTAMCTTCGGTTAATAATGCATTTTCCATGGCTATCAGGGTTCAGAGGTAAATGACCTATGCCTCTCACCACAATCATCTCAAATACTTATTTTAGCACACCAAATTTCTCAACCGCAATCATCTCATATGCCTTTTTGGGCACATCAGATGTCTCAGTATGTCGGTTCTAATAACTATTCTGGTAGGTGGACAGGAAGTGGTGTTCAAATGAATCCAGTAACTGATTTTGGTAGAGGAAAAGGAGTTACTTAGGGATAGAGGAAGATGAGATGTCTCTTCCGTGGCTTGCTTGGGCACACAACTGAGAAGCGCTACAAGAAACGCGGTTACCCAGCAGGTTATAAGAATTAGAACAAGCCAAGGATCAACTTAAATTAGACTGTAGTTAATTCTGGAAATATTCTGTCAAGTACTTCTTCTGCACCTGTCRCATAGGAGCAATTGATGCATCTTCTGCAATTAAATACTTCTCAATCTTGTGATGTAGCTCCGTTTAATGAACCTTGTACTTCTATAGCGAATCAGACAACTACTCTCACAGCTAACTTTGATCAGTCTGCACCAGGTGAATCTCTTACTCAAACTTCAATACCTTGGATTATTGATTCTGGTGCCACTGATCATGTCTTTTGCACTTTATCTGCTTTCAATTCTTTWTCTTCTATTACACACATTAATGTTCTACTCCCTAATGGACAATCTGCCTTAGTTATACATAAATAATTTGTAATTTATCTTATAGATGATGAGAAGCACTAAATCATGAAATATGAGTAGACATTTACTTAGGAGACTATGAGTTTTTTTATATGTACTATATGCTAGTACAATGCATTAGAAGTCATTAGAAACATAGTTAATTCAATTAGGATACACCTATATTTGCAGGCATAAGTTGTGATGCTAAATAACTAATTCTTGATCATCTAGAGTTAGATTGTGTTCCTCTTCTTTGGAATCTTATTGTACAGGGTCACAGCAAAAACATTGTAGTAAGAAAAATGGGTAAGAAAACCTGGAGGAGCAATCTAGTTAATAATCCACGTATTGTTTTAATGAGCTCAAAGAGTGAATGCTTTTGGAGGTTGATAATGAAAAGATTAAGGCCATCCAAGAGTGGACAATGCCTAATTCTATTAATCAAGTAAGGAGTTTTCATGGTTTAACTGGTTTTTATAGGCAATTTGTTAAGGATTTTTGTACTATTGCTGGACCCCTTGGTAAAGTGATAAGAAAGAATGTTCCATTTAAGTTGGGTGAAGWGCAAGAAAGGCCCWTTAAACTTCTTAAAGAAAAGTTAACTTCTGCACCTTTACTYGGTTTAACTAACTTTGGTAAAGCTTTTGAAATTGAGCGCGATGCTTCGTAAATAGGTATTGGAGGTATTCTTATACAAGAAGGTTGACCTATTGTATGCTTCACGCAAAACCTCCACGGGACAGCCTTAAACTACCCTACATAAAACAAAGATTTGTATACTTCAGTTAGGACTTAGGAAACTTGACAGCATTATCTTTGGCCTGAGGAGTTTGTATTTCACACCGACGATGAAGCTTTCAAGCATTTATAAGGATWGAAAAAGCTTAATGGGTACCATGCTAAACGGGTGGATTTGATTGAGACGTTTCCTTATGTAATAAAGTACAAGCAAGGTAAGGAAAATACTGTTGCGAATGCTCTATCTAGAAGGTATGTTTTGCTTACAACTATGAATGCTAAATTACTTATTTTGAACATATTAGAGAGTTGTATGTCCTAGGTTCTAATTTTTGTGATATCTTTAAAAAGGGTGCAAAAGGAGCTTTTGAAAAGTTCTATACCTGGATTTTTTCTTTTTTTTAAGAAAATAAGTTGTGCGTTTAAATTTCTTTTTTGTGTGAGTTACTTGTTAAGGAAGCACATGTTGAAGGTTAATGGGGCACTTTAGAGTTTCTAAGATTTTGATTATTTTGCATGAACATTTTTATTGGCCTCATATGAAAAAATATGTTGAAAATGTTTGCTYTAGATGCGTTACTTGTAAACAAGCTAAATCCATATCGCAACCCCATGGTCTATATACACCTCTTCCAACTCGTAGTAGTCCTTGAACTGATATTTCTATGAATTTTGTGTAACAATTAACTCAAACTAAAAGGAGGAGAGATAAAAAATGGAAGAACGAAGTCAATGAAAGCACCAGTTGATATGTCTCGAGCAACAAAAGTATCAGTTAATCTAAGGCACTCTTCAAGCGAGTGTTTACTCCCAGAAAAATTCATGTAAAAAAAGAAGAAAGAAGATAATTAAGAGAGAAAAGCAGAGAAATTAGAGAGGGAGAAAATAATCTTCTTTATTCATTGAGTGTTCAATTCATCCCTTTTCAATACATATAACTCACTTGGCAACACCAAAGTACAATTGGGTTTTAACAAGAAACAAATTACACAATTAGCAAATTATACATGAAGATCAGAGACTGCACTGTACATAGTCATTGAGCCATCCAGGTTTGTTTTGTCTCACGCCTAGGCCTTTGATTGGGCTGAGGTACCACTRGAGCAAGTGAGCCCACTTCTGCATTGGCATTTGCGGTAACCATTTCGTAGTATATTGGACAGGACATGACAATTGCTGATGCATGTCTTCGGCAGCAATAGTCAATGATCCAACATTATCTATTGGGTTGGTCTGCATGTTATGATTGTCTGAAGGTTTATCAGATTGTTATGGCTCGGTCCATAGGAACTCACTAACTCTGTATACAATAACATTGATCCAAAACTCACACCAATATTGTCATGGATTGCAGGCACCTTCTGACTGGACTTTGAACTATAAGCATCACATGTATTCAGATATCAGCTAGTGGTGTAGTTGATGTTATGGCGAGAAGCATTGCAGCGAGCTCACCCTTTTGTCACCTACGGTGCACCTCCAATTTTTGCAGCTGACGAGGTCCTTAGGGAAGAAGCATGAGAATTAAGCGAGTTGAGGGCTACACAACTTCCTACTACTTGTAATATTAGCTTCTTCAGCAATCCATGTAATACTGTTCTGAGCCCAATTAACGAYTGCAATGGGAGCCTTAATGCAACTTGTGAGGCATGATTGATATATATGTGATTCTCCTCCGATGTAATAAGTTTATAAAACCCCAAGGCATACATATATCCAAAGAGAAAATGGAGGTACTAAATAACACACATAATTCCTTTATGTAGCAATTTTTTGGAATTTTTCCGCAATGCTCTTAATATATTTTAATAAATTTTATCTCTCTAAAACATCAATCGGATCTATCAATTATTTTGAATTCTTATTAAAATGTTGTAATAGGTAATAATTGGAAGTAAAAAAAATAACTTGATGAAGTTAAAACTAATAAAATGTATATTTTTTGTATTTTTCAATTTTTTCATGAAAAAAATTTGAAAAACAAAACTGGGTGCAGCTTCATTCAAGCCACGTGGAGCTAGCTCAGCAGCTCCACACGTGCTGAGCGGAGCCATGGCTCCCATACTCACTTTTCTTTTAAAAAAATCACTTTTTTTTTCAATTTTTTCTTTAAATTTAAATGAAAAAAATAAAACTATGACATGAAATAATAACATCGTATGAGTGATAAACTAATTTTTTTTTTAAAATCTATTTTGATTTGAGTTCAAAATTTTGTAGGAAAAAATTAAATTTTTTTAGAGAAGTGTAGGGTGTCGAGCAATCATACCAATTTTTTTCCAATTTTGTTTCAAGTTTAAATTTAAAAAAATATGACATAAAATGATAATATTAATGAAACGATAAACTATTCTTTTTTCCATCTAATTGAGTTAAAAATAAGATTTTTTAATTAACTTTTTTTTTAGAAAAATGGAAGAAAATGTTGTAAAGAGATGATAAATAAACTTATTTATTTTTTTAAATGTGTTCGAAATAGTATTATCTTTGAAAATTGAAAGTGTTGCGCGGAAGAAGATCTTCAATCCGAACGACTACTTACTTCCACAGTCAAATATTTTCTAAGGTAAACTCGAGAGTGGATTGGAAGATAAGTCCTCGATTTCCTCTTTATATCTTGTTTGTGTTGCCTTAGAGATCGATCASATTCAAGAGTCTTCGAACTTCTCTCTTACTTGGTCTTATCAAGAGTAAGAGATAAAGCACCGGAGAAGGATAAAAACGATGAAGGTGAGATTTTATATCCATCAAATTTATTGTTCCTTTGTTTTCATTAGTATGGCATTATTTGGATTTGTTACTTTTGCTCTGAACTATAGATAGTCTCTGAACCGGGAGAAATATTTATCCAATACCCTTTAAAAAGATTATTACAACCTTAATAATCTTTTTAGATATATTTTATATATACATATATATATATATATATATATATATATAATATATATATATTCAAAACGGGGAGAAAATAAACATAATATGCATCATCCTATTCCTTAATACGGATATTTAAAATAAAATATAAAAAGAAAATTTTACCTCAATTGCATGGTAACAAGACTTTTCTCATGGTAAATATACTATTTGAGTCATCATTAGTATGATATTGTGTCTAGTAACAAATTGCCAGAGTGACTATCCTCGCCTATTTATCCAAAATAAAAGAGAAGATACGACGATGATATGGCTTCWTCTGAAGGCTTTTGATCAATAAAAAGGAGAAAAAAATCATCTATATAGACTAATAACTCATTATCCAACTACTACAATTGATCAAGGCAATGATGAAGTCATCCAACCAGGGCATAATCTCCAAGCTTAACAACTTTTCTGATACAAACCCTAAAATGGAACAGGAAAACTGATCAGATTGTGGAGCTACAGAGGTACTATGAACTATGAACATATGCATGAATACCACCAGGAGAGAAAATTTCACCAYACAACTAAATCRATCTATAAAGCYATGGATAAATCTAAATTCACATTATTATGTCCTCGTGAAGAACCCGAGCAATCAACGAAATTATGCCTAGAGTAGGAAGATATTGCCTCGCTGATCTCGCTCGTCGAAGACGCATTGCTTATCTGAGTCGAAGGGTGGTGCAATGAGAGAGACAACGACAACCCACAGTCATCGGCTTCTCCAGCTGCACTTAGTTTTCCCCTCAAATTCTGAGGTATGCATTGTTTTAACGATTCACACTTCTCTCGCCCGCTCAACTGTCAAAGGATGAAGTTAACCATGAGACCAGCGAACAAACAAATATGCACAGATGTTCTCCTCATGCAAAGGAAGCAAACAAATAATGGAAGCTGTTTTCCCCTTCCAACRTATTCCAAACATAATTTGCATAACACACTGAGTCCTTTGATGAAAACATACTTCTTTCAGTAGTTGGGATTTGCTCGTTGAATAGTTTGACATGTTATATATCTTACGACAATCTCTCATTCATTCAAGGTTAGATGATTTCACATGATGACCACCATGATACATGATCAAGAAAAATATGGAACCTAAATGAATCCTTGCTGCAATCTGCGAGCAGCAAGGAGCAGGGAGATTGCCTTATATACTTACAATCTATGGGATAACTTYTATCTTGAGCTTCACCTGCTCTTTAATGTTTATCTTTCTGGCATACTTTTGGTTGGTGAGTAAACACTTCTACGTGGACTGCCTAGAAGTGAAAGAAACAAATAATTACTGAAACAGCCATTTATGTAGGTCAAAACCACAAAGCTCAGCCCCAAAGGCAATCATTGTGCTGTTATCAATTCCATGGCCTGCAAATTCTTTCATGCGACAGTAATATACAGGAAAAAAGAGTATTCAATGGGACAGAATTACTTCTCACCAAATGAATAGGCCCACCGCTATAAAAGACAAGAGCCTTTTTTCTTTCGTACTGTACTGCCCTAATGCATTAAATAGGCATTTTGTATTTTATTTATTCTCTAAATGAAGCAGCTATATACAGCAAAGCTGCAAAAGTTTACTAGTCAAACCACCAGGCATCATCTTATGGACTAGCAGCACAAAATGCAAGTCAAGTAGGATAAAAAAGCGTATGGTGAAGTGTAGAAGAAATAAAGATTACACAAGAATATTTCACCCAATGCTAGTATTGATTAAATTAGCCATATACATATGTACAGACTAAATGTAAGTAAGGTTTTGGTATGAGCTTCCAATTTCCACATGCTTTTCGTATTAGACAAGAGAAGTGTATAATATTCCTCAATTTAGAAAAAGAGAAGTATTGTGCATAATGTTAGTCCRTTTCTTGACTCAAATTTCAAAGTTCAAACCTTTCTCAATAATTTCTCACCAACCCAAACAGCTTTCACGTTAGGCTCATTTTATATTTGATTGCATGGAATTCAAATGATTTTGTTGGTTCTGCTCAAGCTAACATATTAAAGAATCACCGGATTTCTAAGCCAACCACTAAGACCATAGGAATAGGGAGAAAACCTTTTGCAGAAAGTCACAGAACATCCCGCTTCCCACCCATGTTAGGATCTTGTTTCGTGCAAAAACCTTCAAGCATAAAACAAGTGTGCAAGAAAAGTTCTGTGACATACCCGTTTCATGTACAGATTAATGTTGCCTTACAAGAATAATGATATTCTACAAAGACCATATCCATATCAAGATTTTCTGAGCAGGTATGAGCTACCCTTTTTCTTTTTCTTTTTGGATGGTGATATGAGGTGCCAACAAGGTTCAAGGTCTACTAACCCAAGTATCAAAAAAGAAAAGGGCAAGAATTTCTGTTGAAAAAGTAGGCACAGCATTTTCCCATTAGGGGGAAAGACTGTTTCCTACAGAAAAGCATGGATATCCATGCAAGCATTTACTGCTAAGCTACTGAGAAAGTGAAAGGCATGCTATGCTGCAAGAGTAGAGTCGAAACTTGAAAGTAGTCTTATAAAAACCACCAGTGCACTCAACCATCTTCAAAAAGCTGCTCAAAAGAAACAAGATTTAGAGAGAGAAAGAGAGAAGGATTTGGCCTAAAGTACCTTGAAGAAATCAGATTCTTCCAATGGCCCTGCATTGCTAAAAGGATTATTGTTGTTTTGAAAGAGATCTCGTGGCAGAGAGAAGGGCATGCATCTGAAACAACTCTCTTCCTTCTCCTTTATTCCACTTTTTTCAGATATAGTCAGCCCATAATCATCATCAAAGTACGGTTTTGTCACTGACTCAAGTATTCTTTGGCTGCATTGCAGTTTCTCTGAGAAAGAACTCTTCTTCAGGGTTCGAGCTCTGAGAAAAGTATGAAACAGAAAGAACGTTAGGGATAAAAATGACATCGGGAAAAATGAAAAGGGATAAATGCAGATGTGAAATGATAATGCCTAATCTATCCATCTGTTTAGATTTGAAAAAATGAGCTAAAACCATAGAGGAACTAATCTAAGCTGACCTTTTCGTAGGTAGAGTACTGTAAAAGAACTGAGGATCTGATCTTTCCCTTGGATCCCAACCATTTTCTCGTTCAAATCCGCCTTCATGAGGATCTTGAATGGACTGCTTCCTTTGTTGCGTGCTGCTTTTATCCACTGATTGTCCTGCAAATAAAGTACAAGCAGACAAAAAGGAATAATAAATACTAAGAAAAGAGCTACTGTGTGTTTGAAAATACACACAAGGAAACACGTTGCAGTATTTAGCAGTTGGATGAAGGTTCCTGGTTTCATTAGCAAATTCCAATACTGGAATATCTAAAGAGATAGTATTTTATTAACTCAAAGCTCATGGATTTTGGAAGCAAAAGGCCTCATTGGGAAAGCAATAATGAATGAGAGACATCAATACCTCATTTCCGAAATTTCCCGAAAGATATGCAAAGAAGGGATATCAGAAACATTGATTATTGAGGTTGCATGAGTACTAATAGTAGACGAAACCATGAGTACCAAACTGCTTTCACGCCATCATACACAGAAGTAGATGGCTAAGAGAAAATTCCATGTTTAAAAAGGATAAAAAGGAGGTTCCCGAGAAGCAAAATGAACAGCAAGAATGGCTTTTTGCTTGCAGATTTAGTGTTATTTCTTGAAGAGGAAAATGCAAGAAAATATTAATGATACCTTGTCGGCTCACATCATTCTTCATGCTCCTGTACATCTGCAAAGTAAGTAGGATAAGAATAGAAGATAAGAGAGGGGAAAATAAGAAAGGAAAGCTAGGTATCCAAATGATGAGGTTTAAAGGAGAGAATAAGCATCCAGAGAAAGGCAGAGAATGAAGGGAAGAAAACCAACCTGGAGATGGCTTTTGACATGAGAAATGGTCAGTCCTCTCACATCCATCATCTGTAGAACAAGCTTTGGGGTAGCTTCTGCRTTCAGATGAATTAAAAAGTCAAAGCACACGAAATAAAAGTACACCATGATCAGATATCAAAAAGACGAAAGTTACAAAGATCCAGCGAAAAATGTAAAGAAAACTTAAATAAGGTTCTGATACGGCAAGAAAATACACAATCTTACTCTCTTGTCCACCAATCTTCTCAATGGCATGAACGAAACAGTGATGAAGTTCAGGAGTCCATCTCAGACGAGGAACTTTTGACCTTATATACTGTCTCACGCCACCGTTTCTTCCACAACTCCCCATATTTGTTTCTCCCGTAAAAATCCAAAAGAGTTTACTCAAGATTCTTCCTTTTCACCTTAAAAATCTCCGTTTTTCTTTTTGCTACAAGGGCTTCCCTCAAAACTCCTACAAAAGCGCAAGAAACAGAAAGCAACGTTCTGATTTCTCGGCAGACTTCAAGAAAAGCCACGTACCCGTTGGGATCGTCGTATGTTTAGAGCAGCAGGAGCAAAGAAATACAGAGACAAAGGAGACATAAGTCAAGGAAATACTGTGAAATAGAGAGGGGGAGAGGGGGAGAGGGAGAGATGGGTAGAGATGCCTGCAATCCTTGAAAGAGAGGACTAAGGACGATGATGTGGTTAGCTACGCTACGTTATGATCTTACACAGCAAATTCTTTCAAAAAAAAAAAAAAAAAAATTATCACGAGCTTTCTGATCTTCCGCCCGAAATCATTACCAATACAAATACCAACTGCTGCGCTGCTGCTCTTCGTCTGCTGCTTTGACTCTTTTCTCTTTCTCTTTTTCCCTCCTTTCTCCACCTCTCTCTAGAATCTCAATCACGCCAAAGTCGTCATCATCACATTTCACAAAAGCCCATGAAATATAAAATACTTCACTTCCCTACAGCAGTAAACACAGGGTACGTTTTTTCTTTTTCTTTTAAATTAATAAAAGATTATTCTATTTGTATTTTCTATAAGTATATATATATATATAAACACACGATTAATCCTTAAAAATAGAAATAAGAATTAAAAAAGGAACAAATTTGTCCGCATCTAGCTAAACTCGTTTTAGAAAATATTACTAATACTAATTACTACGCATGCGATAGTAAAATTTTGTTATTAACTGTTATTTTATATATACAAAAAAATATATTTACTAATTCGAGATTGAACAAATTAACATAAGTGTTAAAAGGAGAAGTGGTATATCAAATCATATTTAACTTAAAACTCTATAAGTATATACAACAAGACAACTAAAAGTGTACTTAAATAAAAAGACAGGAAGACATTAGATCTAAAAGTTTCTTTATTGTGCAGAGATACATAAAACTTGTGTGATCGTCACAATTAGTAGAATAAATTAGATTACTAAGATAATATAATGATTGGCAGAAAAACCCAAAAAGGAAAAGAAAAGGCATTGGAATAAAGAACAGTGGGGTCCACTTTTCTGGTACAAAATTGTCATTCTTTGTAAATACAATGTCGAATTTTGTTTGTCTTGTTGGACTCGGAGATCACATGCTACTTTGCTTCCCAATTAAATATTTACATATTTATTTTACGTCAAGTCAAATATGAACGCTTAATAATTATATAAATCTCTTACCTAATTCGATTGATTTATATTGAAAAGACACATTCAATAATGCAGTTAGATTATTTACTTTGCTTTGCCCAGTCATTATTTTCTGTCAGTGATCAATTTTATATCACTAATTTAAATCAAAAAGATGGGGATATTCTATTCCGAGGGCCTCTTTGGTACTTTCCTACTTAACCTAGTCTGAAGATCCTCAGTGAGTTCCTTTGCTATCCTTACCTTTTGATGTTTTTTCGCACAAATACCCCTTAACATTATACTGCTTTTAATTGTCTAAAAAAAGCAAAAATTATTTGTGTTTAAAAAAGAAAGATCATTCTGGATGTAAACCTTTTGAAATCAAAAGAGCTTATTCCGATCGAATATTAAGTGATTATTGATTATTTTTGAATAAAATTATACTTTCAAGAAATTAATGTCAAATTTGAACTGGTTCCCAAATATTGTAGTATCGACGCTGACAACAACATTCAAAATCTAACAAAGAAAGAATTAATTTTTCTCCTTTTCTTTTGGTGCTCAGTTGAAAAATGTCGAGCAACAGTCATTTCTCTCTCTAAAAGCTTATTTGGACAGAGAAATTGGTCAAAAGCTTTGGAAACTTTTCCCCCTTCGGCCTGTTTGGTAATAAGTGTTTGCTTTTCATGTTAAAAAGATGTTAGAGCAAAAGTCAACTGCACGAACAAATCCACTGGAAAAAGAATTCCTCAAATTTGGACCGTCGAATTTGATACCTTCCCCAGGTGTCCAATACTGCTTCATTTCCATACTCGGATTTACGGTCATTTTGTTAGAATGACAGGCCTTGGGGAGTGGGGCCAAGATGGTCATAATAAGAAAGCTCTTCAATCAAATCAGAATCCAGAGGGAGAGAGTTGTAAAAGCGAGTAGAGACTAGAGACGGTGCCGACTAGTGAAAAACCCTTCGTGCCTTTGTATGCGCCTTTGTATGCTTCGGAATTTATGGAACTCTGCTAGACTCTTTTCTTTATTCTTTTCTATCATTTGACAATTTGTTATCTGAAAATACGAAGATCTCCTTCCTTTATATGTACAGAGGATCTTTTGAATTAGAAAAAAAAAGAAAAAAGAAAAGGATGGACCCACCCGTTCAATTGACTTATTCAAAATTAGAATAAAATAAAAATATCTTTTAAGAGGGAGCAGAATGCCATAAAGTGTTTTGGGATTGGTAACAGGGAGGCAAAGGCATTTAAGAGGCTGACAGATGGAATGATGGAAATTACTGCAGAATGGAATGATGCAATCTACTGTGGAAGGAGAGAGCCATTCTTTCCCTTCCCTTCCCTTCCCTTCCCTCTGCAGTGTATTTATTATTATCTGAAATGCTTGTCTTTTACGGGATAGAGTCATATAACCTGCGAATGCAGCTATGGAGCTAGAGACGACTCCTCTGCATATCTTCGCTTCAATCCACTAAACACCCCAATGCTGGATTATGACTCTCCGTGGCTCTTACCACATCACGGGATTCAACACCCCAATGTTTTCCTTTTTTTTTTTGTTTCTATTGGGATTTCCTTTTCTTTTGTGCAATTCCCTAATGAAAAAGCCCACACTATTCTTAGCTTTTCCTCTTTTCTTTTACCTTTATTTAATTTTCAAAAATAATCATCTAACATGCAAAGGCAACATTTTTCTTCACATTCCCTGCAATTTGATCATTTTTTTATACTTGACTAATTAGTAATAGGCAATCAAGAAAAATATTGTGATAAAAAGGGAATCTTATGAATCTCTTATAATAGAGATAAGATATAAACAATTCCACTGAATAATGTTARTTGAAGTCATTTTTTGCAGTGAATGAGTTAAACTTTTAATCTCAGAAAGGAAAAGGAAAAGGAAATTACGTTCGTCACAAGATAGGCTAGGTAGTAGGGAAAATCTGAGAGGGGGCGTTGGCTGGATAGGTACAGAGCCATCGAGGACGCCGGTTTATACTTGGCGTGTGCAGACTGATTCTCGAGGATCTTCTCTGCAAAATCAAACACTTGATTTAATGAATTTGTTGCCTTTTTTCTTTCTTTCTCTGATTAACGTACAACTTACGAGGTATATTTTCGTGTTTTGGCTTTCTCTTCAAGGCTATTTGTTTATTCTTTTTCTTAAGGTTTAATTATGCAAAAATCTTAGGGTCTGATCTAATTTTATATATGATCTTTCAATTTGATCACTTTACATCATATTTAATTAAAATTCATCCAAAAAGTCATGAAATCTTTTTTGGACCCTTTGTGTTAGAGTTAAAATCTCATTAGTACTCATCTTTTCTAACTTTTTATATGAAATGATAAAAATACCACTAAATAGTGACTAAAATAAAAATAAAAAAGAAAAAAAGGAATGATGGAGTAGGTGCATTTCATTGTTAAAAGATGTATTGTACATCATAATATGATGTTTCCTAATTCCTCTCTGTACGGAGAGACTTGAGAATCCAACTCGTAATAAATGATATTCATGATTCACTATATGTCGATGTAGGACTCTCTTTTAGGGGTTTTTAAGTCCTTTTGATTCTTTGTACCTCAAGTATGTCATCTGCCCTTTCTAAAGATTTAAGAAGGCGTTGGTCTACCTTTTGTGCTAGGGTTTTTTATTTAAAACATCGTGAAAATTCTTAGGCTATGATTAGGTCAGTGGATATTATTGGATATGAATAACTGTGCCTCGTTGCTTCAATCCTGACCTCCCAACAAAAAGAAAATTTGAGYGGCTAGGTTGAGTAGATACAGGGACCTGTGCGACCCGATGAGGAGAATAGTATATATATGTAGGCGTGTGGAGAAGCGGCTTATATTGTAGCATTTGTAAGAGAGCCAAAAGGAGAAAGTTAAAGAGAGCAGAAGTCAAAGTAGTTGGAGAGAAGAGCGAAAGAAATCGTGGGTAGTCAAACTGATGTGCGCACCTTGCACGTAGAAGTTGAAGGTACGTTGATAACGATGTTCRTTTCCGTAAACGATTTGGTGGATGGTTCGCAGTCTACGGYCGAAAATCTTAAAGGTGGGGKTGGATCGGCRAGTGGTAATGAGTCAAGGTCAGGAGGWCAGGTAGTTCAAGTGGGGGAAGTGACGAGGGACAGAGTACATCCTTGTTGCGCGAGTGGGAGGTAGAGGGAGAGAAAAGAACTCGAAAAGTGATGAGGAAGGGTAAAGCGTCCCAAAGCTCGGGTAAAAAGGGTCGATACATGAGGTACTTCATAAGATCGTTTTTCATAAATTTTCCTAATGTAGATGAAAACGATATCACTATGCTTGCTTTGTATAGGAAACCAAGGATTTTGCACAAGTGTGCCAGGATGCTAAKGTAGGAAGGGGGTAGGGCACCTAAGGTAGGTATGAGTAGTTGTTAGAGAGTAGGCGAGTAAGATAGTACAATGACATGCCTCATCGAAAGGATTATAATGGTTGATGTGTCCGGGAGAGGCATGATAGAATATGGCCACCCTCCTAACGATATTGCTGTGTATGTGTGCAATGAAGACAGGGTTAAGATTTAATGTACATAATTTAATTAAGGATATTTATTCTTTTGGGACTTGAGCTTGGCAAAGCTATGATCGAATTTTATTAGAAATGTAGTCAGGTTCTTATTAGTGTGTCGCACATGTGGGTGTACCACATTAGATTTATTAGTGTGTTATTTTGAAGTACGAAACTCAAATGTGAAGTCGAGATAGGCGCATTATGTGAGGACGGGAAATACTGCACCATTGGTTGGAAATTACCTTATGGTATTCACAGCTGGAAGGGGCATTTATATTTGTGGGCATCTTGAGATAGGTGTGATGGGCATTCAAGGTTGGAAAGATCGCATGGAATTGTACAATGACATGCCTCATCGAAAGGATTATAATGTGAGTGAAAAAAAGTTATTAGATGCTTATGTGTTTGGTCTATGGATTGGAGAGGGGTGGCATCCCGGGCGGGGCAAGGTTAGCACCAAGCATGGCACCTCATATGAAACACCTAATATTGTTCTCTGTTACTGGATATATATATAATATTTTAGTGTTTTCCTTATGTATATTAGTAATCGAGTATTGTATCTGATTAAGTGTACTTGTATTTGTCAAGTTTGAGTAGAAGTAAGGCTACGAAAGGGAGGAAGAGTCTACTGCTCGGGAGGCAGAGAAAATTGGTGAGCTCGAGGGTGTTCCTACTACCCCAACATCAGGGACAAGAAACAAAAAAAAGGTAGTGGAGCCAGAAGCAAAACGTCGAGGAAGAAAGCTTTAGATTTGGAGTCGAGTTTAGGGAGAAAAATCTCAAACTTTGTGAATCCGAGGGCAGCGGAATGCCTTACAGACAAGGAGGGGAATGGTACTTGGTTGTTCAAGAAGTATGCGGTGCCACATGTATCTCCTCAGGAGATAGAGTTGAAGCATTTAGGGAATAAGTTTTGTCTAGATTGCGAGTTAGGATGGGAAGAATAGGATAGTACTACTGAAGGATGCTGTGAAGTTTGTTGAGCATGGCATGCCTCCTTGGTATGATGCTAGGAATGCCATTTATACAAACGAGAAGCTAAAGTGCTAGTGCTTGGAGGAGCTTACAAGAGAAATTGACACACAACAGAAGTATAAGTTTAAAAATTTAAACCCCTTGTTACATAAAATTAGAGAAACTTACTCGTTTTTTGGATGACCGGAATGAATAGTGTACTAGAGTTGGTTGGAGAAGAAGTCGGAAGATTCTGATCCAACTTTTCTTGAGTTGAAGGTGGTGGTGACACCAAAGGGTTTGATTGCTGCCCCTAAATCTTCAACTTGCTGAGGATAGTTCTTCCTTGCAATCCTTTGACTTCTCTRCATGAAAATTGTAAGAAGTCTCTTCCTTCGATCTTCCTAGGTTTGACTCGTAACTATCTTAGCTAGGTTTAATGARAACCTAGGATGAAGACCTTAGAAGAATTAGAGAGTTGAAGATCATCCCAAAGAAAAATGTTATGTCTATGAGAGTTATGAAGAAATAAACTCTAATATAACAAGACTTGGAATCCTACTTCACTTGGGATTTTGGCCAAAGGATAGAAAATCCCTAGGATGACTGAAATCCTCCAAGATAAGGGAATTTCGGCTAGCCTAGGGTTCTACCTCTGAGGCCGAAATTCCTAGTCCTTGATAGACTATATAAGTAGTTCACTTGCACTTTAATYTTAGCCCTAAGCCCATTTTTTAATTAATTATCTTCTTGGATCAACCAAAGTAATTATTTGAATACTTAATGGACTAATTTATTCTAGCCAAATAAATATTGACTAAACTGAATAAAATAATCTCTCTCATTAAAACAATTTATTCTTGAAGCCCAATCGTACAATTAAGTACTTAGGTAATGTTGAACTACTTAGGGGGCCAAAACTACATTGTAGCTGCATTTTGTCATTTCAAATGTTTCAACTATCACCATATGGATACGTTGACCCCATGAACAACTTTGCATGAGCATAGTCTACGACCTATAGGTGTAATGAAAAATATATTCTTCTGTGTTACACCCATCATTGAGAATGGAATAATATACTAACACCTTCTCAATGACATCTACCATCCTTAAATAACTAGTTCGATAATCCATGACTAACTCGAATGTCCTTACTTATCATTGGGAGCAACCCAGAAGCACACTCCATAATTCACGCTCCCAGGGCCTTTGATCATTTGATTATCCTTTGGACAATCACAAAGGGGTGATTAATTCTTCACAAAGTGAAATACAAAAACAATATGGTACCAGCATATCTTAATTAATTAGATATCATACTCCCAAGATACAAGGTTATTGATCTACAGAAATATCTCACATATAGTAAATCAAAGAACATAGCTCTAGGTTCACCAAACCACCAACTAGTACTCAAGTACTTGTATATTCATCCATGCAGTAGTAGTGATATTTTGGTTTCTATAGGGATAGAAACCAATATCAAAGGTCCTACTCTATGTATATCAAATATGCTTGCACAATTGGAGTGGACTGACTGTCTACTTACTAAACTAGAGTGTGAGTGAGGGCGCTGGCCTGACGAGAATGGGAGGCGCATGAATTGGAGGCCGGATATGCAAGAGCAGCGACATGTTGATCGGGCAGAGTCTGTGGAGTCATTTTGATATCATTCATGAATTATCTTAATCCAAGAATGATATCAATTGCCCCTTACATAGATGCGGAAACTAGAAAAAATAAATTTTTGAATTTTAAATAGAAAGAGCTTTGCAGAAATTTCGGCAGTCTCCCCTATAATATCTATATATCCAACCTATATGCAACAAGAAAATTCAACACTTAAGCTCCACAAATATTCTACATCATAAAATAAAATAATTTCAACCCCCAACAAATCATTCGCCAATAAAACATACTTATTTATAATACAGAGAAAACCTTTGAAAGAATAAATCAATTCGGTAGAAGTTTTTCATTTGAATAAAAAGAATGAAGTTTACTTACCTGGAATCCTTAGTAGTAATCATTTACTTTAATTGCAAACCGTGTTTTTTAGCTGCCCACAACGTCAATGTGCTAAGAAATTATCCTAATTTTATTACAAAATGAGAATATTCATCTAAAACCTGATTAATCTAATTACAAATAGTATGCATTTATCTAATATGTAGTGTTCACCAATAGTACATTCACAATTTATCATATGAGTAACATTCACCAATAATAAATTCATAATTTAAATTTCATGTCGAAAATAACATGACTACTAAAAGTATAAATTAATCACATGAGATGAGAACTACCAATAGCTAGATAGAATAATTCTTTCTCGTTTATTATTGTATGATCTCTTTTAATAAATAGAATAGATGAGTTAAAACGGGTCAAGTATTGCTTTATTGCCTCGTCTTTGCATTGCTTAATGTTAAGCAAGTGGCTCACTGCTTTGTGGTGCTGATTACATCTAGTAGAGTGAGCTAAGAAAGATTCTCCTATTTGATCGAACATGTGTATACTTTTCAGTAGGAGTCCAAAGAACCAATTGAGAGTCTGATCGAAGAGGGTGCTAGGGAAAAAATGGTAGAGATGTCAGTTGCTGAGGCCATGAGCATAAGTATCATGAAATGACGAAGGTGGGAGAGTGGGCCTGTGGTGCCGTCATATTGTGTGACTTGGGGCATTTTGAACCAAGTGGGTAATGCTACCGATTGTTAATCTTCTTTGAGTAGATTGGATGACATTCATCTGGATGCTGGTATTCGAAGGTTAGGCATCATGGCTCGGGGTTTGTCCTCCATTACTTGGCTCTAGTACTCGGGTGGGGTACCTAAGTATTAATGTTGTATGTCGTTGACTCCTTCAAGGTTGACATGGGGCTTTGAGGCTGAGATGGATCTCCCACTGTTTGGTGGGTAGGAGATCAGGTTGCCAGGTGTGCCCAAGGACATTGTGTGGGGGGGRGGGTGCGGCGGCTACTCCACAGGGTTTGGGAGTTGAGGTCGCTTCTCGTATGCGAAGGTTGGTCGATACAGTTCAAGGGAGGAAAGTTATTGGTCTGTTAATTCTGCTTTAGCTATTGCTGTGCCCTTCTTCTGGCGGAGGAACTCTTGCAATTCTTTGGCATGTTGTAAAAGGTCTGGTAAAGGCGAAGTGTTTGGTGTCGGTGTCGATATTTCGACGAGCAGAGGTATTGGATTGTCTAAGATATCTAATTCCTCCTTATCCATATTCTAAAGTTTAAATTAGATTTTGTTAATAAATAGTGCAACTAATACAAGATCAAAATAGCTTTAAATATTAGGGGAGGATCCAATATGTAACAAATGATGTTTATAATTTAAATAGATTTAGGAATTGAGGGGTGTTTTACTATATGTCAATGTGGGACTCTCTTTTAAAAGGTTTTGGAGTCCTTTTGGTTCTTTGTACCTCAAGTACATCAGAATAAATTATAAATATCTCACAATACTATAATAATTTATTAGAAATCTCATATATGGCTATATGAATTTGAAATAAGAAAAGTATTTATGTATTTTACCATTGACATTAGTATTTGAAATACTAAATCTCCAATTATAGATGATCTCTTATGTTGTAACTCTCAATAAGTAGTGTTGATGCATCTTAACTCTATATTGGCACTCAAAGCTTTGAACCGCTATATATCGTGGTTTTGCAAGAATCTCCTCTTTCCCCATCATTCCGAAATGGTGGAACACTCGAGGCTATGATCTAGTGGAAGTGTTGACTGATTAATTTTTAAARCATGTGTAGCCACCCGAAGATGACGACAATCTCTATACAATACATGGTTTTTACCCAAAACGGAGGCAATTTGGTTAAGTACTCTATCTTTGGACGGATTTTTGAAACGTTGTCGCAAATGAAAGGGACATATTCAGCGAATGCATTCAACAAAAATACCATCTTATTTGCCGAATGCATTTGATCCTTGTATCGATTTGCAAAAAAATTATGAATTTATTTGCTAAATACATTCCTCCCTTCCATGTCTTTGACAACTCCTTTCATATCTATGCTCAAGTAAAATCTTGAATCGAAGTGCATATGAGGAGTTGCCACTGATAAGTGCTAATTGACATGTATGCACTAAAATATACTCCTTTTGTTTTATGTCTTTTATGGTTTTTGTTTTTGTTCCTAAATATCTGTCAATTTTTGAAGTCAATGAAGCATTTATTATATGTTTTACAATTGTACTCTTATTAATACTTAATTGAATCAATTATTATATTGATGATTAATGTTATTTTCAATAAAAAGTCTTTCTCAAAACTTAAACTTGAAGTGATGCATAGTTTAAGCAAACTAGTCAAAATTTGAAATCATGACATTATTATGAATTCCTAAAAATGTTCAAACTTATTTATTAAGTACTATTAAAGAAGAGTAATAAAAAAAAGTAATTTAGTCTTTTAGTTTTATAATTTAGCCTATTCATAAGATTTCTTAATATGTGTAAAAAAACTTTAAACGACAGATATAAATGAACGGAGGAAATAGTAAATCATAAATTAAAGCATGATAATAATAGAATTGAGAACAGAGAGGAATAGAAATTGAGAGCACAGAATAATTTCCAAGCACCTTGATTTGAAGACAATGATAAAAGAAAATAACCTCTTAAGAGTACTTTCATCTCATACTATTTATTCCAACATAGCGTTTAAGTTGATTTTGAAAAGGTTATTTGAAGAACTTAAATTCTATATTTTTTTTCCTTCATTTTGTGTCTATGCATCTGCACTTAAAGAATGAAAAGCATGAAAAGAATGCATAGATATATAAGATATGACAGAGTAAAGGACAGGGAAGGACTTATTTCATTTTTTCAATTTTGATACCTTTTAGTTGTTGCAAGATCCTTCAAAGACTTGCCACCAGCTCATTACACAATTAAGATAGATTCCTTCACCCATTTGCAGAAACTACTCCCCATGAGTCGAAGATTATTGAAGCTTGTGGATGCAATTGGTTGATTACATTCTTTTTTATTGGTTGAATAGTTTATAGTTACGAGTCTCAGACTCTGATTGATTGCTCGTGCAAATATTTGAGCATTAAGACATAACTTAGCTCAAACTCTTACTTGTTTTCTATCCGTTAAAGGAAATTGTCTCTGTATCCAGATGGTGATGGAGAAAGAAATAAGCTCACATGCAAACATATAGGGCATGCAGCCCGATTAAGTTTGAACTCTGTTGCATGGGATCTAACGATTAGGTCGAAAGAGACTGCATGATGAGGACGCAAGCCATTCACCATTCATGCATTCTCTGTAATTCTTTTCTTGGGGTCAATCATTCTCTAATAATCATCTAGGGAACGAACAATGATTGAGAGACATGGGTCCCCAGTTCTTGACTATTACGTCCTCCAAGTAAAGGATTAGTTGAGATGCGATTGAATATTACTATGTACATTGCTTCTTATTAATTGTAAATTTTTCTGGTTATATATGGTCAATTCTTCTTCTCATTTTCTCGACTTTCAGATGCTAATAAACCTTGTCTTAGAAAACCTTGGGGTATCCAAATACGTATTCTTCTATTGTGTATTTGTCGAAATGTGATAGAATACTCCTGGCCGACCAATGGACTTTGAAATCTGAGGAGAGTTGATGATATTGTGAGAAACCTCATGTGATGTTATACAATATTCAATTGAAATTTAAAATTCACGTGCTTAGTAGAATAAATGTTGTAGAATTGCTTCTTTCAATTCATGACCTAAGGCCATTCTAGGAAACTTTTGACCTTCCCAGGCCATTTAATTCTGCTTTAGATAAACCATCAATCACCGCTTGAACTAAGAGTTGAAGTTGGAGCTAAATAATTCAATTTTGGAAAATAAAATCAGTGGAAACTATGGCATTTTTTCATGTTAACATATCAAAGTACAATTAGTTATTTTCTTCTCATCCTTACCTTTATTCAATTTTCAAACAATCACCATTCAACTTAAAAGTCAATCTTTTTCTTTCTCACTTTTTCTTTTTGTCCTATGCAATTAATCTTTATTTTTCAAGATAAGGGTGGAAATGTCATTTAATAGTAATTTGAAACCAATTTATTATCTTCTCAATATGTATTACCTTCATTTTGATTTACTTGTGACATTTAGAAAAATTTCTCGTTTCGAAATACTGGTCGCATTATAAAATCAAAGAAGTATTTAATAATTTTTTTTCAATTTACTCTTTACTAATGTTAGAGTAAAACTAAAAATTAAGTGTTGAAATTTCACCTAATTAATGAAAGAAAAAGATCTAAGCTCTGGTTTGATAAAAACTGAAGTTTGAAGTGAAAAATAATTGAGTTTTAAATGGTAAATATTTACTTTATAATGCTTAAATATGAATATTAAATTTGGTAATCTAACTTGAAATTACTTAGTTAAAATCTATAGAAGGAATTAAGAAACACTTAATGTATTAAAATATTTCAAAATGAGATTATCAAACGAACTTAATTMAATAAACACTTAATGTTTTTAATTCTAAGTGATGAAATGAGTTATCAAATAATACCTAAACTTGATTTGAGTAAAAGAAGCTAATGCGTGCAAATTGTTTCCAATGAGTTTGCATTTAGATTTGTTGAAAGAGAAAAGCTTTCCACACGATGAAAAGCCATTTTTTGTCAAGTCAAAATTTTCATTTGATTCTAAGGAGGGAGAGAGAGAATGTTACCTAGAGATGAAAAAAGAGTTTCCAAAATTGACTCTATTGCAAGAGTAGTCAAGGGTTTCGGCTTTTAGCATTATCATCATTTGTAATTAAGAACCCAAACAGAAGTGTCTAGTAATCCTTTGCCTTCGTCATTTCTATATCATTCGAATGATGCCAAGTAATTAAAGCATTATGTATTCTACTAGCATTCCCTCATGCTTGGTACTCGGACATAATAATTGATAACTCAAATATGAAGAGAATTATTTTACAAACCACAAAAGTTTTCTTAAAAAATGACTTAGGATTCGTGATTCTTTGTCCAGTCAAATATCACTAGGCCGGTTATTAGGAAAAAAGAAAAAGGGTAACATATAGGGAATGAGTGAAGAAAGTGGGACCTCATTTTCTTCACTTCTGCCTTCTTGAAGATTGGAACTAGGTAAGAATTTGATGTTTATGTTTGAATATTTACAAATAACTATGCATTTTCATTTTCTTTTTGTGCTCATCATTCATTTGTAGGCTGAACTAAAAAGTTATCTAGAAATGATTCCATCCAGCTAACCTAGATTGGATATGAACTCGTACACAATTTTTCACAGGAAATGCTACATAACGCAAGTAGAGACTTGGGCCAAGTTGAGACATGATGTTTGGTTTTTCATCTTGTCACCTACTAGGTTCTTTAAAGGGTTTTAAGCATTTAAGTAACTCTTATGTTTCAAGAACTTTTGATAGCTAACCACATYTGCAAGAAAATACTAAGTTTTTTATTATTTTTGCATCATCTTAAAGGATAGGAATGTGATAGACATAAGATTCTATATTTGTTTTTGATAGCCAATAACCACAATTTTTGGCATGGACATAACCATGCATTTAAGAAAGGAAATGTTTTTAAAGAATGAAGTTTGGAAAAGCAAATGTTTTGAGGAATGAAGTTTTGGAAGGATGTGATTTTTATGTTAAATGGTTTYTGAACGTAAATAATTTTGAAAAGGGGTGTAAAGCCTAGACCATGAAAGGAGCGAATGGGAAATGGAGCRTGGGGGACCGGGCACCCGACCCGACCCTCTTTTACGGTGGGAATTCATGTGTTATTCACAGGTGATGTTCAGSAAAAGATTAAATTATGTTAACCACTTTACAGTTCTACCGGCAGAATGTGATCTGGTTCCAAATAATAATTGCCTACTATAGAGCTTCATAGCTAGATGTTACACCAAGTGAACTGACGATTTGAAAAGGAAATTTTTGGAAAGTTTTAGCAAAGTGAATTTTTGAACTTCATGACATATAGTCATGAAACATGCATTCATGTATGGGATTTACTTATTGAGCTTAGTAGCTCATTCCATATTCTCTTATTTTACGTTTCAGGTGATGACTAGCAAGATACTATGTGRAGATTGTTTGGGAGCTCACTTTGATACCTAAGAGTCATTTATGTGAATTAAATTTTCTTATTGATTTATGAACTTGTTGAATGTTTAAATTTTATTCGTTTATTTTCAAAGCTTCTACTGGATTTTAAATATATGAGTATTTAGCTGGTAAATTTATATTATTGGGGTTTGAGGTGATTTCATTATATGTGGAGTATTAGAATGTTTGGTAGGAAATTTTCTGATTGTTTACAAAGTGGATATGTTGATATTACAGAGAAAACTCTGTCAAAATTTTTATAAATCCTTTTGTATTAAACTATTCAAATTTTTTCCCTAATTTTCGCAATATATGTGAAGGTAAYTGGTGACATTCTCGGGTTATGACAGTTTCTAATYTRGGGGTGTTACATATAAAATTGTTGGGGCATTTGTAGCCCAAATGGCATTACTACAAACTCAAAGTTCCCATACCTAGTGCTGAATGCAGTTTTGGGAATATCTTCCTCACAAATTCTAACTTGATAAATACTTGGTGCCTTGAAGTTGATCAAATAACTCATCGATAAGAGGTAAGGGTGTTTATTCTTAATAGTCATATTATTCAAGCCTCAATAGTCTATGTACAGTCAGAATGTGTTATCCTTTTTCTTAACAAACAACATTGGAGCTCCCCAAGGTAAAACATTGGGGCTGACAAAACCTTGCTCAAGTAGTTATTGTAATTCTCCGGTCATTTCCTTGAGTTCAGCAACCGACATTCGATATGGGATCTTGGATATTGTTTYTACCCCAGCGATTAGGTCAATTCTGAACTCCACATCTCTATTAGGTGGTAGCGAAGTTAACTCTGACGGAAATACATTGGTGTATCCCTTAACCACTAACACTTTTACCAGAAGATCTGTTTATCAAGTACACTAAATACCGTTGACAACTCTTACTCAAAAGTTTCCTAGTTTTAACTCGAGAGATGAATRGCCTTATAGTATTAGTTCGATTCCCATGAAATTCCACTATCTCTCCGGACGTCATAGATTTAACTACCTTGCTCCTACAATTGGGTTGAGTTTTGTGTCAACATACAATCCATTCCCAGGATGATATCATAATCCTTAAAAGGCAACACTATCAGATTTCCAAGTAATATGTTATTTGGCGCACAAATTTCACAATCAACATACATCACATTAGCAATAACATTTCCCTTGATGGGCGTTCTTGCTAGGAACTTGTAAGGCAATTTAGCAATAAGAATCGACAAATAGTTCACATAATGCGGAGAAACAAAAGAGTAGGTAGATCCGAGCTCTAATTGAAACTTAAGCTGGATATGAGAAAATACTCGTACYTTCAACTACATTGGTGCTCTCATCTATGTCCCCTTTTATTATAGCGAACACTCTGACCTTGACGGGCTTGCCTAGCTTAGCTCTCAAAGACGCTCGAGTTCCAGATAGATTGGAGCTATTTTCTTCGATCTTGTTCCTGCTGAACTTGGATAGTCCTTTGCTCAYGCCCTGTACTACCTTAGAGAAAACATAACTTATTCAAATGATATTCCCTCTCAGTGTGCCCCCATCTCTTGCAGTAACCACACGATGCATATTTTCGCACATTTCTCGGTGTTGTAGTTTYTCCTTAGTTTTGCTTCTTATTCTGCCTTAACCACTTGCTTATAATAGGGCCCTTGTGAGATTGACTACTGAGGACCTGGTACGACCGTGTCATTTGTAGGGCCTTGTCATTGTTCTTCGTGTGTGTCGCAGCCTSAATAACTGCTGCATAAGTGGTAGAAAGGATGGGGCTAAGGCCCATTGTAACTCTAGTAGAAGGCTTTTGATGAATTTTCTGGTCTAGTTTTACTTTTGTGTTAATTAATCACAGGCAATATTTAGACAACCTTTTGAATTTAGMGAYGTACTAAGCCACTGACGTGGGGCCTTGTTGAAGGGTTTGAAACTAGTCTGGAACTCTTTTATAAATCTTGTCTAGGTTCTGGGTTGTTCTACTTAGGCTACGATTAGCTTATCCATAGCCACTATTTTCTAGCTGGACCTCGAAGCTGGAAGACAGGGATTGCTACTTTTTGCTCATCAAGGTACTAGAGAGTCTGATGTTCTAACCACCTTTTTGCCTTGTGCTCTTATTCTGCCTCGCCAAAGTATTGGGATTGTCGAAATGTCAAGAACCTTTYTAAGGCTTCATCATGATCCCGATTCTCTGTTAGATACAAGCTCCTTYTGCCTAAAGCTTGCTCAATTGCTGTCKCCAAGTGGTCTAGAGTATGAGTCATAGCCATGTCCTGTTACAGAGCCGATGTTCATTTTGGTGCTCGGGCTTTGACCTCTAGGTTCGTCCGAATGCCTTTGGCTTAGGGTCAAGATCCACTCCTTGTCTGTCTTGGCATCCTTTATCCCACCATACAATTCACATTTATGACCTCAGTATCTCATATATTATAACCACTCCCAAACAAGTGTCGTTAGTCACTACAATTATCATAAGCCACTTACTAGCGATGATAAAATCGTTAAGTCCAACCATATACAAAGCTAAGTCAAACCTTACGGTAGTTTTCATAGAATGTCCTACTCCTCTTAATTTCAAAATGCAGATTACACAAAGTTCCTACAAACAGAATTCAAAAAAACTGAATAAAGCCGATACGCTTTTCCTACTATATAATAAGAGAGAAGCTAAAGAAACTACACTACAATAATTACATAAGCAAAATAAAGCCTACACTTCTATCCCTAAAGTCACCGCTAGGCTAGGTCACAACCAAATAAAAGTAGTAGACATAACATGCCTATTCCTAAACAACTTAAGGRCTAATGACGATCGGCCAATAGGGCGGTCCCCACTGGTTGATCGAACTAAGCAGGCCACGATGAGGGCTCGACTATGTGTTCAGGCCATGAAGGCTATTGTGAAGCATTAGCCACTGGGTTGGGCCTATGAATRGACTTAGCTGAGTAATTAGGCGGAGATGGCTAATGAGGGGGTTCTGCCAGATACTCAGGCCGGGTAGGCCACTCGAGGGCATCACCCTGAGGAGGGAAGTTAACAAAGGAAACGAGGTAGATCCCGCCCTTCGGCCTCTTATACCGCTCTAATACTCCTAGGCATCCTACAACATCAACAAAGTCAGCCATATAATATATACAACACAAATATAATATTTAGTTAAGTATCTAACAAAATCCACACTTACCTACAAAACTTCTACAGATCTTAAACCTAGGCTCTAATGCTGACTATGATAACCTGCCCTCCCTTAGGTTCCCTTAGGGCTGTACGGGCCTCGCCTACCTCTTAGCAGTCAAAATAGTCGAACACTCAAAGCATTTGTAATCTTAAATATAATACAAAGTCTAAATTAAATACATAGCTTTACAATATTAGAACTTCCCAAAAATAAATACAAAATTAAAACTTCAAATATTACTATCCATAATTAACAATTATAACTCCCAATAATAATATAAATGCTAAATATATTACTGAACTCYGAGCTTCACAAGATATATTCATGCTATGTGCTCCTAATCCCAAAATTACCTGATAGCTCTAATAATTTGTACCTATCACTAAAACATGTAAGAAAACGGTGAGCTAGGCTCTGAGAATATCGGGTTGGGTGCATTGCGTGAGTTGTAAATACAAACTAAGTGTGCATAAACATACTTTGAAAGAGCAGTCAAAACTATGAAAGTTTGGAGATCTGCATTAAAGTAGATGATGCTCAATGCAACACACAACTTAAAGTAAGATGTACCAAGTAACCACATGTTTGAATTGGTGCAGTCACGTTACCTGATTATAACCTCATATGCGCATGGAACTTTCAACGCTCACTACCACAAACAAAAATACCTACTAGTAGGGTACACTAATTGGTTGGCCAGGCCAAACCTCTTGGCGAAGGGCACGAGCATCTGACTAATCCACGGTGGGTATGTGGGGCGTAACCGTCCGCCCGATGCATTCCTGGTCCACCACAACATATATACCACCGATTAGGTCATATGGCTATCTYGAGAACTAACACATGAGAATTAAAAGATCTTTGTACTGGTGACCAACCAAGCCCAATACTTTACTCATTAGGATATTTTCTTGA
Source organism: Rhazya stricta (assembly GCA_001752375.1). NCBI lineage: Eukaryota > Viridiplantae > Streptophyta > Magnoliopsida > Gentianales > Apocynaceae > Rhazya > Rhazya stricta. Next base: position 1,426,102 of record MEJB01000031.1, read on the forward strand.
GACAATGGATAGAGTACTCGTCTTTCACAATCAATTCCAAAATCACAAGTTCATAATCAATTCAAGTCAGAATGTCAAATCAATCAAATTTTCTAAAATTCTAAATGAATTTTCAAGTCAATACTTAAAATGAACAAATGCACACTCGACAAAAAATAGCTCAAAAGCATATTAAAGTCATCTTTCGAAAATCATAATATAAATAGTCTGGTGCAATGCTTTCATAAAAAGAGGATTTTCAGAATTTACAATATTCATGCACTTGCAGGAAAACAGTTATAAGAGTCTCATATTAAAACTATGGAGAAGTCTTGAAATCCCATCCATTGTATGATAAACAAAAGAAACTTTTGAAAGTTTGTAAAACATAGGACTCACCTAAGCACGCAATCTTCCTATATTAACTCAGTTAAATTCGGGATTAGGATAACCTAAAAAACATAGTAAATATATCCTCAAATGAGTCATGCATCAACTATGTCAACTCATTATGTTCAAAAGATCACTAATGATAACCATTTCACCCCATCATATGCAGTGTTGAATAAAATAGTCAAAAGTCATGTTCTGGTTTAAATTCTTTAGAAGCCTTATATGGAAATGATCCAAGAAATAATTCCAGCTATTCTTATTAATTGTACTTTATTTTGAGTCCCAGGCAGTTTTGCTAAGAAAATAGGGTTAAATATGTGTCGACTAAAATTGACCAGTTCATGAATCTCACTAATAACTCATGCTGCGCAGTGAGTTCCCTAGCAAACTTCACCTCAAAACAATCATAAGGAACAGGATTTCTATTCCGATACATAATTCCTAAATTGAAGGCACGGTTAGGTGCAGGAAGGTCTAATAATCAACAAGCGGTGCAATTTGTGCAAATATGGGCAGTATTGGTTAGGCTATTTATAGCTCAAGATTTACTATGGCCRTTCTAGTAAAAATTGTCTCATTTTGTTCCTAAGACATTGCAAAATACATCCATGTAAATCGAAATATCTAAAGGTGTGTGGTTAAATACCAGATTTCATCACAACAACTGGGTGTATCTGGGGGAATCTTAAACTAATAGGGTTTAGGTAATTTGGTCATAACTTGAGTTCTAGTAATCCAAATTGAGTGAAATCAGCTTTAAATTGTCCCTACAATAATAAGATTTTGAACCATACAGTCCACTTTCCATAACTATTCACAATGGAATCACAAACCCTGAAGACAATACAGTTTTTGACAATCCGACTTTATGGTATTGTGTTTGACAATCACAATGGCAGCTTATGGTATAGTAWTCATATCTTAAGTTCTTGTTATATTATATACATGATTTAGGTCTTATTTTAATCCTAGAAAACAGGGATATAACTTAGTTTAATTTTAACTTAAATCTATATCTCGTTCAAAGGGGTAATCTTGCACCAAAAGCAGAGCGAAACTATAAACATTTTTATGAATGCYAGTTTACTTAACTAGGTGAACTTTATCRTATATAACCTTAGTTTCTAGACCTTTAATCTTAGAATTCCAAACTATGCTAAGTTATGATGTCCCTATCTAAATTTAGATTATCCTTGTTATTTCCTTAGATCAATTTCGTAGGATTCAATCACCAATTTTCACTACAATCTTATCAACCAAAAATTCAAGCAAGCACTTCTCTAATGGTCAATGTTCTACCACATCATATTGTCAACCATATAATTACTTTACCATGTTAACTCCATCAATTTTAAACAATAAAACATTCTCAATATGATATACATGATTAATGCCCATTAGAGCCACAATTTTTGTAGTCATGACACGCTATTAATATTTGACATCCTAAGGACAACACATGCTTATATATATAATCAATATTTTAACTATTCTTTAAAACTAAACTAACATATAGCTGTGAATTTCTAGACCTAACTGAAGCTTGCAATTCCATATAAAGGAGAGGAATTATAACATTTGAAAGAGGAGAAATAAATAGTTCTTGTCGAAGCACACTAACAAGTCTTGARTAGTTGTCCAAGAGAAGAATAAACGTAGAAAGAAGATGGCCAACTTTTCGGTTATAGTAGCAAGAAATAAGAAGTAAATAGCACCAACTTGAGGGTAAAATCTTTACCTTATCTCTGAAGGATGAAGGCTGTTGAAGTAGAGGAGGAAGATGTTGGCTACCGGCAGTCTTGGTGAGGTGAGAACCGAGAGGTGTAGAGAAGAAAACTAGAGAGAATGACGAGGTGAGGTAGTCTGCTAGGAGAGAATGAAAGAAAGAGAGAAATTTAAATGAGAGTAGCTTGTAGAGTAAGAAGTAAGAGGTGTGAAGAATAAGTTTGAAGGATTTTTATAGGAGAAGAGAGAAGGAGAGAGTTAACTGGCTAGGGAGCAGTGGGAAATGGGTAGTAAGTTTAGTCAAAGCTAGGTAAAAATTCACATATGTAGGATTGCATACATTGATGGACTTTTAAGCAATCTCATGCACGCCTGAAGATGGTTGAACTCTTCATGCATTAGTCAATTCAAAGTAGAGGGTAGTTTAGTAATTACTCTAGTTGGGAATTAAACAGAAACAATTACGCACATGCTTCTTGAGAGACATTCAAATTTTCCTATCGCGATAAATTTTTCYTGGGACTCGATTCTAAAATTCAGAGGATAAAATTCTAATATGGAACTAATCTAAATAATTAAATAATGCTAATATGACCTAATTATGATCGAAAATTTCTAATTCCCGATCGGATTCTTGTTATTTYGGAATCCTAAATTGTTAATTGCTAACAGGGAGAACCTTGGGTTTTACATATAACCCCAATTGGTATAATCATCCAAACTTCTCATGTAACCAGTTATATTTATAATTCCAATTTAGACCACAATATCCCTCGGGTTTCCATCCTCGAGAAAAGAAATCTAATTTAGAAGACTTGGTTAGCAAATTTATCACTATTGGTTAAACTAGGTTCCAAAACCAAGAAGCTTTCACTAAGAACCTTGAATATCAATTAGGACAAATGGCTAGTTTGTGGAGTCAAAGGGTTCAAGGTCATTACATAGTAATAGCAAGACTAACCCTAAGGATCGAAAAGCCATAAGTCTTAGAAGTGGGAGATCTTTAGGGGAATGTAAGGTTGATACAGGAAGTGCTCCAAAAGAAAAAGAATCCTCAAAAGTTAATGATTTAGGAGAGATGGACAAGGAATCTAGTGTTACAACCAAATTTTGAAAAAGAAAAGGGGTAGAGATAAGAAAGTTGGTGAGGAAACACATTACAAATCTTTGCCTTGCCCACAAATTGTAGAGCCCTCTAAGGATAACCTTCAATTTAAGAAGTTTTCGCATAAGTTAAAAAAATTGGAAATAAATCTTCCTTTTGTTGAAGTTGTCTCTCAAATGCCTAAATATGCTAAATTCTTGAGAGACATATTATCTAATAAGAGAAAACTGCATGACTTTGAAAGGATTTGCTTGAATGAGGATACAGTTGTACAAAATAAATTGCTATCTAAACTTAAATATTGTGAAAACTCATAATCCCCTTGTAATATTTGTGATTTGGTCTTCAGTAATGTGCTTTGAGATTTGGGTGTTAGCATAAATTTAATGCTTCATCCATTTTTAAGCGTTTGGGATTAGGGGAAGCAAAGCCTACTAATATAACTTTCCAATTAGTCGATAGATCCATCAAATACCATAGGAGAGTGCTGGAAGATGTTTTAGGGAAAGTTGATAAATTTATCTTCCCCGTAGGCTTTGTAGTTTTGAATATGGAGGATGATCATGATATGGCTTTATTGTTAGAGAGACCCCTCCTAGCCATGGGTAAGATGCTTATTGAAGTGGGAAAAGGCAAACAAAACTTAAGAGTGGGAAATGAATATGCCACTTTTAATATGTACAATGTCAAGAAACATCCTAAAGAAGATAAAAGTTATTTTTAATTGATGCTTTAGAGGAATTAGTGAGTGATTATGTGATTGATGTTGTGCATCAAGTAGATCAAGATCCTATTGACCATTAAAGAATTAATTCCATTACCCTTGATTGTAAAGAACAAGAGCTAAATGATGCTATCCAATGCCTTGAAGCCAATCATATAAGACATGTTAGAGGGTCTCAATTTTCTAAATTAGAGCTTAAAAGGATCTATATCTATGCTCAGCATTGAAGAACCTCCAATGGATCTTGAACTCAAAGTTCTACCTTCTCATCTTAAATACGTTTTTCTAAGTGATAATGACACTTTACCTTTAATTGTTTAATCATTGTTAGTTGAATTAGAAGAGGAAAAATTGATTAGAGTGTTTAGAGAACATAAAAAGACCTTTGGATGGAACATGGCCTACATTAAGGAAATTAGTCCATCAACTTGAATACATAGGATCTTATAGAAGAGCAACATAAGCCTTTAGCACAATCACAAACAAGGCTAAACCCTATCATGCAATAAGTAGTCAAAAAGGAAATAATTAAGCTATTAGATATGACAATCATTTATCCTATTTCTGATAGTAAATGTGTCAGTTCGATCCAAGTAGCACATGTGGTAGAGAATGAATATAATAAACTTATACCCACTAGATTAGTGACTAGGTGGCGTGTTTGCATTAACTGTAGGAAATTAAATGATGCCACTAAGAAGGACTAATTTCCCTTGCCCTTTATTGACCAAATKCTTGAGAGGCTAAATGTCACCTATACTATTTTTTTCTTGATGGGTGTAGCGGATATTTCAGATTCCTATTGCACTTGAGGACCAAGAAAAAACACTTTCACATGTCTTATGGTACCTTTGCATATAGGAGAATGTMTTTTAGTTTGTGTAAAGCCCCTGCTACTTTTCAAAGATGTATGATGGCTATATTTCCTGACATGGTTGAAAAATTCATTGAAATATTTATGGTTGATATTCTTATGTTTGGCTCTTCCTATGATGATTGCTTGTAATAACTTGGATAAAGTGCTTCATGTGAAGATATTAACTTAGTACTAAATTGGGAAAAATSGCATTTTTATGGTCCAAGAAGGGATACTACTAGGTCTTAAAGTATCTAAAARGGGATGGAAGTAGACAAGGCTAAGTTAGATGTGATAGCTATGTTAGTTCCACCAACTAACTTGAAAACTTTAATGGGTTTTTTTTTATCATGTATGATTCTATAGAATATTCATTAAGGATTTTTCTAAAATATCAAAACCCCTTACTAGTTTTCTTTTGAAAGATGTTCTATTTGTTTTTTTCTATTGAATGCATGGCTGCCTTTAATGCTTTAAAGGAGAAATTGATTTTAGCATTGATTGTAGTTGCACCAAATTGGAACCTACCTTTTGTTTTGATGTGTGATGCTAGTGATAATGCTATATAGGCTGTTTTAGGTCAAAAGGAAGAACTACTTGAACATTAAATCATGCACATCAAAATTATACCACAACTGAAAAAGAATTATTAGCTATTATGGTTGCGTTTGAAAACTTTTGATCTTTTCTTGATCTTACTTGATTAGTACAAAAGTTTTTGTTTCCACTGACCATTATATCCTAAAGTATTTCTTGACTAAGAAAGAAACTAAACCAAGATTACTAAGGTAGATCCTTTTATTATAGAAACTTGAGTTGGAGATCAAAGATAAGAAGGGTTTAGAGAATATAGTAGCCCACCACTTATCTAGGCTACAACCTGAAGATTGGCACAAACAAGAGGACATCATTGAAGAATTTCCCATAGAGAACATAATGGCTATCTCTARAGGATCCACTGGTGATTTCCAAGATCAATCATTTCATGTATTATCCAAGGGGAGTAATGCTTCACTCTGTTTCAAAACCCACTTCAGTTATTTATTCTATCATGGGTAAGTCTCCTTGGTTTGCCTAGCAAGTAAGTATATCCCCCAACCTTTCCATATCAAGAGAAGAAGAAATTCTTTCATGATTTGAGATATTTTAGAGTTTGTGCTGATAATGTTATAAGGAGATATGTGSCTGAGTGGAATGTTTTTGATATTCTATTTCATTGCCATGATAGTAAAGCTGGAGGACATTTTGGGGCTAAGAGGACTACATCTAAGATTCTTGAATGTGGTTTTTATTGGCCTACCTCACTTAAAGGTGCCTATAATTATGTGAAACATTGTAATGAATGTCATAGAGTTGGGAACGTTTCTATAAAGGAATGAAATGCCTTTGAACAACATACTTGAATTTGAAATATTTGATATACGGTTTTGATTTTATGGGACCTATCCCTTCTCCTATGAATAATATATTCTTGTGGTTGAGGCCATAGCTTGCCTACTAATGATCCTAGAAAAGTCACTAAGTTTATTTAGAAAAATAGTTTCTCTAGATTTGGAACTCTTAGGACATTAATTAGTCATGGGAGTAGCAATTTCTTGAATAAACAACTTGAGAACTTGTTGGGCTAAATACAATATGCATCATAAGATTGCTACTCCTTACCCTTATCAAGCTAGTGGTAAAATGGAAGTGTTAACTAGGGAACTTAAAAGGGTTTTTCAGAAAATGGAAGGCACCGCTAGAAAGGATTGGTCTATGAATTACATGATACAGTTTGGGCTTATAGAATGGCCTTTAAGTGTAACACCTCCAGATTAAGAAACTTTATCCTAACCCGAAAATGTCACCATTTACTCACTGACACGAATTTGTGAAAACCCAAAAGAATTTAAACCTAATAAGAAATACTTAATAATAAACAAAAACCATTCTAGTCAACAACCATCTTAATCCATAATATTCATTTAAATTAACTTCAGTGTATCACGGTTTTCCCACAAGAGACCTCCTCGCACCATCTGGCTAAACATCACCTGAAATGCAAAATGAGAGAAATGGAATGAGCTAYTAYGCTCAATAAGCAAATCTCATGCATGAATTCATGAACATGCCCTACATGTCATGAATTATAAAATCTCACTTTCTCAATRAAAACTTTCAAATCATTTGCTCGTATAACCTTTTCATAAAATCTTTCCTTTCAAAATACAAGAACTTTGTAAAAACCTTTCTTTTCTTTACTTTCGTGAGCTCACTGAGTGTAATGCCTAGCCATTAAGCTCTGCAGTGGGCCATTGTTATTTGGAACCTGATTACATTCCTATCGGTAGTACCGTAAAGTGGTTAACATTCCTTTACTTTTCCTTTCATCTCTTCACGTTCTCGAGGTGAATCATTACCTACCCTCCCAGAGGGTCGGTTCGGGTGCTCCGATTCCCCACTCCCCATTTTCTACTCATGTCTTTCATGGCTAGGTTTACACTTCTTTCCAAAAACTTTAACATTTTCCTGAACATGTTACAATTTAAAAAAAAACAAATTCCTTTTCAAAATTTCATTTCCTAAACCATTCACTTTCTAAATGTATGAATGGCTCATGCCATGAATGATGTAGAACACTAACTACATGCCCATGACATGAATGTATACAACTGTAATTAACATGCCATTCAACATAATAATGGCACAAGATATGAAATACTTAAAAATATTCCACCAATCAACACATTTCATAACATAATCCCATACCGCCACCACATAACACATAACAAAAGAGATAAGCTAGTATGGGGGTTTACTTGCATAGAATCTCATATACAACACATAAATCCACCTAAAGGAATTTGGATGCWTCCATTCATATGCATTAATGAAATGTGAGAATTTACTTACATAAAACTCAGATTCAATAACAACAACGCATATACGTTAATGAGAAATGTAAGAGTTTACTTCCATAGAACTCAGATTCAATACACTCAATTCACCTAAGAGCAATTTAATTATAACAACAACACATATACGTTAATTAGAATGTGAGAATTTACTTACCCGGAGTTCTTTACGTTAAAGGTTTCTTATTTAAATCGCGAAGTGAAATCCTTCGACCGTTCTCAACGTTAAGGCATTCGAAACCACCTAATTGTGATTGCAGAAAGAAAGTCTATTTAATACAATTGTCCTAACTTAGATATTCAGTGCTTATTTTAACAATGTCATTTGTCAATTATTAATCCATACTTAGTCCCCACATTACCGATTATCATGTCTTTTAAGGATACAATTTAAATTCCTTAGCTCGGATATTAAACCTAATCTATGCTCACCCACAATTTTTACTTTAGGATATAATTTCATAGGTCATAAATTTCAATATTAATTAATAATGTTTTCACCTTTTAAGTCCAAAGTCCAAGTGTCTCGGGAGTGGTATTGAATTCTCGAGCATGTGCTCAAGCAGCACCGCCGGCACCTGTGCTGGAAGCCGGCAAATAGCCAGAAGAATCCAGCCCCCGAGCTGCCGCTAGTCCGAACACCCCCTCCGGGAGGGACGAAGGCGGCGAGCAGCCGAGGATGGACAACGCGGAGCAACCCACAAATCGAACGAGTGGTGCTGTAGTGCGGACGTCCAGACCAGGTTGCGAGGGAGGAAAAAGAGGGAAGAGATGACACATTTTGGTGGCAAACCGCTTCGTCCGGAGGAGCTAAGGCAAGCTCCGGATGAGTAGAGAAGACGAAGATGGCAGATCTGGGCGGACAGCTTCGTCCCGATCGGCTATGGATTCTCCGATCGTGATCGTGCGGACGATGGCGACGGCACTTGAGGATATAGAAAAGCAAAGAAGCGGTGATGGCACGAATTGCGGGAGAGAAGATCTGGCCAGCAGGAAAGTCCACCGCGGGCAATCAGCGAGCAGTGGCGGTCTCGGCTTAGCCGAGTTGCGGAGCAGAGTCCCCTAAGCCGTATCTGATGGTTCGTTCCGAATTTGAACGGAGCGACGATTGGCAAGCTTGGAGATTGATGAGCAGAGAGAAGAGCTCCACTCGGAATCAGGTCTTTAAGCAGCCGATGGGTCAATCTCAAATCGAATATGGCGTGCAGAGGTTGAATAGCGAGGGCAAGCAGCAAGTCACAGCGACGCGCGACGTGCGACGTGCAAGCTTTGGCCTCGACTGGCGGCCACGAAGGTTAACAACAATGAGAAACAGAGGATGGTGGTTGCCGAGAGAGCAAAAAGCAGTGTGAGCGGTAGCATTTTTGAGAGTGAGAGAGCGACTGTGGGTAGGGTTTTCTGGAAGTGGGCGGCGGTGGCACAATGGAGAGGAAGAAGAAGACTTAAGGTTTTTAGGTTTTTCTCCTTTTTTTTATTTGGGCCGTAACCCAAATCCTTCGGGCCTTCCCATCCATAATTAACCCAAATCCTTAAATTAAATTCAATGGGCTTTCTTTCAATAAAAATCTAACTTTCGACTGAGAAAAGAATAGGCCTACTAGTTGAGCCTCTAACCAATCAAGGACTCTAATTCAACAAACGCAATATTTTCATACTTATTAAATGTGAAATTCAAAATATTAATCACATATAAAATTTTCAACCCTAGCTGGCACACAATTTCACACAATCAAACAAAAATTAATAAAGGAAAAATTTTGAATATTACATTAAGACTCCTTAGGTATGTTATCTTACAAGCTTGTGTATGAAAAATCTTGTTATCTACCTATAGAACTTGAGCATAGGGCTTATTGAGCTATTAAATATCTAAACTTTGAACCCAATGTTGTGCGGCAAAATCAACTTTTACAAACAATCTTATGAGAATGCTAAGCTATACAAAGAAAGGACTAAATTGGCTCATGATATACATATCATACCTCGAGAATTTCTTGGTCAAATGGTTTTGCTATATAACACTAATTAAGATGGGGAAATTAAAGTCAAGGTGGCCTGGSCTTTTTGAAGTCAAGTTCATCCATCCAGAGCCATTGAAATTCATGGCAATGATCAAATCATCATCATGAATGGTCAACATCTTGAACACTACTTGGAATGCACTATACCAAGTAATTAAAGTGAAAACTCCTTGCCCTTAATCTATCTCCTTGAACCTAAGAGGAAATCAAGCTAGTGACTATAAACTAGAAGTATTCTCCTTCCTTTTCATTGCTTTTTCTTATTTTATTTTTGCTATATTATATTATTCTCTTTCACTTTTGTTCTTCTTTTAACTTGAGCTTTGATACCTCGTTGGTTTAATACCTCGTGCAAAACCAAAAAAAGATCGATGCWGGTTTCCAGCAAAACCCGACGCCGAATATTATCCCCCCTTGTGACCAGCCCCACCCGACTACAATTCACCATTTTTGCCCAGGAATTTTGACTTTCTCCAATTTTCTTCCATTTCTTCACTCCTCTCTCCTCCTACATGGCTTTCTCTTATTTTCTTCACCAAACCACTAAAAAACTTCACCTTTTCATAAAATATTTACCTTTCTTTCATACTAAACACCTACCCATTAGGATTCTTCCACACTAATAGCACATTAGAGGAAGATTGGAGGAAAAGATTGAACTTCGTTTTGACAAAATTCAAAAAAACCATATATTGTARTCACCTCTTCTAACTTAATTTCTTGGTCTTTTTCTTTGAGAACCATGCTTTAAATTGTTCCTATACTTACCTAATTGCTCAATTTCTTTGAATTGAGTGGACAATTAGTGATTCCAATTTTGGGCTTTTTCTTCAATTTTTGGCTAATTATGCTTCATGATTTATATTATGCCTTCACCAATTTAAATTGCATTTTTTGAGGTTTAAATTGTCTAACTTATACTAGAAAATTTGTTATTCAAATTTTGGGTTCTGTTTGAGGTGCATTTTTGTGCTAGTTTACTCATCTTTTTTCCTCCCTATTTTGGACAATTTTATGAATGCATATGCACTTTAAGTGATGTTCTTGACAAAATTCTTTGTAAATCACTTGTTGCATTTAATTAGATTAACTGGTGGTGGAATTTTGGTATTGATTCTTTTCTTGTGATTCAGATTTTGTGGTTGTTGTTGTTGATTGTAGTGTTGGAGGAGAAGTGTTAGTGTTGCTGGAATTTTTTGAGTTCATGAAGTTTGTTGGTTGGTAATATCTTAGACGACTTCCCTTTTTACTATCACTRATGTCTAGGCAAGCCAGCTTAAGAAAACTAGGGTTAGCAAGTTGACCCCTAACCAACCCACCTTTAGGGGATAATGAATGCCAAACATGGTACGAATCTCGAAAGTCTTATTGGATCCTAGTTAAGAAGATAATTTTTCGGCCCATTGATTCTAGGSTTCACTTAGAGGCCACTTCTGACTAGGTGGGATAGACTTCCATTCTCAGTCTAACTAGGATTTACTATCTGATCTCATTAGTCAATTCTATGCTAATATCTCTGATAAATCCGTAATGGATTTGACTGAGATACATACCACTGTCAAAGGGATGCCCACTACTCTCACTTGATCTTCTAAAGCTAACTTGTTGGGCATACTAGATTTAGGGCCATGGTAGAGTTCAAACAGGAGCCAATAGGTTCCAATGTGTCTTTCTCCTATTCCGAAATCTATGCTTGACATAGGTTGATGTGGAAAATACGATCCATCAGTCATAGAACAATGAATGTTGGCAAAGAACGTATGGATAACTGCCTCATTATTTACCTCTTCAACTTTAATGTGATACCTAGATTAAGTAGTTTTAATTATGTCCACAATAGTGATGTTCATATTTTGTACAAAATGGCATCAGGGTAGGTTGATATAGAGGGAGTGTCTTTAGCTTGTCTTATCATTGATGAGATTCGCTCCCTTGTACACGCCAAAAGTGCAACTCGAGCGATGTGCTTTCCCCTCATTAACACTATGATCCTCTTTCATGCTGGACTTAAGCTTTGATGTAGAGTTAGGTGTGTCTACCGATACAGCGGATGTGTTGGGGAATACGACTTTAATATCTATGGGATATGTCCGCCAAAATGATGGCTCTTGGTTGTGCCCCCAACTAGCTGGTCCAGTTCCTCTTTCTAGACCGTTGTGAAGGACTCACGAGTCTATGGACACTATGGGGAGTAGGTTTTCTTCTTCTTCTTCTTTTATAGGCCGTTTGCAATCTGCAAAAAATGCTGTTCAGTAGTTCCACACACTCTAGGAGGCCCATACACAAGTGAAAGTATCTTAYTGAGAGCACTCCACTTCTGTGACTCAACAACTTGCATAGATGCAGCAATACCAACAAGACTAGTCCACACAACTACATCAGGCTCAACAGGACTTAACAGAAAAATTTGAATATCAAACCGACCTGTTGAATCAAATGTAGGCATACGTGGAATCCTCTAGGGGACCTRCTCTTGACGATGGCAGGGATGATAATGATGGATCCATGGATAGATAGYGCCCTATCCTCAACATATTAKTTAGGCAAGTCTCTTTCACCCTACCTTTCTCTTTACTTGTGTTAACATTGAGGACAAAGTTAGGTTCTATGTGGGGGGCGGAATACTTCGTTGATGTGTACGTTGAGGTTTGCTACAATTTTTGGTCCTTTTTTCTATATTTGTTTTTTTTAGCTTTTAAAATTTTCTACTTCTAGAGCTTTTATGTGTCTTTTCTGTTTCTTTGCATTTTGACAAAATAGCACAAAATATAGGTCATTTGGTGGGACTTGAGAATTCTATTATTAATTTGATCTATCGAACTTCTCTATTTTCTAAYACAAGTAGCCTTTATTTTGTGAGAAGTTATTGCTTCACATACTAACAGAGAGATTATAATGATTAACTAAACAAGACGACCCTAGMGTTTATTTTGTTACTCCTCAAAGCGAAATAGAAAGATGACCTTTATTCATGAAAGGATGACAGTCATAGGCTTTCTTTGGATCGTTTGAGGCTTTCAACTTTAAACATTCGATATTATATCCCTAATTCCTATTTTGAGCCTATAAGGAATGAAATTTCTTATTATCAAATCTTATATTTTTTACCTTTTAATTTGCAATTTTGTTTACCTTTCCCATTTTAAGAGAATTGATGCACTTTCTATTGTATTTGAGATTGAATGGAGTTTCATTTAGTTGCACATTAAAAATATGATTTTAGGGATTGATGAAGGCAATTAAAAAGAAAAAATCAGGTTGTTCAGAGGTGGAAGTTTATACCTCATATTTTATTGAGAAAAATGTTTTTTATGTCTGCAAAATGAAGAACAATGAAGAAAAGAGAAAGAAAAGAAAAGAAGGCATGAAAAGAAAAGAAATTTTGGCTTTTGCTAGTTGTTGATAAAGGAAGAATGAAGGAACGTGTAATAAAATAATTGAAGTAATGAAGGGAGTTATAAGGTTGCACCATTGATTTATGCAACACTCTCTTATTTTTGTTGTATTTATTATCCCTCATTTGACCTCTCTAAACCTTAGTGTTACATTACAAGCTTAGAAGTCATACTTCACCTTTTTTGATATTAGTTGTCTAGATTATTGGAGAGTTGGTAATGATTACAAATATATGAGGTGGATTTTACTTGTTYTATGCTTTTAGTGTTGGTGAAGTAATTATAATTGTCTAAATGTTTGTCAAGTTTTTACTAGGTATTTTATTTTGGCTATTTGCACACACTCACTTTTCCTGAATAGATAGATCTTATTAGCACTCAAATCCTCTTACCATCTAACGGAATTTTTTTTTTTTTTTTATGTGCTATTGAGTTGAATGTGTAAATGACTTCATTTCTTCGTGTAATTTTGTGTTGGGGAAGTTGTTCTAGATGTCTTATTGTCTCATCATCATATTTGGTTCGAGGACGAGCAGAAGGCGAAGTAGGGTTAGTAGATAAAGTCATGTTTTTAGTATATTTTTCCCTTAATTCAATTCTTATTATATTATATTTGTCTGACCTTGTACTACACTAAATTTGGTGTAAATGTTTTCTTGCAAGATTTTTATTACAAAGACAAGAAAATGGGCAAACACCGAAGAGATTACATATTTGACTGCAAAAATATTTTGCAGAGATCAAAGTTTAACAAAGTATGAAGACGCATTTTTCTAACATTTTCACTTATTGTTTTCCCATTAGCGATTTAAACTTTGACATTTTTTTTTAATAAAACCAATTTTATCAAGAATAGTGAAGACTAAAAACTTATGTGATTAAAAGACCAAAAGAAAGTAAAAATAAGACACGAAAAACAATCCCATTAAATGAAACAGATATTGTTCCAAACAACAATTATCATGATAAAGAGCTTCTAGTTACTGAAGCTATAGTTCGATGCTTTGCTGATTGCTTCTTCCATTTTGGTTTAATGGAAAATTAATTATTTTATTTTTTATTTTTTCCTTTTCTTCTATTTCGCTTGAGATTGACATTCTTTTGCAGCACCTCTGGGGTTGAATTCCTGAAACTCTTCTACTCCTCAGCACCAAATAACATCATCATCTCCTTTGAATATTCCAATGATCGATAAGCAAGTTGCGTAGCTCCTGGATTTATCTGCAGCAAAGCAAAATGTCAGAGTTTTAAGATGAACAACCATGCAATAATTTCTACATGGAAGTCATAAATGTCCAGAGAGGTACCTGGAAATGCTCTTTCCATTGCTTTGTGCTCCAATTTATTTTATTCTCAGTTGGATCACAATGAGCATTACCAGCTGCTTCAAGTACCTTTAACCAAGTCTTATATCTTCTTTTCTCATTACCCCAGTGATTCATCAGCTGGTTTTCACTAAGATCGATTCCTTTTTCCTCAATTAAAGCCAACCTAATCTTTTGCCATGGCATAACTTTCATGGTACCACTGCCACTACATCCACTGGATACCTCTTTCAAACATAAATCAAGGAAAAGCTTTGCTATATGAGGAACTTTCCAATTAGCTCTATTGGTGTTGCTTGCTTGGGTACCTATGGACATACATAAAATCAGACTCGCAGAAATTTAAATTATATTGTAAGTATAATATCAATGATAGAAGTCATTGCATGATAGATAAATAACTTGTACAAGTGCTTTAAAAGGAAATCTCCATTAAATAACAATATTGAAGTCTTAGAAGTAACTCATGTTAATGGTTGTAGGAAGATATATATGGTGCAACATATGCAAGGTATTTAATGTTGTCCTTGATTATGAATCTTGCTGGAAATTTTTCTTTCACTTTAATTTGCTTACCGATGTTTTACCAATACTATACTTTCAAATAGGACTTTACATTAATGAAAATAGCGGTATAGGGAATTGTTAGAATAGGGACATAAAAACATGAAGACATGTTTGCAATTACTGCCTTGAAAAACATAACTTTGATAAGAATATGAGTAACTGAATTAAAAAGAGAAGCAATAAAAACATAGACAAGAAACATCATATGAATAATTGGAAAAAGGAGAAAAAGGTTTTTTAGTATAAATAGGGGAGAGGTTAGGAAATATTAGCAACATTAGAATGTCAATATAGTTTAACACATCAATCCTGCACATTGATATAGAAAAGAAGAGAATTTGTTCTTTTATTAGAAAAATATGATATAATATAAGTAAAAAAAACTCTATGCATATATGTACAACATTAATTCTTAATTGAGTTASGTAGTATGGGACCAACAATTGAATAACATAGAGCATGTTTACTGACGTGAAGTTCCAATCCAAATTAGAGGAAGAGTGTGTTGAAGGAAACTGTGTATACAGTTTCTATTTGCTTAAGTGTTTTATAAAAGGAATAATCTTCACACAATACCTGAATTGTTCTCTTTTCTAGGTCTGCCTCGTTTTCTACGTACAGTTGACGGCCCAGCCTCTTCATTTTCTCTAGGACAATGAATCTTCTTTTTGTCACCATGGGAAATGAAATTCACATTCCTCTGTCGGATTTCTTTACCTTTCTCTCCGAGGATACCAATCTTTCTCTCCATTCCATTAGGGGAAAATATTTGTACATCAAACCACAAATTCTGAGAGTGTCTGAATAGCAAAACCTCTCCAGGAGCTAAATTGTTATCATCTCGAAACTTTGGCCAACCATCTTCAAGAGATACTCCATCCTCCCCTTTGACWACTTTTATCCGCCATGAGGAACCTGAAGATACAGTTAAAGTCGCCGTWTCTGGTATCGTATTCTCCAATTGGTCTACAAAAGCAGTAGGAATTCGCTACAATAGACAAAATAAATAATCAAAATATTAAAATTTTGAAGTTTGAAGTACTGAAATTATCTATGTTTAGGCTGTCGCCCAAATACTGTTAAAAAAAAAAAATCATTTAGTTTCATGCGGTTGTAGATTTTATTTGGTTATTAACTCGAGCAATTAATTCTCCAACTTCAAGAGTCTAACTTTCTAAATTAAAATTTCATCTACAAACTTAAAATTCTAATTCCATAAGTTACAAAACTTGCAACAGCTAAATAATTTAATACATTCTAAAATTCTCAACACAAGCACACTCTCCCCACTTTTAATGACTAATACACGAACAGTACTTTTCTACTAATAGACTTCTATTGATGAATTTCAATCTCACATATTATGACTTTTCTATCACTCAAGGAGTTTGGAAATCTAAATGGATTACACATCAACTCCACACCATTTCCAAAACAGGGGCATTCAATCGCATAAACAATTCATATTTTAAGCTGAAAAAAAACCTAGTGGTAATTCGAATATGCAGAAACTGAAATGCCAAATAGTTATATAACAACATATGTTGATGGTTACAAAAACACATTACAAAATTTGAAAGCAAGGAAAAGTAAATGATTTGACTATTGTTTATAGTCTTAGTGTAATAAAGGTCTTTCATCAAAATTGATCTAAGAAGCCTTAACCATGAATTGTAATAGAAACCATGAAAACTTCATACATTTTTCATTTTCTTTTTGTTGTAATTGAACCAGGAAAAAGTTAATCATCACCAATAGAAATTTAGCTCTTGAAACTAGAGATTGGGACATACCACAGCAAAAAAGTTGATATCTGGCAAGAAAATCTTGCGAAAACAAGGCCTATGAAAGTTTTCAAACAGATCATCCTCGGCCCTTTTGCCATCTTCTTTAGTTTCGGGGTCCATCTAAAATATCTGTATTTTTTCAAGGTGAATACCCGATGAATTTATTTTGTCTATGTGTGAGTGAGGGAGAAAGAGAGGGAGTATGTCTCCTTTATGATTTTTGAAGTTGTAATTGAGAAGTCCTGAAGAATCAAATTCATATAATTTGTCATTTTTGTAGACAAGGAGTTCATAAACTGTGACTGATAGGGTCCACATGCATACACATTTTTAGTGCAATGAATCAATGCATTCATAGGATTTATTACTTATTACCATTATCACCCCCATGGAGCAAGTAATTAATGTCATTTTCTTGGTTCCTTTGTTGACAATGTATAATTAATTATTAGCTAACTGTGTGGTGTTTCCATTAGAAGGAAATGTACTTTGACCAAATGTAGAAGAGTGTCGTTATTGGTATTTTCTTATGTTTTTTCTTGATAGGTACATACTCAACATATAACTCTGCTTTTACCTTTTCAGGATAAGGTTGGTCGCAGTCCTTCATCTTCTCACCCGTTAGGTTCTTTAAAGGGTTTTAGGCATTTAATCAATTCATTTATGTTGAAGAACTTTTGATAGCCAAGCACATTTGCAAGTTGTTTTATTATGTTTACATCATTTTAAAGGGTAGAATTGTGATAGACATAAGATTCTATATTTGTTTTTTATAATAGAAACGATATTACTCTTTTGAGATTCTCATCCAAAAAATAATATATCCTAAATTCTTTCTTATCCCTGGTAAATTATTAATTTATATGAAATTTAATGTCAAACAGTTAATTGAATTCCAATCCTGATTCAGTAAATTATGGTAAAAGGAGACTAAGAAAAGTTAATAACTTAATTGCACATAGGTGGTTATCATAGTAATAAATACGGTATTAAAATGAAACTGTTTAATTAATAAAAAAGTTTGAATCCGGGCCCCCACTGTCCCTTCCCTAGGGCTTTGTGGAGGACATAAATCACAAGATGTGTCTAGCAAGTTAGGAATGAGATGCTGCCTATACAATGGTGCCCACAAAGAGAACATTCCATACAAAAGGTAGGGATCGAATCCTCATGCTACTCCTTTGTCTTTGCTCCACTACACTATGCTTCGGGAGCGAGAATGTCTAATTAACAATTTCAGTAAGAAGTTGCAAGAAAGAAAAACTAAGAATGCTGATCTGTGAGCATTTCAGTACCAAGCTTAGTTTATGCCAATATATATTTGTTTCATTGCGCTAAACAATTATGTCATACTTGTGTCCCATAAGTTTTCATGTTTGAGCTACTTCTATATGTATGGAATTGTGAACGTTGCACAAATTCAATGATTAATTTTTGAAAGCATCCTCAACCATTAAAAATAAAATCAAAAGGCAGTTGAATGCGAAGTATTACAAAACGATTACGTTTAGTTTGAATTGTATTAAAGTATAAAACATTAAAGTCAATCATCGAATAACTGTTGATTATAGATCCTCATAAATCGTGTCTTAGTAAATAAAGAATTTGATCTAATAACCTTCAGTAGAATTCTTTAGAGTCTAGTTGTAGGATAAAAAGCGATTTGATAGAATGAATTGGTACAACAGTAGGGTGATTCATACCGAAACTAATTGCCCCTCACCCATTAAATGAAAATTTTGACTACCTTACATATATGCAAAGAATCACCTCCCAAGATGATCTATAGGAAACAATCATTGGCAAAGTATAGAGGTCATATAAAAATTCTCTTTCTTAAAATATCTTGATTTTTTGTCACCATTAGTATCCTACAATTTAATTTCCGTAGGACATTACAAGAAGTCGACTTCTTCCTCTTTCATTACACTAACCAAGAGGGAGATGTCTATTTACTTCATGAATTTCCGCTCTTTATTTATTTTAATTTCCTTGACTCTTAAGATTCCACGGTCGAGTATCCTTGGAGACTTAATTCAAATTGAATACCCTTCCTATTTTTTTACCCACCGATTCTTCATGCAAGAGCTTAGTCAAATTCTTGACAAATGTTTGGTGTAATCCCATAAGTGGCAAGCCACTTCAAAAGCTTAGTTCAAATTGATTTCTCTCTGTTCTCAAAGCCATCCTCCACTGAGGTCTTCACTCCTTTCGCACTTGGCAAACAATTTCAATCCACTTATGCAAATTGTAGATTCTTGTCTCCATGATAGCATACCGAGAGTTGCATTTCAATTTGTGTTCTTGCTTAGCTTTGGTCTCTCCGCCTCAATCTTCCTTATATGCAAGACAASTCACATATTCACAACACATGACACCTTAACATTCCTCTACTCTCAGTTGTTAGCACTTGGTTCCTTTGCTCTCTCAGATTTTGCTAAATCTCAACTTGTTCGGACAGCATTCACTCTAAGTTGGTAAGTTTTATTCCAGTCTAATTTTTTTCTTTCAATGAATGCCCTCCTCCTTTGCTAATTTTCCAGCATCCATACTAGACTAATAACTATTGTTCAGGTTCTTGAATACTCCTTGTGTTCACCGGGCAAGTAAATTCAAGTTTCATTTGGAAAACTTTGAGTTAATCAACAAAGTCCCTTGACGGTAGGACCTCCTGCTCGATTGCTTCCTTGCTAAAACTGAAAACACATAGCTGAATCCAAGACTCCACGTTTGACTTCTCTTATTGGTTTCTGGACATGCTTGCAAACCAGCCTAAATTAGGAAGATATAGGTCTTCACTCTTGCAGCTTTCATTACCACCGGTTGAACTTTACAARTAAGTGCTCTACTCCCTTAGAATTCTGGGATTTGATGGATGTTATAGTTATATAYGCTCAATTTGTTATTTAAGAATGGATTTTAGTTGGAGAAATTCAAGTATGATGAGTTGATGTTATAGAAGATTTTAAATTACTGTCTAATGAATGTATAACCATAAGTATAGGCTATTTTCATTACCATTGTAATATTGAATTATTCAGATAGATTTAAGTATATGAGGCTGGAATAGCTTTGGGAATGATGTTTGGTTTATAATTTGTAAGCTTGTTGGTTTACTTTAAATTAATGGTAGTTCTTGTGGAATAATGGATGAGTTCAGCTAGAAATGGTATGGGAATTGACTTGCTTATTATTAAATTATATCTTAAGCTAAAAYCTAAGAAGTACTGAAGTTTAGTACATTTTCTAGGGCTCTAGATGTGCTAATTGAAGGTGATAATTGTTTTTATAAATTTGGTAGTAATCATACGTTGTCAAGAAAGAAACTGATTGCTCGTTTAAGTATAACGGCTTAGGTAACACATTATATTGAAGATTTTAGGGCTTGCTCATAGAATTAATGCTAGGAATAACTTGACAAGTTGATAGTTTTATATTGTAGGAAGAAACTAAGATCAAGATATTTGAAGACTCAACCTAAAACCTAAGATATGGGTAAAAACGTAAGACCTGCCAATTTGATGCAAGAAATGGTTGCCCTACTGTTTAATGAATTTGTGATTTAACTGTGTCACAAAAGAGAGAGTATTATATGTGATCAGAATCCTTGTTATCTTAGGAACGTTTTAGACTTAGTCTCACCTTGAACTGGCTTCCTAGAACCCAAAATACAACACCAACTTTGAACACTGCCAGTTTTGACTAGTTGTAACTAGAGCTTGACCTACCTTGACTGTCAAATTGAATCTGGAATTTAACTACATATCCCTGGGTGCTAAGACTTACATCTCTAAATTCCATAATATGTTTAGGAACATTTTAAACCTAATTTAAATTAAAATGACTCTCTAGAACTTAAGTTATAATCTATATTTTGAACCTGGCCCCTATATATGAATCTTAGCCAATTCCTACCGTTTCTATATAACTAGAACACAACCCTACTACTATAAAATCCCTACTGTTCGGGAATTGCCACGTCACCAAAAATTGTTTGATTCAACAGAAAAGCGAACAAGTGTCGACATGCCATTCATCCTCAGAAAGGAAAGCCCAGATTGGACTCCCATCCAGCYGTTGTCTTTCTTGGTACTCAAAAGCTATAACGAAAGTAGCTAAAAGAGGGAAATCTTTGGGTATTAAATGGTTAGGTTTAATCAAAAGTTAGCGTTTGAGTTTGAATAAGAGAATAGATTAGCCAGAGGAGTTTGCACAACAAAAACGATTGAGTGAAAGAAGATTTACAGCAAAACAATAGTCCTCAACAATAGTGCACAACTTCCTACCACCCCAGAGAAACTATCACATCTGCCGAGGTGTGCAACCAGTGAAGCACAAAAAAGGTACGATGATGTCTTCAAGAAGAAAACTTTGCTAATAGAAAATGTTTCATCTTTACCAATGATGCTACGAAAATCATTGAGAATGTCCAGAATGGCATCTCTCATCACAAATGAGAGGAGTTCATATAGCATCTAGAAGTCCCTTACCTGAACTTGGTAAGGGAATTTTACGCTAGTTTGGGAGATCTAAAAGAAGGAACTGTCATGGTAAGAGGAGTAGCAGTAAAGCTAGAGTTAAAGACCATCAACAAGGTATTCTGGGTCCCTGATAGGAAATCTGAACATGAGAAGATGGTCTTGGAAGTTGAYGATGACCTGAATGAAGAAATCTTGAAAAACCTAATAGTGGAAGAAATAAAGTGGAGCATATCAGTTTGGCAAAGATGATTCTGAGGTCCTCACTGATTCTTTTGGCAAAGATCTGGTATCATTTCCTTAAATCTCGCCTCACCCCCATTACCGATGATTATTCAATCTTGTATGAACGTATGATGCTTTTGTATTCAATTCTTACTAGGAAATATATTAATATTGGTCGGATCATCTGTGCTAAGATGTGTGCTTGCGCTAAAAAGAAGGAAGGAAAACTTTTATTTCCTTTCCTGATAACTCTGTTATGCCAACAAGTGGGAGTCTTGATAAACCTATATAAAAAGATAGTAAAAAACATAGGACCCCTAAATGGGCAAGCCATAGCAAGGATCTGTAACTAAATAAGAGATGCATTTATCCCCACCATAGGGAAAAGAAAGGCTACTATTATTGAGTTGATACTGGAGGAAGAATCTGACAATGAAGACTCAGAGGTTGAAAAGGAGGCTGAGAAAGAATTAGAAAGAGTATTTGAATCTAAAAATGAGTCTAATAAGGGAGAAAACAAGGAGACAAAGAAATGATGATAATAAAGTAATGGAGATTAAGGAGGATGAACCAATTCCAGCTAAACCTATCAGGCAGCAACACAGCGARTTCGTGCTAGTTAAGGACATGTTAAAAATGTTGCAGCAACCCCAATATCAACTGAAGGAGCAAATGGCCAAGTTCTGGGCCTATATGGAAAAAAACGATGCTGTGGACTGAGTGAATATGACCAAGGTTTTGAAGGTGAGGAGCAACATGCACCCATCCGACCTTTTCTACTGAGCTTCTGCTAGAATCTAATGCTGAGGAGACTAACGAGGATGCTATGACCCCTATAGCATAGCAAGCCCAACCCTACCTAATTAATGATCTACTCAAAGGGATGTTTGGCCGCTCTTTTCTGAAAATTAAGTGAAGTTTAGGAAGAAGTTTGAACAATGTTTTTAATGTTTTTCTAGTTTTTGAATATTTCTGCTTCTTATTTTGTTTGATTTTAGTTTTCAAATATTTCATATTTGGTATTTTAGTTGAGTTTTATCATGCTATGAATCACCTTTGCTATAGCAAATATTTGTTGCACTTGATATGCTTGATTGAACTAGTTGTCACTACCTAAGGAAATTTTGCAATTTGATAAATCACTTGGAATAGGTTAAGGTGTTAATATTATTTTGGCCATACAAAAATTTCTTACTCTTTTTGAACTTGTAATTTGTTATGGTTTAGTAAAAGAAGGTTTGAGCATTGAATTTCAACTTGAGAAATTTCTACAAAAATTGCTACTACTATGAGCCGTACCTAGAAATATTTTTTGAATAAGTTTGGGGGAAAAGAAAAGAGCCTAAATGGAAAAACTACTGTACTGGTTTTAAACTACTTTACCAAAGAGCTTGAATTATGTTACCCATGTATGCTTTTGCGTTATAAGGAGAATGAGATAAGAGTACACTATAGCAATTCGTAAGTTGTGACAAATGCTAAGTAACCAGAGGCACCATGCTATCCATGTATGCTTTTGTGTAAAATGACATTTGTGACACAAGAGAATACGTAATGAAAAATTATGCTAATGGAAAGCATACCCTTTGCACTTAATTTTTGAATTCCCGTTATATGGCTCTTTTGCATCAAAAACTTTTTTGAATGAAAATTTTGTTGATGAATTCTTTGCAACTGCAACAAACACAATGATTTAAAAGATCGTAGAATGATTGATGAGTTTTACATATTTTAGTTACCCATTCTCTTTTTAAACACTTTTTACTTGATCCTTCTGATTTTCCAAAATTTTGCTGCATACCCAATTACCTTTGTTGCATAATGAATGCAAGAAAGTTATCTGAGTGTGGATATAATGCTATAGCATTGATTCAGGACTAGCAACATTTAAGTTCGGAGGAGTGAAAATCGTTGATTAAATCCCTATTTTGATCTACTTTTTTGTCCAATTTTGATTGATTCTATATGAATTTATTCAAATTATTTTTGTTCATGGCCTCAACTACGCTATTTTTGTTGATATACATTTAAGAATGCAGAAATTGGCTATTTAAAAACTAAAAGTCTTGATCTTTAAGGAAGTTTTGCACGATAACAAGAATGCTACAACATTCATAATTCCGAGGAAAATTTCTGAGGTCATYTTCCAATAAAGCGACATAAATTTCATGCATTTAATGAGAAATCCAAATGAAAATGACTTAAAAAAGGTGATCTGTGTTAACTTTCAAAGTTTACCCAAAATGGCCAGACAGAAGAAAAGTATTGAGGACCATATTACCCAAAAGACTACTACAAGACAAATGTCTATCATATTAGCACTGACTTGTCTAACAAAAATGCTATAGCAATTGCCAACTCAGCTACGTTTCAGGCTTTATATAAAGAACAACACTTCAAGTAGAAAGAGAGCTAGTTTTTCTTAGGAATTAGAAAATTGGTCTTAGACTTAGCTAAGGTTCTCTTTGAGTGAAGAACCATTTTAGTTGCTAACATTTCAGTTGTAATTAGAGTTAAGAAAAGGGACGAAAGTCACCTCTCTTATAGTGTAATTCATCTTCAGTTCTATTCAAAAACTTTCTTAGAGTTTAATGCAAGTATTTTCAGCTATGGCAATTGAGCAGAGTTCTTCGTTGGTTCTAAATCTATTCTTCTAGAATAGCTTTATTTCTATAAATCGTTTCAAGGGTGAACAGCTTGATAAAGCTGAAAACTTAAGATCAAAGTTATTTTAGTCTATGTTAAGTGTACTCTTTGAGAGATCGAAGGTATTTGATTAGGGTTAGGAGCTCATAAGTCAAACCTACCTGCTTTTGAAACTCAATATTGACAAAGAAAGTAACCAAGTATCATGGTCATATGGTTTATGTACTGAGTGAAATCTTCAAAATAGCTACTAAGGGTTAAGGAATAACAATCTTTAAAACCTTTAAGTAACTTGTTGCTACAACATTCTAGTACATGGCAGATATAAGGACACCTTTCTCACCAGAGAACGGCCATACAGCATTACGGAATTGTTGGGAAGATTACCAAAGAAATGTTATCTGGTCTCTATGCATATCCTACATTTGCACTATGGATGGCTTCATGTAAGACATTACATGAGACTACTCAATGGTGCTATAGGGTCCAGAACTGACTCTAACTCCTAAGCTGTGCCACCGACTTTTTATTGCTTTTTGTCTTACTTTCATTTATATGAAGTTTACATAATTTTCCTCTCATTTAACTATTCTTGTGGATCGACATCCTATTCACTCTTATTACTTTTGGATGGCGCCTATATGCACGAGTGCTAGTTTAATCGCAATAGATTAACTTCCAACAAGTTTTTGGCRCCGTTGCTGGAGATATGCAAAAATGAAGCCAAACTGTGTAACTTTCTTTCTTTTAACATTCGTTAATCCGTTTCATCTACTACTTGCTACCAGGAATGTTAGTTTATGAGAACTAGAGTAAAAACCATGTCACAAATTCTTGAAGCATGTGTCCTTGATAAAATCCTAAAAGAATCATCAGAAAAGGAAGATAAAAGTTAAGGATGGAAGCAYAGCAAGCAAATGGGGTGGAACAGCGTAATAATAACCCATCTTGGGTGAATGATACATCATTGCAAGATGACAGAGACCATGGTATAAGAGAATATGCCTCATCCTTCTGTCTTTGCTCTATTGGTCTAGATGACCTTTCCTATAAGGCCATTTCCATCAAAGACACCATCCTATCAAGTGCACGTGCCACAATCGGCCCTTCAATCGGAATAGGTGAAGTTTGCTCATAAGGATTTGGGTCGTCTCTCTACTAAGTCATATTTGTGGCTGCCATGTTAAAACGTTGTCTTCCTCTACCTCTTGGTTTGGAAGCATTCTGTTGGCTGCCTACYCGTGTCTTAGGTGTCATTTTCTATACACACTAATTTAGAAATCTTGCAATTAACTCTCATATCACTAAAGGAATCATGAAGTCATGCAGTCACATATCAATGTTTCCAAAAGATAAACAAYGTACTACTCAAGCTCAAGCTCAACAATAATCACTAATCGCAGATTCATGCATGAGTTCCTTAGCAAGCATCAAATACAACATAATGAAAATTTCCAGAAATTCCCGAATAACTCCTATCTTACCTTATTACACAATATAGACCAGATAGCCATATACTCCTAATCACAAAGTCATCTAGATATACATACGAGAATATATCTAGCAAAACAACCTACTCCTYCCCATCTAGGGCCTACTGAGAGGGCCCACGTGRGGTTCCAGCCAGATGATCTAGCCATGGAGGCCATCGTGTAGCCTCTGGCTAACTCTTGGCCTATCTACCGGGCCACAGGACCACTAGGATGCATTTATCGGTACAAATGGATAATAGACCTTGCAAAAATTCAATGCAAATTCCATTCAGTTCCATTCAATAATTCCTCAAGAAAAGGATTAGAACATGACTTAATCAAAAACWAATAAATTGGCAGGCTTTTGCGAAAACAATTTTTAAGCAACTCATCTATTGCAATTTGCAAAAAATAGTTTGTGGGGAACTCACCTGTAGCTGATCAATGAATAATTAACTAGTTGGTGCTACCTAAAATAATTCCTACATAATTTCTTAGTAACTATTGATATCAAATTACGAAATCACAATTTACGCAAAACTACAACTAACTTATCCTAAATAAATCYGGCCAAACATTATCTCATAATTTATAATTATCCAATATATTTTATAGATATTCATTAGGGTTTACAAGAGTGAAAAGCTCCCATGTACAAATTTATCCGAGTAAAAGAAAGAAACTAAACAATAGCATTACTGTCCAGCTTGGACAGAGGTTCACAAAATGAACATAGCTTGAGTTAGAATTATTTTGTTGTGTTGAAACAACTTGCAAATTATTCCTAGAGTATAGGACAGGTCAAGAGAAGGGCCATAATCACATTGTTCTAAAATGAAAATAGTAGAGTAAAAATCAAGATTACAGAAACGGAAAGCTGATATTCTTTTGTTCATTTCTCTCATCAAACTTTGAATTTCTTTATGATTCTAGTGGCAAAATATTCCTAAGTCAATAATGTTTGTAACCATGTAAGCTTCTCAGCTTAAAGGAGTCTGTATAAATACCAGTTTAAGAGGAAAGGTAAGTTTCAAGATCAGTCAGCCAGAATTGACCAAGCCTCAAAGATTAGGGTGTATCTTGAGTTTTATAATCTCAAAATGACTGGAATTTGTGCAAACCTTCCTAAGCTTTGTGGTTTTCGAGTCATATATCACGAGAAAATTTCCACTTAAAAACAGAGCATCTATACCTAAAATAGTGTAGAAACGTTCCCTGGTTCGGGAAGAAAAATAGTTTGCAGTTTTCTATTTATATCTTAAATTCTAGGAAGATTTGGTAAATGCATTCTATATCAGTTTGTTTACTCCTATGAGATTCATATTTTCATTTCTTAGTTTAGGTGACAGCAAAAGGGTTATTTTCCAGACCAAGACTTAAGCATAAGTAGAGGTGTAAAATGAACACATCATAGACATAGATGTCCTTCCAATTTTAGTTCTTGTATCATTCTTGCTGACTTTAAAAATGCCCTTAGTCCAGAATTTCCATCTCCTTAAACATGTATAAACAACATCATCAACTTCAATTTTTTAGTAAACTACTTAGTGCATGATCTTCTTTTCGTATTTCTTCCTCAACCGAGAACATATATTCACAACCAGCAGTTCGATTTATTCAATCCAAACTACCAATTCAATTAATCCATTCTCAAAACCAAACATACCGTATTCAAAGCAAACTTCCTAAATCAGAAATTTAAGAAAGCCATAAGCATCTCATATTTCAGAGCTTAAACTGAAACATATCATAAATGAAGTTCAACCTCAACGTAGCATATCTTCTTACTCTTTCCTAGCTCATCCTCTACGTTTGTCTTGCTTCTTCCAAAGAATGTTAAGCTCACTAATCTTGTTTTTGCACAGCCAGGAACGGATGCAAATCTTGGCTCTTCATGGCAAAACGAGAGAAGGAAAAGGAAAATGATGTAGATCTTCACTAGGCAGTCAATGCTCTACGCTTTGTTCTTCGCTTCTAGCATGAATGCTTTCAGTTATAAGAGAAGTGAAGTAGCTGGATTACAATAGTATTTTATTGAGATGAAGAGTGAAGGAAAGGAGAGTGTTTTTGTAGTGTAATGGACATGAGAAAATTGGCTGAAAATAGTGTAATGAAGAAGAGAGAATTCTTGTGAGTGGAATGCTTTATATAGAGAGTAGTGATTTATGGTTTAAGCCTCAGCAACAGCTTCCTATCTCAGCTTTGGGGGACAAAACAAAGCTGTATCAAGGGTGGACTTTTGGCCAGATTAAGAGAAGAAGAAAAAGAAGAAAAATGGAATTCGTCTTCTTAAAGTGTAGAATTGAAATTCAGCTTGTTAGAGGTCTTGAAACTTGGGAGGCATAAGCTGAATTCCCGTAGGATTTCGGTTGCCACATGCAAGCCTAGGACAACTCACACACTTATGCAAAAACACATGTCTCACATGCATTGCGGAGTCTTTGAGCTGAAAATTTAAGTCAAAGTATGGTTGCATGCAAGGTGACTAAAGTTTGTCTGTTGGTCACTAAGTTTAATGAGTTTAAAAAGAATTTCGAAATGAGGCTTTAATCAAGCGGAGAAAATGTATGTATTCATTCTAATGGTTATATTCTATCTAAAATCTGGGTTTAATATATCTAAATACTTAGTATACTAGATCCAATAATTTATCTAAATATAGAGCTAAGTTAAAACTTGYAAAGATGCCTACTTAATATTAGTAATTAGCAGTAGGAACTTTCGAAATCTTACATCCTCCCCCTCTTAAGAAAATTTCATCCTCGAAATTTATTTGTAGCTAGAATAACTAGGATATTTCTGTTTCATAAATTCTTCCATTTCCCCCTTGGCTTCTTCAATTCTGTGGTGATCCAATTAGACCTTAAGGGGCAGAAGAAGTTTGGTACCGGAATCATAAAGAAATTCAGTGTTTGATGAGAGAAATAAACTGAACACTGTCAGCTGTCTATTTCTATAATCCTATTTTTACTCTACCGTTTTCATTTTAGAAAAGTGTGAATATGGCCCTTTCTCTTGACTTACCCTATGGCGTTAGAAAGCTTTATATTCTAGGAATAATTTTCAAGTTGTTTCAACTCAAAACCTTTATTCTAACTCAAGTTATTTTGTGAGCCCCTGTTCAAGCTGGACAGAAATGCTATGGTTTGGGTTCTTCCTTTTACTTGGATAATTTGTTTATGGGCCCTTCTCACTCTTGTAAACCCTATTGAATATTTATAAAAACAGATTTGTTAATTATAAAATCCGAGATAATGTTCGGCTGGATTTATTTATAAGTTAGTTTTACGTTAATTGTGATTTGGTGATTTGCTACCTATAGTTAATAATAGATTCCTTATGAATTATTTTATATAGCACCAGCCAATTACTTGTTCATTGATCAGCTACATGTGAGTTCCCTACAAACCTTTTTTCACAAATTACAGTAGATGAGTCTCTTGAAAGTTGTTTTCCCAAAAGCATGCCAACTTGTTAGTTTTGATTAAGTCTTCTTATAATCCTTTTCTTAAGGAATTATTGAATGGAATTGAATGGAATTTGTACTGAATTTTTGCAGGTTTTATATCCACATGCGAAAGACTTCTTGATTTCAGAAGAATACTTAAGTTTAAATATTATTCAAGAAACTTTTGAATTGTGATTGAAGTTCTTGTGACCTCTACTAATTGAATTGATTGAAAGCTGTACAGTGCATGCTTATACAGACTCCTTTTAGCCAAGAAACTCACATGGTTACAAACCTTATTGACATAGGAATATTTTAGCACTRGAATCATAAAGAAATTCGAAGTTTGATGAGAGAAATGAACTAAACACTATCAGCTATCCATTTTTGTAATCCTGCTTTTTCCTCTACTATTTCCATTTCAGAACAATGTGATTATGGTCCTTCTCTTGACCTATCCTATATAGTTAGAAAGCATTATACTCTAGGTGTAATACCCAGGATATTACTTTTTTTATTTTTATGAATTTTGAATGATCGTATAAATTGTGTGCCAACTAGGGTTTGATGATTTTCTATGTGATTATTATTTAATTGTACGTTTAAGTAAGTATGAAACTATCATGTTAATTGAATTAGCATTTTCAGTTTGTTGGTGTGGGCTCGACTTGTTAGAGCTTATTCGTTCCTTATTAGAAAACTAAAAGCTAATTTAATACTAATTTTAGCCGAAAGGAAAGCCTGTAATACACACACAAGAATAGCGCCGGCCATCTCTTCTCGATTTTTTTGATGTCATCACCATCACTAGTCACCGCCAGTCGAAGCCGAAGCTCGCTCATCGTGTGTCTCTATTACTCGCTGCTCGTCAATCGTCCATGTCGTTGAACGACTTAACGTCGRAGCTCACTYGTCGTTCCGAGCGGCTGCTCAAACCAGATTTACATAACTGGTCAGGCTTGGTCACCAGATCCATAGCCAGCTTAGGTCGAATGTACGTTTGGGTCACGGTTAGCATAGATTCTTGTCGGTTTCGTCTGGCACCAGATCTGCTCGCATCAGATCCGTAGCTGCTTGAAGAAGCTCTGCAGTGCAACCACTGTTCACATAGCTAGGCATCACTCCTCACTGTTGCATGTCGTTCCGTCCATCTCYGTTCAACTGYTCACAACTGCTTGGTTACGCCACTACGGGTTACCACACTCCAGGAGGCCACTCGAGTCCGTTTGAGCCTAGATCTACCGACCAAATCTCTTCTTCGGCTCTCTCTCTCTCTCGGGTTTTAGACCCGCGGATCCGTGATCCACACCATTGCTGACCAGAAGCYTTCCGCCAGAGGGGTGCGACCCTTGCCTACTAGGTTTGCTGCCGCACAGAGACGCTATTCTCCTCTGCTAGATCAATGCTGTCTCAATTTTGTCGAGCTTCTGTTCCGGTCGGTAGGTTTCCGGCCAAAAGCAGTAAGGTTGGTCAGACACCAGCAACCAAGCCCCCAAGCGCCTACGCCATTAGGCGCCCAGGCGATCGAGCGTCCCGACGCCTAGGCCATCAGGTGCCCARTCAACCAAGCACCCAGATGCCTAGGCCACCAGACTCTCAGGCAACTAGGCACTGTGCACGACTAGGGCTGTTGCGCRCGGGGCCTGAGGGCATGCCAGGGGCACAACACAGCTGCCACGACACTTAGAATTTGTTGAATTTAAAGGTGAAAACATTGTTATTCGATCTTTTAGAAATTTAATGACTTATGTAATTATGTTCTATACTGTGAATTGTGGGAGAACATAGATTAGGTTTAATACCCGGTCTATCTAAGAATGACTTTAATTTGTATGAACAATATGTTTTGACTTGRAAATGTATTGTATTTGGTATTATCATTATCAATTGTTGAGAGGGGTAAGAAGCCATGTAATAAGTTGTACCTTTAAGAATGTGATAGTTTTGTGAGGTGAGAATTAAGTATGGGTTAATATTGGCAAATGCCATTCATATAATAAGCATTACATGTTTTATGCTAGGAAAATCGTGTTAAATGAATTTTCTTTTTTTTGTAATAATAATTAGGTTATTTTCGGGTACATTGACGTTAAGAGCGGTCAAGGGACTCCGCTTTGTAATTTAGATAGAATATTAACGTTAAGGACTCGAAGTAAGTAAATCCCCATGCCCACCTACTTATTCCGTTGTGTGTTATGTGGTGATTATATTGGACTGTGTTATGTGATGTGTTGTGATTGTGTTAGATTATTTCATGTAAGGTGTTTCTATTGTCGATGTATATGTTATGTCATGGCATTTAGTTATAGTATTTTACATCATTTCTAGCATGAGTTATTTGAGCATTTAGAAAGCGAATGGTTTAGGAAATAAAATTTGAAAGGAAATGAAATTTTATAAATGAATTATTATCGGGATAATGTTAAGATTTTGGAAAGGAGTGTAAACCTAGCCATGAAAGATGTGAGTGGGAAATGGGGCGTGCGGGACCGTCACACCCAACCAAACCCTCTTGTAGGGTAGGGAGATGAGTAACGTTCACCTCTTGGAAGGGGAAAAGATGAATGGAAAATTTAAAGTGATGCTAACCGTTATGTGGTTCTACCGGTAGAAAATGTGATCGGGTTCCAAAGAATAAATGGTTAGGCATTATACTAAGTGAGCTCACGACTTTAATGAAATGGAAAAATTTTAAAAAAGTTCTTACATTTTGAAATGGAAGTTTTAGGGAAGTATTTAGGAATTTTTAATGAGGAAGTGAAATATAAATCACGGTATATAGTTCATTTCACATACATTCATGCATAGGATTTGCTTATTGAGCTTTATAGCTCATTCCATTTCCTTTATTCTGCATTTCAGGTGATGTATAGCTAGATGGTGTGTGGAGGTCACTTGTGGGCAAGCCTTGATACCCCAAAGTGTTATTTTAAATAAATTTTAGTGAATAAGATAAATGGTTGGATAGAGARGCTATGTATTGTTTAAGTTATTTCTTTATTGATATAATTATTGGGACATTTAATTCTTTCAAGTTCCTCAAATTTCAATTTTGGTAAATGTTAAGTTAGTAAAAGATTGTTGGAATGCTCTTCTTATTTATATTGGATGTAGTTGGGTTGGAATACATGGAATTTACAAGTATTGAAAATGTTTGGGAACTTTTTGATTTTTTACAAGGAGTAGTTGTTGAAATTATCGAGGAAACCTTGCTGAAATTTTTATAAAAATTTTTAGACAAAGTATTCAGATTTTTGTTTTCTACAGTAGTTGATATGAATATGAGTAATAGCTATATTCTCGGTTTAGGACAGTTCCTAATCTGGGAATGCTATACTAGGAATAATTTTCAAGTTCTTTCAACCAAAAAATTTTATTCTAATCTGCCTCAGCGGACAAAAATTCTATTTTTTGGTTTCTTCATTTTACTTGGATAATGTGTGCATGGGAGCTTTTCACTTTTGTAAACCCTAATGTATATCTGTAAAAACATATTTGATAATTATAAAGTCTGAGATAATGTTTGGCCGAATTCATTTAGGATAAGTTAGTTGTAGTTTTGCATACATTGTGGTTTGGTGATTTGCTACCTACAGTTATTAACAAATTTTGTACAAATTATTTTAGGTAGAACCAACCAGTTAATTGTTTATTGATCAGCTATAGTTGAGTTCTCTACAACTCTGACTAACAAGCYCGGCAGGAAAAGTTCTACATTTGGCTGGTCTACAACGCGAGGAACTCTAGAGCTAGCCCGAGTGTTAGTATCAGAGTTAGCCTAGCTTAGCCCATACCTAGTGTGGCCGATCGCAGACCGAGAATGCATCGAGTGGATAGTCGCATCATTATGTGCCCAGATTTGATTGTGGACGGAATCCATGTTTAGGAGTTTTAATCTGAGCATGGGCGACTGTTGTACCCAGCTAGTGGGTACCATTGATTTTTTACGAGTTGATAAAGGAGAAAACCGTATTCGTAGATTTGGAGGGATAAGATTGGTATTTCTAGACCCTGCATAGTTTAACTTTTTAGTAACTATTCATTGATTTATGATATTCTTTTCAACCAAATGATTTTATAGCTATTTTGATCAAATATCTTACTTATCGAATGCTTGAAATGTAAAAATGATTTTATAAGACAGTGATGCAGTTTTATCTTGAATTTTATTATGAACTATCCTTGAACATTTATCTTTACTTAATGTATTTTTTTAACTCATTTTGTACATGTGGGGAACTCACTTAGCTGTCACTAACAATTTTCTTCTATTTTTCCAGTGACAGATATGGATTCTTAGGTCTTCGAGAATGGGAGCGAGAGCTAGGAGTATCCTATAGTTTTTAGTTTATTGCTATTATGGTGTATTTTTCTAAGTTTTTAACATTATTTGGGATCTATAATCACTATTGGATTGTATTGTTGGATTGTAATTTAAGTTATTTGTTTTAGATACTATGTTATTCTGAGTTAGTATTGATTGTCAAGAAACAGGCAAAAATTCGTTTGGCTCGGGCATACCTAAGGGTCACAGAGGGCATTACACATGGTATCAGAGCATAGGTTATAGACTTGTGTAGTACATGAGTATGGGTAGGTAGAAATATTGATGGCTATAATTCATATTTTTGCGAGACTAACTTGTTTCTGGTTGTAGAATGTCCCGAGGGCGGTACCATGTCGCTTGTRAGGCATGTATACGGAGTTGGAGTCAGGTATGTGCAAACTCAATAYGATATGTCTCAGACTGCGAGAGTACACCACTAGGAACATGTGTCTTGGCTAGAATGATGCATCACTGAGTCTACTTAAAAACAAGCAACCCTAGAGGCGAAGGTTGATTATCTCCATGTAGAGCTTGCCCGAGTAAAGCATCAGCTTAGGTAGCTTGAGGAGCTGTGTCTGGAGGACATGGGTCTAATTCAACCCCCTCGATTGATGCTCTCTTGCACCCAATAGATGCATTCTAGTAGCCCCATTATTTGATAAACAGGCTGAGAATTAGCCCGAGGCTATGCTATAGCCTCCTTTGCTAGATCATCCGACTGGACCCTCCYGTAGTCCCTTTCTATAGGCCTTAGATRGGCTGGAGTAGGTTATTTTGCTATATATAGACTCATATGTAGATGTACATGACTTTGTGATTAGGAATATATGGTTATCTTGTATATCTTGCGCTATAAGGTAAGATAGAAATTATCCGGGAATATCTAGAAACTCTCATAATGTTGTATTTGATGCTAGATAAGGATCTCATACGTGAATATGTGATTCGTAGTTATTGTTAAGATTGAGCTTGAGTAGTATTTTTTTTTTTTTTATCTTTTGGAAACATGGATACTGCATGATTCCTTGATTGATGTTAGAGTTAATTGCAGGATGTCTAAGCTAGTGTATATAGAAATGGCACCTAAGAAATGGGCAAGTAGCCAACAGAATGCCTCCAAACCAAGAGCCAGAGGAAGACCATGTATTAATCGGGTAGTCGCAAATATAACTAAGCAAAGGGACGAGCCAAATCCCTCTTAATAGACTTTACCTATTCCGACTACAGAGTCGATTGTAGCATGCTGACTTGATAGGATGATGACTTTGATGAAAGTAGCCTTACAGGGAAGGTCATCTGGACCAATAAAGCAGAGAAAGGAGGATGAGGCTTTGCAATGGTTCCTTAGATTCCATCCTCCAGAATTCTTCGAAGAGACAGAATAGGAAGATAAGGCRGAACATTGGGGTGGAACAAATGGAAGATATATTTGGTACCTTACATTATTTGGATGAATGGAAAGTTGCCTTCACAGCCTTCAGATTAAGAGGACTCACCAAAAATGGTGGGCCCAAACTTGAGAAATCTAGGAAAGGCAAGGCAATCCAATTTATTGGGATAGGTTTGTGTAGGAGTTTGAGATAAAATTCATATCTTTATGGATCAGAGAAAAGAGGGAGCGTGAATTCAAGACATTATAGCGGGGAAACATGACAGTTAGCTAGTATGCCACTAAATTTCAGAAATTATCCAAGTTTTACCTGCGATTGATTGACACTAAGGAACCTAAAACTTAGCAGTTTATCAAAGGCTTATAACTCGAACTGCAGCGGGCCTTGACAGCAATTCCATCTGTGACTTATAAAAGCATTGTAGAAGCTGCAACTTGCACCGAAAATAGTGATAAGATGCAGTAAACAAGAAGGCAAAGTTTAGGACAAAGGAGTTCTTTTCAGAAACGCCCAATGACAGAAAATGACAAAGGCGTCCACGAAACCCAAAGAAAAGTAAGAATATTCCTGATTCACCCTAACAATCTGACATCACATGTGAATACAGCAGCTAATGGGGACATCGAGGAATGGAATGTACGAATAGCCAATGCATAATGTGTGAAAGTTCTGAGCCTTTTGCCCAGTGATGTTCATAGAGGACCAACCCTCCTAAGAAAATACGTTAGCTAGACTAGCAGGACCTCAATCCCTGCCAGTGAATAGGCGCGAAATCCAATTAAGGCTCGGGTATTCGCTATAAGAAAAGAGATGTGAATGAAAAATCCAACATGGTAGAAGGTATTCTATTAATCTTTACTCATTAAGCTCAAATTTTAGTAGACCCTGGATCCACTCATTCTTTCCAAGACCACACTTTGTGATATACCTGCTAAACACCCCCACTAAATTAATGTGAAATTCTTAGTAAGTACTCCTATGGGGGAAACTTTAATTGCTGACGTAGTATATCCCGTGTGAAATTTATGTGGAGGAAACTTTGCTACTAGGGGATTTGATACTACTACACATTAGAGACTAGATGCAATACTAGGTATGGATTAGTTGTCTCGACATTATGCACACCTTGACTATAGAACCAAAATAGTTAAGTTCAACCTACCAGAGGGTATATTACAATTGCAGGGATTAAGGAAAAATATAGAAATGCAATCATTTCAAGGATTAAGGCTAGAAATTATTGAATAAAAGATGTCAGGAATTCTTGGCCTACCTAATAAACCAATCAACATATATTGGGAACATAGAGGTAGCGCCGATAGTGAGAGTATTCACTAGCATATTCCCTTTTGAACTAACTTCTTTACCTCCTAAGTGAGAAGTGAAGTTCAGTATAGAGTTGATTCCTAGAGTGGAATCTACACCAAAAACTCCATATCGAATGTCACCAGCGAAACTAAAGGAGCTGAAAGAGCAATTGTAATAGCTTTTGAAGCAAGGTTTCATAAGATCAAGTGTATCATCCTGGGGTGCTCCAATACTATTTGTCAAGAAAAAGGACAACACTTTACTAGTATGCATAGATTATAGAGGGTTAAATAACATTCCTACTAGGAATAAATACCCTCTACCCTTCATTAATGAACTGTTTGATCAGTTACAAGGTGCTAGGTATTTATCTAAACTGTAGGGATATTACCAAGTTAGAATCAGGGAAAAAGATATCCGAAAATGACATTCAATACCAGGTACAGACATTTYGAGTTCGTAGTTATGTCATTTGGACTTACCAATGCGCCAGCAATGTTTCTGATGCATAGGATATTCCARCCCTTCTTGGATAACATTTTAGTAATTTTCATAGATGACATTCTGATTTACTCGAGAATGCCAGAAGAGAACGAGGGGCGYTTGAGATGGGTGCTACAGAAGTTGAGAGAGCACCAACTATATGYGAAATTCTACAAATGTCAATTTTGGCTGAGTAAGATTTATTTTTTGGGACACATGACCTCATAAGAAGAGATTACAATTGATCCATCCAAAGTTGGAGTGGTAATTAACTAGAGCAGACCTGAAATTCCTACTAAAATTTGAAGTTTTCTCAGATTAACGGGATATTATCAATGCTTTATGCAAGACTTCTTCAAAATCGCCAACCTATTGACCAAGTTGACACAGAAGAACGTGTCCTTCAAATGGATTGAGAAATGTGAACAGAGTTAGTAGGAGTTGAAAAGAAGTTTAACATCTGTACCTATGTTAATTCTTCATGAAGTAGGAAATAAGTACTCAATCTACACATATGCTTCTAGAAAAGGACTAGGTGTTGTTCTGATGATAGAAAAGTGGCCAAGACATCTTGAAAACTCAAACCCCATGAGTTAATACCCTACTCATGACTAAGAGTTAGCCAGCATCATTTTTGCCCTAAAGAAATGGAGACATTACCTATACGGGGCAAAGTACGAGATTTTTATAGATCATAAAAGTCTCAAGTATTTATTTTTCCTAGRAAGATTTGAATATGAGACAAAGGCRATGGATCGAATTTCTAGAAGAATACAAATGTCCAATCTATTGTCACCCTGGGAAATCCAAAGTCAATAATAGATGCTCTCAGTAGAACGGTAAAGTTGGCGTTCCTGCAATTTTAGGAAGTGGGAGATTAATGAAAAAGGAAGCAATTTTAATAGCAAATGTCGTTGCTGGAATTTCAGGAAGTGCTAGATTAATGAAAAAGGAAGCAATCTTAATAGCAAATGCCGTTGTTGCAATTATGTCTTCTGAGGTTAATATGGAAAAGTAAGCGATCTTAATAGCAAATATTTCCATAACCTTCAACCTGAAGCTAAAGATCGATGTTCGAAAAGTTACCAGACTTCAACATTGATTAGGAAGGGGTAATATGCTTCAAGATATGTATGCCTAATAATGACTAGTTGAGGGTAAGCATTTTGAATGAAGCCACCGAACTCGTTATACCATCCACTTTGAAAGTAATAAAATGTACTAGGACCTCAAAACAACATTCATGGTGGAATAATATGAAGAGGGAGATTGCACGGTATGTGTCAACATGTTTAACCTATCAGAAAGTAAAAGCTAAGCATCAAAGACTTAGAGGCTTACTTCAACTATTGCCTATACCTAAATGGAAATAGGAATGCATTACCATGGATTTTGTTCAGGGCTATCCAATACCCCTATTAATAAGAATATAGTATGGGTCGTGGTGGATCAATTGTCTAAAGCAGCACATTTCATGGCCATCAATGTTAAATATTCATTAGAGAAGTTGGTTGAACTGCATGTACAGGAGATTGTTGATTATATGGCATACCTATAATTATAATATCTAATCAAGATCATAAATTTACATCTAGATTTTGGCCCAAATTTCAAGAGGCAATGGGAACAAAATTGAGCCTTAGCACAACAACCCAGCCTCAGACTGATGGAAATAACTGTCTAGATTTTAGAAAACATCCTCGGGGCATGCATTATGGACTTTGGAAATAAGTGGGTTGATAGTCTAGCTTATTGTGAATTCACCTACAACAATAGTTATCAGGCATCCGTAGGGATGGCTCCATTCCATGCTTTGTATGGAAGAAAGTGTCCTGGGATGTAACTCGAAATATGAAAACCTAGAAGGATAGCCATTTGCTAGACATGGTGTGCTATAAGGTGAAATTAATTCGTGGACGATTACTAGGGGCCTAGAGCAGGTAGAAAAGCTATACTATAATGGGAGACAGGATTTGGAGTTTGATGAGGTAAATAAGGTTTTCTTGAAACTTAGACCACATCGAGGAGTATTTAAACATCCGAGAGAAGGCAAGCTAAGTCCTAGATACCGTGGACCATTTGAGTTACTCGAGAAAGTGGAAAGCGTAGRTTACTGGATAGCATTTYCRATAGAACGGGCAAGAAAACACGACGTATTTCATGTATCACAGC
Source organism: Rhazya stricta (assembly GCA_001752375.1). Taxonomy (NCBI): domain Eukaryota; kingdom Viridiplantae; phylum Streptophyta; class Magnoliopsida; order Gentianales; family Apocynaceae; genus Rhazya; species Rhazya stricta. Next base: position 1,464,823 of record MEJB01000031.1, read on the forward strand.
TCAAAAATTACTATCATGTGCCAAGCCACATATTAAATGATGAGGAAATAGTATTGCAGCCTAATTTTTCATAGGAGGACAAATCAGTAAACATATTAGCAAGTGACACAAAGGAGCTAAGGAACAAAGTGATTCGCCTGGTCAAAGTCCAGCAAGACCACCACGGAATCAAAAAAATCATGTGGGAGATGGAAGAATTCATGAGATGGAAATATCCCAAGTTATTCCAAGTATGTATAAATTTTGAGGACCAAATATCCTTAAAAAGGGGAGGATGWAAGACCCCGAGAAGTCCTAGGCTTATTACTGATATTAACTATGTGTCATTATGATTTCAAGCTTAGCTCTATATTTAGATAAATTATCGGATCTCGCACAGTAGTATTTAAATATATTAAGTCCATATTTTTGATAGAATATTACCATTACAAAAATCTGAACATTTTCTCRGCCTAATTGAAAACTTCATTTCGGAATATCTTATTAATCTCCCTACAAATAGTGACCACTAAACAAAACTTTAGTCACCTTGTATTCATGCAAGATGAGTAGCCGAGCCTTTCTCTTTTGATTTTAACCAAATTTGAACTTAAAATTTCAGTTTATAGACTACCCGATGCATGCTTGTCTGATGATTTGGTGCGTGGGTTGTCCTAGGCTTGCATGTGGTAACGAAATTCTAAGGGAATTCAGCTTTTCCTTCCCAAGTTCCAAGACCTCTAAAAAGCTGAAATTGAATTCTACTCTCTAAGAAGACAAATTCCATTTTTCTTCTTCTTCTTCTTCTTCTCTTAATCTGATCRAAACTCCACCCTTGATTCAGCTTTGTTTTATCTGCCAAAGCCTAGATAGGAAGCTATTGTCAAGGCTTAAACCATAAAGCATTACTCTTTATATAAAGCATTCCATTCGGCCAGAATTCTCTGCTCTTCATCACGTTACATTCAGCCAATTCTCTCATGTCCATTACACTACAAAAACACTCCGAAACACTCTCATTTCCTTCACTCTTCATCTCAGCAAAACACTAGTATAATCCAGCTACTTCACTTCACTTATAACCAAAAGCATTCATGTTGGAAGTGAAGAACAGTGCCTAGAGCATCAGCTGACTAGTGAAGGACTAAGATTTGCATCGGTTCCTTGCTGCGCAAGAGCCAGGTTAGTGAGCTTAACATTCTTTGGAAGAAGCATGGAAAACTTAAAGGATAAGCTAGGAAAAGAGTAAGAAGATATGCTAGGTTGAGGTTGAACTTCATTTATGCTATGATTAGTTTCAACTCTGAACTATGACATGCTTATGGATTTCTCAAATTTTTTATTTAGGATGGTTTTCTTTGAATACAATATGTTTGCTATTGAGAATGGATTAATTGAATTGGTAGTTTGGATCAAATGAATCGAAATGCTGGTTTTGTCTGTATATATATATATTCTCTGTTGAGGAAGAAATAGGAACAAAAAGAGCATGCACTGATAGCTTACTTCAAAATTGAAGTTGATGATGCTGATACATGTTTAAGGAGATGGAAATTCTTGATTAGGAGCATCTATAAAGTCAGCAACAATTATACAAGAACTAAAATTGGAAGGACATGTATGTCTATGATGTGTTCTATTTTACACCTCTGCTTATGCTTAAGTCTTGGTCTGGAAAATAACCCTTTTGGTGTCACCTAAACTGAGAAGTGGAAAGTTGAATCTCATAGAAGTAAACTGATGAAGAATGCACTTACCAAAGCATCCTAGAATTTAAGATATAAACGGAAAACTATAAACTGTTTTTCTACTCGAACCAGGAAACGTGTCTACACTATTTTAGGTATAGATGCTATATTGTTAAGTGGAATGTTTCTTGTGATCTTAGGAAGGTTTTGGCACAAATTTCATTCATTTTGAGTTTATAAAACTCAAGATGCACCCTAATCTTTGAGGCACGGTAAATTCTGGCCGACTGATTTTGGCCCACGAAAAAATTTTAGTTAGGGTTAAGTTAGCTTTCAAATATATATATACGACTTGAAGAAGATGACTATTCATCTTCTTCCTTAAACATAAAACCTAACCTCCTTACCACCATCGCCTCCTCCCTCTACCATCACCGATGCCGGCCTTTCAGCTCTCTCTCTCTCTCTCCCCCCTCTTCTCTATCGATGTYGAATGCCACTCCATCTCCTCCGTTCTTGTCAAGCGACAAGGCGCCCAGGTGCCCAGGCACCCCGACGCCCTGACGCCTAAGCGACCAAGCGCCCCGACGCTCAGCGATCCGACACCCAGGCACCCAGGCAACCTGAGGACCAGGCACCCAGGGGACCGRGTGACCAGGCACCGTCGACCGTCTGCTCGAGCCAGTTGTGCATGCGCAGCACGTGCTCGACCAGGATTGCCGTTCGCAGGCTCGGAGCGTATTTCCTTCTTGAGCATGATTGACGCCATTACATCTTAGACTCGATACCACATCTAAGGTTCGGGATTCAAGRTGAATCCTTAGTTTCTTTATTTAAATTAACCGAATGGCCTAGTTTTTGTATTATGTAATAATAATTAAGGAAAAATATGGAATATGTTTAATTGAAATTTAAGTTAGTACGATTAAGTAAAAGGAGGATATAATTCTAGAAATATGTTGCAATATAATTTAGGGTGAAATTTAGGATTGTATGATAAAATAATATATATTGTGATTATGATTATTATTGTTATTTTAAGAATGATTAATAGTCATGAAATTAAATTGTACTATTAGTAGTGGGATTTGTATTAAAATGGAAATTAAACTCTGAAATTWTTGGTTAAAGTCACCATAGGAAAAACGATGAAGGTACTAACGGTAAACACCTATATTAAATGAATATGTTTGGTTAAACAAGTCTCAGATGAATATTCTTTGTATAATAATATTAGGATACTGTAGCACATTAACGTTGTGGGCAACCAAGGCATCCCGCTAGCAAAAGTAGACAAATTTACTAAGGACTATATGTAAGTAAATTCTCACATTCTCATTACGTATATGTGTTGTTGTTATAATTAAATTACTCTTAGGTGAATTGAATGTGTATTGAATCTAAGTTCTATGTAAGTAAATTCTCACATTCTCATTAACGTATATGTGTTGTTGCTATAATTAAATTGCTCTCAGGTGAACTTAATATGTATTGAATCTGAGTTCTATATAAGTAAATTCCGACATTCTCATTTAGTAACGATGCAAATGTGTTGTTATCATGATTGAATCTTCTTATGTGAATTGAATGTGAATTGATAATTGCTCTTATGTGTTATGATGTGATATTGCTTCCAGTATGTGAATTTTATTACTCATTGAGATGTTAGAAATTTTAAGTTAAGGGTTGATGTGGTCTATAAGCATGTAGATTGAAGTAGTTGCATATTCTCTTATATGGACATAATCATACATTCAAGAAAGGAAATGTTTTTAAAGAATGAAATTTGGAAAAGTAAAYTGGTTGCTTGGGTACTGAGAGTAGAGGAGTAATCCTTCTTTTGTTTGCCTTTTGATCAACCTTTTTCCCCCAAACTTGTTTACGAATTTATTCTCTTGTTTCAAATAGAATTTTAATAGAAAAGTTCCAAACCAAAAAAAAAAAAATCCAATGTCTAATCCTTTCTGCTCAAAACGTCCTTTACTAGATCAAAAGTGGAACTCAAGCTTTGGCCTATACGATTTTAGGAAAAATAGTTTAAGACTTAAACTCTATACCCTATTTGACTTCCAAAATTCTTGCTTACACATTCTAAATGCATAACATGACTAGTATATGTAAAATTTTAAAGTTATTTAATACTGCTATAGAAAAAAGTGCAACAACAACAAAATAATATTTTGATATCTGATGCCCTAAGAAAAATATTATGTTAAGGTACACAATAAAAATGAAAACTAATAATAAAAATCAATTCAAATTACCACACAAATTATCCCTAGCAAATCAAAATAAAGAAACTTAAACTRATTGTTTCTTCATCCAACTTTTTCCAACAAAAAATAGGGGGGGCTTATTTCAAACTTGTCATTAGAAAAACTTTTAAAAAAGCTCAAACGCCTTGATGGGTTACCCTGTCTAAAATCAAGTGCTGGCCTCACTGTGCTGTTCTGTTGTAGCATCCTATTATGTTTGGAAGCAGTCTTGTGGGGAAGCTCAGATTCAAGCAAAGGTTAATGGCCTTTGAAGTACACTTCAAGTTGATCCAGGTCACCAGGTCCCTTTTCTCCATGTGGGTCCAGTATTTGACAAGCTACTGATGCATCCAGGCTTGATTATGCTGCAGCATTGTAGCATCCCTTGATTTATATAAGGGCACTGCCTACTCCATTATTCTGTTCTTCCATCTTTCTCTCCAATTCTTCTGCCAACCTTTTAATGTCTTCATCCTCCAGCGATTCTTCCATGACTACTTTCGAGGTTGTGGCCTTCCTTCCTGCCTTGTGGGGTCCTTGGCTCGCCTACTTTTCTGCAATTCCTAGGTAATGCATACTTGCTATGGGGCAGTATTCTTTACAGTTTCTTCCTTTGGGTTAACTATGACTTTGGCTTCTTGACAGAAAAGGTTCATYAAGGCTAGGAAGAATAGTTTGCCCTCCTTTCGCTTCATATAGTTGTGGATCTCAAAGAAAATGAAATGCCAAATGTTACTACTCATGCCAGTTAACATGTACTATAGAAGACCATGTGCCCATCATGGGAAATAGTGTGATGATTAGTAGTAGGCAAAATTCTAGACTTCACAAAATGATACCATATTTTTGCTCAGGGATTTGGGAGGACCTCAATTCTGTTTTGGCTCCAAGGCAGAGATTGTCCAGTCAATACCCTTAATCGTGAGTGTTTTCAATAACTTTTCTTCAGTTCCCTCAATGAAGTTGAGAATAGACATTTCATATTTTGATTTTACTTCACGTAAACCGTAAAGAAGGTTGATTGTTTTGGGGCCAATCTTGACAAAAACTCATCTAATTATTAGTGCCCTATCTTTCAAGTCGACAAAGTTTGCGTAGAACTCTCGAACTAAAGTCGCCATAGGATCTTCTAGGTGCAGGCAAAAATCTTTCCATTTATGATATTCAACCCCTTTTTGGATGCCATTCACTAGTTCAAAAAAGGGTGCTTTTGTGAAATGGAACCCTTTCTCCAAAAGGACAGTCTTTATCTTGAATATCTTGTTATATCTCTTCTCGACTCCTTCTGATGAGAATTGTGGAATAGGGCCTTTTATCTTAGTAGAAGTGATTGCCTTTTTCACCATTATTGCACTTGGAGGTGAGTCAGTAAACTTTTGGTAAGATGGCATACTGATAGAGAGTTGTATGATTGCCGAAAAAGAAACTTAGAGCTTTTATTTTTCAAAGAGATTTATTCGAAAGGCATTGCGTTGATATAGAGGTGAGTGTTTTGAATGGTTGGGGGGCTTTAAAAAGGCTTTGAAAACCCTTTCTCTTCTTCAATATGTCTGTTGGGATTTCTCAGTTGCTCATGCTATTTCTCTCTCTACTAGTTTACATTTTCTCTGCTAGATGCAATGAGAAAACACCACCTGCCACAGCTTGATGGAGAATGAGAAGATGGGGTGACGTGGTGTAGCACCCAGGATATTATTTTTCATTTTTATGAATTTTGTATGATCATATGAATTGTGTGCCAATTAGGGTTTGATAAATTTTCTATGTGATCGTTATTTAACTATACATTTATGTAAGAGTACTTTTATTTAATTATGAAATTATCATGTTAATTGAATTAGATTTTTTAGTTAGTTTAATGTAGGCTCGATTATTAGAGCCCATTGATTCCTTATTTGAAAACTAAAAGCTAATTTAATGCTAATTATGGCTAAAAAGAAAGCCCGTAGAATTTAATTTATCGGGCTGGGTTGGTTATGGGATGAGGAGGCCCAAAGAATTTGGTTAGGGCCCATTTCTAAGAATTAGAAAAAAAAAAAAAAAAAGAGAAGTGGGATTTCTAAAGGTTTCAACCTTCAGGCTTCCTCCTCCATCGTTACAAGTTGCCGCGATTCTCTGTTCACGTTGCTGTGAACCCTTGCCATTGCAGGTCGAGGTTGAAGCTCGTACGTTGCTGTGGCTCATCGCTCGGATCAACTGCTACAATGCGACTCGATTGGAGTTCTTTTGCTCCAATCACTTGACGAATCGATCGCTGCTCCAGCAGACTGAACGTCGCTCGAAACACAGATCTTGGCGTCAATCGTCTACTGCTCGTTGGCCTTCTTTAGTCATCGATTAGGGATGGACCGCCCAACTTCCTGATCGGCTTTTGCATGCCTAGACAGAGACACCATTCTTGCTACTGGATCGAAGCTACCATAACTGCTATCCATATCTGCAATCCACCTAGTGTCCGACCAGGGCCYGTGATGCTGCTCGGCTGGAACTTGCAGGGCCTCCGCACAGTGGTGACTGACCAGTTGCTGCTTGTCTAGTTTCTACAATCCATGCAGGGCMGCGATCGGTGCTGTCACTTGCAGTTTGAGCGCCATCTGCAGTTCGTGCTGATCGAGAACAAAGAGAYGAAGCTCACCAGGTGATGAGTGCCGTTTGTCAGTCGCGTGCATCATCTATTCGTGACCAGTGCTGTTGTGTTCACGCTGCCTAAGAGCATGCCCAGGGCACAACATAGCTTCATACACGACACCTAGAAACAAATTTAAAGGTGAAAACATTGTTGTTCAATTTCAGAAATTTAATGACTTACGTAATTATGTTCTATAGTGATAATGATGGGAGAACATAGATTAGGTCTAATAGACGATCTAAGATCGAATTTAAATAGTATGAAGCATATGTTTTGATTTAGAAATATATTGTATTCGGTATTATCATTATCATTGTTGAGAATGGTAGAAAGCCATGAAATAAATTATACCTTTAAGAATGTGATAGTTTTCGATATGGAAATTAAGTACGGGTTAATATTGGCAAATGACGTTCGTATGATAAGTGTGATGTTAAGTTGAATAGTCATGTTAAATGAATTTGCTTTTTGTAATAATAATTAGGTATTTTGGGGCACATGGACATTAAGAGCGGCCAAGGAACTTTGTTTTGCATTTAAAGTAGAATTCTAACATTAAAGACTTCATGTAAGTAAATCCTCATACTCATCAACTTTATCCCATTTGTGTATTATGTCGTGGTTATATTGAATTTTATTGTTTTTGTGATTATATTAAAGATATTTTGTAAGATGTTGTGGTTATATTGGACTATATTATGTAATATGTTGTGATTTTATTTGATTGTATGAGTAAAGTGGTTGTAGTTATATTGATTTATTTCATGGAATATGTTTCCTATTGTTAACATGTTGAATGGTGTTTAAATATGGATTTATGTAGTTCATGTTGTGGCCACGTAGTTATAGTATTCTACATCATTCCTGGCATGAGTTATTCGTGCATTTAGAAAGCRAATGTTTTGGAAAATAAAATTTGAAAAGAAATGGAATTTTATGAATGAATTATTTTCAGAAAACGTTAAGATTTTGGAAAAGGACATAAATCTTACCATGAAAAATGTGAGTGCGAAATGGGGCATGGAGGACCGGCACACTCAACCTAACCCTCTTATATGGTAGGAAAATAAGTAATGTTCACCTCTTGTGAGGTGAAAAAGTGAAAGGAAAAGTTAAAGTAATGTTGCTTTTTGGTTCTACCGGTAGAAAATGTAATCGGATTCCAAAGAATAATGGCCCACTACAAACTTAATGGCTAGGCGTAACACCAAGTAAGCTCACGACTTTAATGAAATGGAAGGGTTTTGAAAAGTTCTTATATTTTGAAATGAAATTTTTATGGGAAAGTTTATGAAATGGAAATGATAAAAAAAAAAAAAATCTTTATTGAGGAAGTGAAAATTTAAAACTTATAACATATAGGGCATGTTACATGCATTCATGCATGGCATTTACTTATTGAACTTTATAGCTCATTCCATTTCCTCCATTTTTGCATTTCAGGTGATTTGTAACCAGATGGTGTGTGAAGGTCGTTTATGTGCAGCCTTGATACACCGAAGTGATGTTTTAAATAAATTTTAGTGAGCAAGGGAAATGGTTGAATAAAGAAATTTTATGTATTGTTTATGATTTTATTGATTTATCTAGTCATGCATTAAATTCTTTCAAGTTTTTGCAGAATTTCAATTACTTAAGTATTAAGTTGGTAAAAGATTGTTGAAGTGGAAGATTATTGCATATGGGATGTTTCTTGGGTTTTGAACACATTATATATGTGAGTATTGCAAATGTTTGGGAAATTTTCTGATTGTATACAGGGAGTAATTGTTGATATTACAGAGAAAACTTTGCCAAAATTTTTATAAACGTTTTCAAATAAAAATATTTAGATTTTGTTTTTCACAGTTTTTAGTATAAGTATAAATAAAGTTAGTAACATTCCCGAGTTAGAACAGTTCCTAATCTGGGAGTGTTATGCATGGCTTCACACCCTTCAATCATTAGTTTCCAACCAAAACACTCGTTAATGATGCAACATTTTAGTTACTTTCTCTACTTTTGGCCTTTAGTGCTACTTCCAAAGGAGGTCACTTGAGCTCATCTATTGTTCAATGTAACACAAAAAAGGAAAGGAAGCCTAGAGTTTCAGGCTAGCTTCTTATCATCAGATAAAGATTAAGAAAGAAAAAGTCTCAAAGAAAATTAACAAAAATAAAGGAAAATATTTTGTTGCCGCCCTAGAGCATTTTGGTTTAAGACTTCAGTCGAACTTTGTTACATTATTCCTTATTGCAACATCAAAGAGGATCTCCCTCCGTTCTGCTTGCAGTTTTGGTAATGCTTCAATCCTTGTCCATTCACTTGAAATGTTCTCCTAGACATGTCATCTATTAATTCTATTGCTCCATATGGACAAACCTTGATAACCTCAAAGAGGCTCGACAATCTAAACTATAACTCTTCGAGAAAAAGTTGAAGTCCAGAATTAACTCTTCGATCTAAACTACAACCTATTGTCCTTCTTCAAAATTTCTCTTCAAAATTCTTCGACCATGCCACTTCTGGGTCTTCTCCTTGTATAATCTGGTATTCTCATATGCAACATTTCTGATATCATCCAATTCAATAAGTTATATTCTCTGCCTTGTGCTAAAGCGCAAATGGTAAGTGACAAGCTTTCCCATAAATTAATTGGAATGATAACAATCCTAGAAGGGTCTCAAATGTAGCTCTCTACACTCATAGTGCTTCGTCAAGCCTTAATGACCAATCTTTCCTATTTAGACATTCTCCAGACTTCTCTTGATTTCTCTATTCAAGATTTTTGTCGGGCCAATGATTTGGAGATGGTATGTTGTAGCAACTTTGTTTTTGACACCATACCTTGCTGGCACCTTTTTCATCAGTTTGTTGCAGAAATAAGTTCCTTCATCACTGGTCAATGCCCATGGTGTCCCAAATCTTTTAAATATATTCTTTTGAACAAATTTGATGAACGTTTTAACATTATTAAAAGGTAATGCTACAACTTCAATCCACTTTGAGACATAATCAACAGCCACAAGAATGTCCCAAAAGATTGAAGGAATGGAACCATATATAAAATCAATAGCCCAAACATCAAAAAACTTAATATTCAACATATTATTCGGAGCCATTTTTGGCATCTATCACACGGCTCAATAAATTTATAAGCATCTTTAAACAGTTTTACCAAATAATAACCAGCTTGAGGTAAGTACTGCTCTACAAGTAGCTCCAAAATGTCCCCCATATGGTGCAGTGTGGCAATGCTAGAGCAAATTTTGGACTTCTTCACTGGCAACACATCTCCTCAAAATTTAGTCTGTACAAAGTTTGTCTAGATATGGTTCATCTCACTAGTAAAATTTTTTATCATGAATGAACTTCTTCATATGTTCCTGAGCTATCTCAATAGGTTTCAGTCCACTAACTAAGTAGTTGACAATGTCAATATACTGTGGTGCTACAACATTTGAGATAGTTAGAGTTTGTTCATCGAGAAATGATTATGCAATTTGTACCTGAGATTGCTTTTCTTCCTTTTCCAACCTAGAAAGGTGATCAACCACTTGAGTTTCAGACCCCTTCTTGTGTTTGATTTTCATATCAAATTCTTGTAGTACTAATATCCGACGAATTAATCTTGGGATAGTATCTCTCTTCGACATCAAATTTTTGAGTTCTGAGTGATCTATGAAGACTTGCAACTTTGATCCCACTAGATAGGCTTGAAATTTCTCAAATGCAAACATTATAGCCAACAGTTTCTTCTCTATGTGCATCATTGAGTGTTTTGCTTGCATAGTAGATTRGATAAAAGAGTTTCTTCTTTCTTTGCCCCAGTACAGCTCCTACTACAAATTCACTATCATCAGACATTAGCTCAAAAGGTAAGGACCAATCAAGTGCTATAATAATTGGGGCATCAACAAGTGCTTGTTTAAGCTACTGCAATGCTTTGCTACAACATTCGTCAAAATAGAATGGAACATTATATTGTAGAAGAGAACACAACAGCTTTGAGATTTTTGATAAGTCCTTGATAAACCTTTGATAGAATTCAGCATACCTAAGGGAACTTTTGATTCCTTTTTGCAGTTGAGGGTGGTGGCAACTTTTGAATTAATTCAATTTTCACTTTGTCGACCTCCATCCCTTCCTTTCATAGTCTATGACCTAAAATAATGCCGTCATGTACCATGAAATGACATTTTTCCCAATTCAAGACCAGATTACTCACTTCACCACTTCACATCTTTCCAGCACCCTCTCCAAGGTAACTAGACAATCATCAAAGCTCTCTCCGAAGATAGAAAAATCATCCATGAAGATTTCTAGAGTCTTTTCCACCATGTCAGTGAAAATCGACATCATACATCTCTAGAATGTTGCTGCAGACAGCATTACAAAGTCTGAATATATCCTTTTGAATAAATAGGTTCCATATGGACAGTTTAAAGTTGTCTTCTTCTAGTTTCTAGTGTTATAACAATCTAATTGTTACCAGAATATCCATCAAGAAAGCAATAATAGTTCTTTTCCGACAGTCTATTAAGCATTTGATCAACAAAAAGCAATCATTTTTAAAACCTTAAGCTCTAAAACCAATCTGTAACGCCCCCAATCTAGGGACTATGCTAACCTAAGGATATTAACACACATCATATCTTATATGCAGAAGTAAAGAATAGATTTAAAACCTCAAAGAGGAAAAGGTTTCCATATGCAAAAACTCCAATAAAAGCTTACATCAAAAGTTTGAACCAAGAATGTCATCAAAATACCAAGACTCATAAGTTATTTAAAACAAAACTAACTGAAAATAAGTTGTCTTAAATGCTTAAATTGTGGTAAAAGAAAGCTCCTAATTTAGGTATTATCCAGCTCTCAATCTGCCCCCAAGTGGTCTTCTTGAATCACCTGCTTTTCATCACCTGAAAGACAGAGTTAGGGAAAGGGCCGAGCTAAAACTTAGTAAGTAAACTCCATCCATGAAAGTAATGGTACMGCTTAATTGTGAAACCTTTCCAAAACAATATCCCCTTTTTCCTTTAACTTTTTAAAATTTACTTTCTTGATTGATGTGAGCTCACATGGTGTATTGCCTAGTCATTAAACTCTAYAGTAAGTAGGTATTATTTAGAATCAAGTCACCTTCCTATCGGTAGTACCCCTGGTCAGTTTACTTTACATTCACTTTCCTTTCACCTCATGAAAAGGTCAACATTTCTATTACATTTCACCCTCAAAGAGGGCTTGGTCGGGTCACTGTTCCTACACATCCCATTTCCCATTCACATCTTTACAAAAATCATTTACACATTTCCCAGAAAATATTGGCCTTTAACAGTTTCATGAACATGCGATTTGTCGTACAAAATGAAAATCCATGTTCAAGAATGTATACAATAACATAAAATAAAGCATTTACTGTTTCAAAGTATAGGCACATAGAAATTCACATTAGAGCAGTTCAATGATAACACTCATACAACACAATAGACATACACCAAGTTTGATGAGAATGAGGGAGTTTACTTACACGAAACTCTTAAAGGCATAAGCTTGGTCTATGGTTAGCAACTGAGTTCCTCAGCTGTTCTTGACATTAAAATGTTAACTTCCAAAACCAAAATAAGAGAAAAAAACTTCAAGGGTCTCCTAGATTGTAAAACTCTAACACATCTTCTGAAGAACCTCTTAGGAAAACATTCTAACCCCGTATGTCCATGAATAGCTAATACTTTCTCAAAACTAGGTGGCCACAGATGTTGGGGTCTAATCTGATCACTATTAAACTAACATATGTGTAAGTATACGCGGCCCAAAAGTAGTATGAATGAGTAGATTGTCAATCCCACGAGGATAGTTTAATGAAAGGGAAGATGTGTTAAACTTTTATTAAAGAAAAAAATTTGATATAGCATCAATAGTGTTCAACATTTAAGAGCAACTGAAGTAAATTACTGAATTAAAGACTATATTATGTAGCACTTGCAAGTAGGTTCAAGTGATGTCTCGCACAAAACTACGTATTGCCCAACTGTTAGAACAAGTAAGATGACTACCATAAATCTATTGAAGTCCTCATTACAATGTCTTGTTGACAAATACTTTCCCCTTAGTAGAATAGGCTTCCTTATCTCTATTGAGTACTAGAATGTTGTCTCAAAGAACTACATGGGCTTCAAAGAATATTTTTCTTTAAACCCTCAAGTAGTACTCTTGCAAATTTCACTTAGTGCTTTAACCACATATCTAAGGCTTTAACCCTTAGTTACTTTCTAGTTGCCACTGAGTTATAGATAAAGGTGAAATAAGSTTGTTTCTTTCTCAACCCTTAAAAGATCTTTTTTATGCCTAAAAAGGTTTTATTCGTTGACATGCAGTTCTAACTATTGGTGTGTAGCTTCTTCAAGCCTTGCTCATAGCTAAAAAGTTTGAGAGAACAGATTCAAAGATGAATACGAACCGACTTAAAGCCTTCAATGACTTGTAATAATTCAAAATCTTTATAGATAAAGTGCTAACATATTACAACTAAAACGAGAAAGAATTTGGTCWTATCCTTCCTATTCTACGATCAAAGCTCAATAACACTAACCTAGCGTGATTTCTTTTATAGAAGAAAATCTTAATTGATTACTCTCTATTCTAACTTCTAAGAATTAATACTATCCCCTCTTGTGTTTAGCTGATCTTTTTATAGACCTAAAACAGTGCTGAGTTGGCAGTTTGTAGCTTTCAGCCTCTAAYAGTGGGTTGCTAACTCAACAAAGATTCATCATATATTGTATATGTTGGGTAATATGGTCCCCACTGTCTTTTGTACTGCTTCAGCATTTTTGAAAATAAATTGAAGTCAATTCCACATCGTTCTTTATGTTATTTTGACTCTGATTCCCTAATAAATGCCAGAGATTTTTACCTCTTTATTATTCACTTTCTGCAACCTTACCTTGTAGGCCTGAATGTTGTAGCAACCTTCTTCATTCAGAAAGTACYTTAAAGATCAAGATTTTTAGCAGTATGGAAGCTTTTTCTGGTTTGGTTGGCCTTTGAAATGCTATACCTCAATACAACAAAAGTGTGGAAACTTATCACAATCTAAGGCTTAAAACAATAACAGATCGGTGTAAAAATGAACAAAATTAGGAGTAAAGAAAAAGGATTTTTTCTACGGTCATCACTCCCCCAAACTTAAACCATTGCTAGTCCTTGTGCAATGATATAGCAATCAATTATAACTAATCAACTTACTAAGGTTTGTCAAAGATAAAATCAAGATGGGTATTAGATCAGTTAGACAAACAGGTGCTTATGCAAAGTGATAATGAAATATTATATATAGTCAAACCACTTCTGTGATTTTTCAATTCATTAGGTTTGTTGCTATAGCAAAGAAGTTTTTAATGGAATTTTTATGCCAATGACAAAATACATTAGATAAGGATTTGATCAAGAGAATTCAGAAGTTAAACTAAAAAGTTGGGGTTCTTYATATAGAAATAACTTAGGCTCTTTGTAGATTATTCTCTTATGTCACTGGTGCCTTTTCATGCAAGGGCAAACATGGGTGGCATAGTGCTCCTAGTTACTCAATAGAAGTCACAATATATGAATKATTGTAGCATACTAATCAAGGTATTTTGTTTCACTTATGATACAAAAGCAGACATGTGCGACATGTGTGCCTCTGGTTACTAATCAAGGTACTAAAAACATTGGAGTAGTTTTTATTTAGGCCTTTTTAATTTTCTTCCCCAAACTTATATGAAATTTTCTTTTTTTGTCAAAAATAAATCAAAGCAAAAAAGAATCCAAAAAGAAATTCCYCGAGTTTAAATTCAATGCTCAAACCCTCATTAGTTAATCACATTGAAATCTTTTGTTAAAATTTTTATCTTTTGGTGCAGAGTGAAAATAGAAAGAACATCCTTATGACTCTCTTTGATTCTCCTAAATTGCAAAATTACCTCAAACATTTCAGCATGATTGTTGCAATTAATTAAACCAACTAGATCAATTCATGCTATACTAGAGAAAGAACATAGCATGACTTCTTAAAATACTGAAATAAACCATTTTAAGATAATAATACTTAAATATTAAAAAMCCATCAAAAACACAAACCATATTAAAAATTATACCAAAAACAATATCGAAATATATAAAATTCAAAGCATAAACACATACTAGCAATACGCAAAATAAAAATGTTCCATCATCATTTAATTTCATCAAAGTAGAAGGGCTTTCAAGGCTTTGAAATCTGTACCATTGCGCAGGTTCTCAGTTGTTGGTTTTGCTAGACTATTCTGTCTTCGCATCCTCCTCAATCTCTGGTAGCAGTTCTGCAAGAAAGGTTGGATGGGCACACATATTCTTCAATTTTATTGCTATTGCCAGGTTCAACAAATCTACCACATCTCTCTTTCTATGTCAACCCAAAGTTTAGTCAATTGTTCCTGCATAAGGGCTTGGGATTGTTACAGCTTCGTCAGCATTTCTTTGATCTCCACAAGTGCACTACCCTGGTTGTCATTGGGTTTTTCTACTGCCTCATTTTCTTCATTTAACTCCATTTCTTCCTTATCTTCCTTCTTCGCTTCTTCTTTCTCAATATCTTCTGCCTCCTTGGACTCATCCATCATTAACTCTGATAAAGTGGCCTTGCATGGTGGCTAGGGTGGATRGCTCTCTTGCTTCCTTGYAAATCCATGCTATAGTATATTTATTGACGGGTGCTAGGTTTTTAACTGTTTCCTTATCTGGGCTGATAATTACTCTAGGTTGTTGGCACAAAAAGGTTATAAAAGAAGGAAATAGAAGTTTTCCTTCTCTTTTCATAACGCAAGCACAAAATTCAGCAAAACCARTRCAACCAACATTTATAAATTTCCAGTAAGAATAGAATAAAGAAGCATCATCCTTTCATGAGATATTGTGTAGTCATGGTAGTAGAGAGGATACGGGATTTAAGAAAATGGTATCAGATCTTAGCAAGGGAAATGAGTGAGGACCTCAAGATCCTTTTTGCTCCAGTGGACAAAATGGTCCATTCTGTCCCTTCGACTGTAAGGGTTTTGAGCATTTCCTCGTTCATGTCATTATCTATCTCCAATGCAAACTTTTCATGGTCGGAGTTTCCATCCTGGAGCCCATATACCTTGTTGATCAYTTTAGATCCTACCTTGACTRCTAAACCTCTTATCGTAATCGTACCATCTTTGTTGTCACCTAGGTTGGCATAGTATTCCTTCACCAGATTGAGGACTAGATCATTTGGATRCTGTGAGAATTTCTCCCATTTGTGCTGTTCAATGCCTTTCTTTGGGTTTTCTATCAAATCTGTTGACTCCTTTGTGAAGTGGAATCCTTTCTACAGCAGCATACCCTCCTTCTTAAGATTTTCTTCAAACCCTTTTCCAGCTTCTTCAACAACAAATTTAGGCAAAGGTGCCATTATTTTTAGTGTGGTACAAGTTTGCACATCCTTTTTGTTGTTGTGCTACTTTGGGTTTTTCTTCATTGTTGGTAGCTTCTAATATTGTGGTTGAAGATTTAGATTTTATCTAGATCYGAGAGGGGTCTCCTTAAAAGGAACAAACCGATTCATAGACCAAGAGTTGTGTCATCAAGAATCATGGCTCTTG
The DNA here is from genome assembly GCA_001752375.1 of Rhazya stricta. Lineage (NCBI taxonomy): Eukaryota > Viridiplantae > Streptophyta > Magnoliopsida > Gentianales > Apocynaceae > Rhazya > Rhazya stricta. Next base: position 1,480,997 of record MEJB01000031.1, read on the forward strand.
GGTTCCCGAGAACATCAACGATTACTTTGTTTGGTGATGTAAACTTCTCTGGTAGTTGAAGAATGAGGGATTGCCACCTGTTCCTTGCTCAGTTGTAGCAGAATATCCTATTGATATGGCTTCTCTCTATCTTTACATGCTACATCAGACCTTTTGATGACTTAGCTTCCACTATGGTTCCTTGACTTGTACTTCCAGTCAAATCCGAATGATCATTTCCTAAACATAAGATGGCAAAATATGGTGTAGACCAGCATTCAATTCTTCAAAGATTAGTTATTAAAATGAATTAAAAAATAGATAAAGTAATACAAAACAAAATTAAATGGACAAAATTTGTTACTCAAAGGCTGTCTCCTTTAAGCACTTCTTTTATATTGTTTAGCCCGAGTCTTTCTGTAGCATTACTGTGCTTTGTTGAACGTCAAGAAAGACCTTCCTCCTTTTTGTTATCTAGTCTGATAGTGCTTCAACCTTTGCCTATTTACTTGGAATGTACTCCATTCTTCTCATCCCTTAATTCCACTATTCTATAGAGATGTACTTTGATGACCACAAAAGGACCTAACTATCTAGATTTCAATTTTCTAGGGAATAGCTTGAGTCTAGAGTTTAATAGTAATACTTGTTGACCTTCCTTGAATTCCCTCTTCCAAATTTTCTGACCATGCTATCTCTTGGTCTTCTTGCATTTTGATAGATGTAATCACAATAGGCAATAAAGCTCCAAACATTCAAGTATATATGGTCTACTGAAGTAATATAGAATGAGTACAAGTATCACTCACAAGGATTGGAAATAAAAGCAATGGTCTTAATTTCTAAACAAATTCAAATAATGATTTGGTGAATGTCACTTAAAATAAAGTAAAATGGTTTAATTGACAGAATTGATGAGGATTTCGAGAAGTAATCTTGCAAATATAATTAAGAGGATAAAAGGAGAGTTAAGGTTAATGAATCCCCTATGCATTAATGGTTAAGAAATAGGACAACAATGCTATAACATTCCTACTACAACATTATTGTTACAGCAAAGTGCGCCATCCAGCGTGCAAACTAAGACATTACATAACCACAACCTTCAGGTCTATTGGTTGTTGTTCTAGTATTTATAGGACATTACCCTCTTGAGTTAACCACCTAACCTAAGAACACAATAAAGTCTATGTCTTAAAGGTTTTATGAGCCAGGCCTATATCCCTATGGGTTCTTCAGTGAGAGATCTCAACTCTGTTCATGCAATAATTCCACTACYCCAAGGTTTCCCAACCAACAAGTAGTTAAAATAGATACTATCAATGGCCAATAAACAACAACCATACAGCATTACTCAATATTGAATGAAGCAAAAAGATGGTACAATTCTGCAGAAATATTCCTTAACACATTAATAACAAAAGTTCATCAAAAACCTCAACTCAATCTATTTAGTTCATGTTCTCAAAAATAACATAACCCAAACACTTATTGTTCATCATGTGGAAAAGCTACAATAGAGATACAAAGAAATAAAACTTAAAGGAGGAGTTTATTCCTCAAGTGAAGATCCATTGGCCCTTTTTCTTGCATCCAATTAATGGCTTCTCCTCTTTTGCTTGATTTCTCTGATATTTTCTATTGTTCTCACCCTCTGCTTCCTTTCATGCTTCTCTATTTTCTATCCTTTTTTTTTTTCCAGCGGCTGCTACCGTCCAGATTTGTTCTTATTTGAAAATTCCCAACTATTTCCTTTTATATCAAGTTTCTCTTGGAAGCTTTGGTCATAAGTTGCCAAAAAGTTGCAGCTGACATTAAAAAGACAGCAAGACTAGGTGTGTAAGAGGGGTTAGTGAAACGATACAACACTTTGGTAATGTCAAAAGTTGAAAACTTTTCCTTTTACTCAGGCAATCTTTCACCCTCATCTCAAACTCAACCTCAAAATGACATATGTCTGGTTCACTGATTAGTCCTTTGCCTTGTGGCCACAATGCATAGCAACACTTGTCGCTTGAGATTCTATTCTTAACAATAATTTAAGGCAAATTCTCTTTAACCACTRATATTACCAAAAGTTCAAAAATTAACCTCTGAATCACCTGTGATTAGTAAAAGACAGTTGCAGCAAATATAGAAATTAATCAACTAAGAATAATTACAACTAACAGAGACCTAATGAACAAGGATTAAAGAAAAGAAAAGAAAATAGAAAATTGTAATCTAATTAAACTACTAAAAATGCACATGAATTTGGATTTAAAGGAACAGAAGTTCCTTCATTAGAATAATTACTACCAATAATGCTTCAACCTTTGACCATTAACCTTAAACACACTAATTGATTTCTTATCCAATAGTTCAATAGTACCATAGGGATAGACTTTTGTAATAAGAAAGGGGCCCAGCCATTTGGATTTCATCTTCTAGGGAAACAACTTTAGTCTAGAATTGAAAAGGAGTGCAAGTTGACCTTTCTTAAATTCTCTAAATTGTATGCACTGATCATGCCATTTCTTTGTTTTTTCTTTGTAGAGCTTGGCATTTTCATACAAACTGAGCCTCAACTACTCTAACTCATTAAGTTGAAGCATCCTCTTTTTTCCAACTTCATCCATATCAACATTCAACTCCTTATTTGCCCAAAATGCTCTGACATGCTTTGCCAAAAATTAGCCTATAAGGAGACATTCCTAAAGGCGTATTAAAAGCAGTTCTATAGGCCCACAAAGCACATCTAACTTAATGGACCTATCTTTCCTATTAGGATTAACTACCTTCTCCAAAATCCTTTTAATCTTACTATTGGAAATCTCTACTTGACCACTAGATTGAGGATGATAGGCAATAGTGATTTTATGTTTAACCCCATACTTGGACAACAAATTCTCAAATGAAGAATTACAAAAATGACTTCCCCCATCACTTATAATAGCTCTAGAAGTGTCAAATCTAGTAAAAATTATTCTTTCTCAAGAACTTTGTGATTATCTTGGAATCGTTTGTAGGTAAAGCAAAGGCTTCCAGCTGTTTTGACACACAATCTACCACATCCAAGATGTAGCGATTCCCAAAGGAAGGAGTAAAAGGTTACAGGAAATCAATGCCTCATAAGTCAAATAATTCTATCTCCATAATGTTATTTGAGGGCATTTCATGACATTAGGAAATGTTTCCCACACATTGGTAGTTGTACAAGTTCTTACAAATTGAAAAGCATCCTTAGAAAGAGTGGGCCAGAANAGAAGTAACCTGATTAAAGTGCTTTAGCTGCTATTCTTGAACCTCCAAAATGACCTCCGTATGGTGTTGCATGACAACTTTTTGCCATAAATTCCATTAGGAAATGTTTCCCACACATTGGTAGTTGTACAAGTTCTTACAAATTGAAAAGCATCCTTAGAAAGAGTGGACCAGAAGTAACCTGATTAAAGTGCTTTAGCTGCTATTCTTGAACCTCCAAAATGACCTCCGTATGGTGTTGCATGACAACTTTTTGCCATAAATTCCTTGAGAAATCTTTCAAGAGAGATATTTAATCACTAGGATGCCTCTATTTTTATGATTCTATTGCTGAAATCCAAGTGGTCCAGGAGGTCTAAAACTATTTCCCTTGTGCTTGGTTGCTTCCTCGACCACCCCATGAAAAATTGGAGAGGTTTCTCCAACCTGAATTTTATTTGTTGGAGTAGGGGTTGTTGTTCTTGTTGAATCTTTCCCCTACATAGCATACAGATTCCAGATTACAGGGACAACTCCACAGTATATTCACAAAGGCAATACAGATGATGGCATAAATGTGTTGCCCAAAAGAAGAATGTTATCCCATAGATAAACTTGACTACAATTGCATAGATTTCAGCATATTCGAGATGGATGTTACTCAGCTACGAGAGATGATATTGCATCAAGCTCATGAATTCTTGCCACTTTCCTTGCTGCTATAGGCACTGCAGTCGTATTTCTGGTTACAGGCCCCTGAAAACTATTACTGGTAATCCTTTTCAATATCTTGAAAGCCTCATTATATGACCTGTCAAGTAATGCTCCATTAGCTGAAGCGTCTGCTACATTGCGGTATTGAGGGCTTAATCCATTGTAGAAAGTCTCCATCTGGATCTAATGAAAAATCCCATGATAAGAACATTTCCTCAAAAGCTTCTGATTCCTCTYTCTTGCCTCATTAAAATTTCTCATCACCATGCTGTTGCAAGGCTGTAATGTCATTCCGTAGCTTGGAATTCTTGGTTGGCGGGAAATATTTGAACAAAAACTTCCCTGTCAAATCACTCTATGAAGTAAAGGGAGGTAAACTGTTAAGCCAATCTCTAGCTCGATCTCTCAATGAATAGGGAAACAATTTTCACTCTGAGAGCTTCTTTACTGACTCCTTGCAACTGGAAAGCATCACTCACCTCCAAGAAAAAATGGATATGCTTATGAGTATCCTCTATGGCCATACCACTTAACTACCCTACTATTTGAAGAATCTGAAAATAACTAGCTTCAGCCCAAAATGTTGAGCCTGAATAAGATGCCTCACAATGCCTGGCTTAAGATCATCTTATATCAGGACTACATAATCCCTGATGGATCTATTTTTATCATTAGCCATAGCTCCAATATTTCTTTCTGCATTCAATTTGGCCACCATTGGTGCAACACTTTAAAAAAGCAGCCTTTGTTGCAGCGTTTCCTGCAATATTGAGTTTGGCAGCTAGTGTTGTAGCATTCTCTACAGCATTGAGTTCTGCACTGATACCTAGCAAATTCCTTTATTCTTTTCTAGCCATTTCTCTTCTTTTACTAGCAYTTTCACATTGTCTTCTTCTCCTAGAACAAAAAGTTCTTTACAGTTCAGGATTAAAGAGATACATGTTGTCATCTTCAGACATACATGGGAGAAAATTAACTGTCAAGAACAAGAATAAAGAATAAGAATAAAGGATAGGAATAAGAATAATAAAAGCAATAGAAATTCAAATGTCACTCAAACACATAACAATCCCCGGCAAAGGCACCAAAAACGTGATAGACAAAATCGAATACGTAATAAAGCTTCACTCATGTAAGTATACACGATCCATATAGAGTGAATAAGAACATCATTCCACAAGGATTGTTGGTTCAAAAGTGATGGTTTAAATTCCCAGTAAAATCAAATAGTTGTTGATGGTTGTGAAGAAAATAAAGTAAAATAATCTAAAATTATCTAATCACAAAGACACGGGAACAAATCATAGCAATACCACACGTACCAGATGATTAAGAGCTTAAAAGTGAGTTARAGTTAAGAATCCCYAATGTACTAATGTCCAAGAAGTCAAAACATCAATGTTAGGCAAAACATTAATGTTGCAGCATYGACCCTATAGCAATGATGCAGTAAAGGCTTAGCTACAGTAAAAACACAAATCGAGACAGAAAATGACCTCACCCTTTCAGTTCGTTGGTCCTTGTTCCTATTTCACTAAGTTATTCTACCTGTTGAAGTTACTTAGCTTAAGAAACACAAATAGATGCTCAAGTCTCATATGATTTTATAGGTTGAACATAGATGTCTCCAATATTCAATTGCATTTCCAAAGATATTAAACCTTTTCTCAAGATATCCAAACCCATTCTAGTTAAGTTTTCCACTTCTTTTACTACTTTTCGAAGTTCAAGAAGCTCACATAAACACTTCATGACCACGAATGTAAACAATAGATATCCTTGAGTAAAACATTTATAAAGAGYAAACCTTGCTCAAACCATTCAAACAAACATTGAGTACATTAGTTCATCAAAACTCTAACTTCTAAGAAGTTAGTTCATGCTCTTAATGTAAGAAAATGCACAACATGAAAGCTTATCATCTCAAAATACATCTAAAATGATCACGAAGAGAAGGAGAAACAAGGCCTAAAGAGGTTGATGAAGCCCAATGGTGAAGTACTCCTTGAGWTCTTCTTCTTCTTCCAAGCTTCTCCACTTTTTGCTCCCCTTCTCTCTCTTTTTTCCAGCTTTTTTTCTCTGTGCATCCTTCTATGTTTCCCGTGGAATAGGTTTGTCCTCTCTTTTTCCTCTTTTTGTCATCAGAAACTTCCTTGAGAAGATTAGCATAAAGTTGTCATAAATAATCCACTTGTTAAATTCTTAGTGGACCAAGGATCTACTTGTACTACATTACTTTTTTGTCTCCTATTTTATGCCTTTGTTCCCAGCAAAATTCCCTTAAATTAAGGCTCCTTGACAAAATCAGCTCTCTATCTTTGGTTTCTTAGTTACCATGCAGTTCCTATTCAGTCTTCAATGTTGTGGCATAGCACTTCTACAACATTGAACTAACCTTTTACTTCTCATCAAGTAATCTTCTATTTCATTTAAAGAATCCTTTTTCCTACAAATTAGGGCATTTTACCTTAGTAATAGCATGTTAATTTTATAATTTCACAATATTGCATTAATAAGTCACTTGATTGAATTTAAGCAATGTTCAAGGCAAAATAGTACAAAGTAGTACTTCATTATATTCATAAGGGTGAAAATATGCACATAATTACTAACAAAATTAATGGGTTTTCACCAACATCATATGTATATAAAAGTCAATCCCTGATAGTTTAAAAAGCTCATATACTTGACCTATTTTCCTTTTAGTTAATATTTATTAGTCAAACAAGTTATTTGGCCAAACCGCTTACATTGTTATGCTATACATGTGCATAACAGTGTAAAGTTGTTAAGAAATTACATAACGTCAAACGCCATTAGGATGAAAAGCTCATAGTATTTGAACTATCTTACTTTTAAGTAATAGTTATAAGTAATCAAGTTACTTGGCTAAACCTCTTGCATTGTTATGCTATAAAATGTGCATGACGGTGTAAATCTGTTAAGACAGGTACATAATTGTCAATAGCTGTTATGAATAAAATATAAATAAAAGGTTCATTATTCATTAGTATTTAAGTGATTAATAACCTTTAAGTATTCCAAAGAATGTTAGAATGTTCAACTTTGTACTTGTACAACAAGTGTTACTTAAACCATAAAACAATATTAGTTCCCGTACCACTATTTAGCATATAAGTGATGTGCATTTTTCTAAGTGTTAAAGATGTCACAAATAGTCACTTATTCCATCAAATATGTAAATCTTATAACCAGTCACAAATAGTCACTTATTCCATCAAATATGTAAATCTTATAACCAAAAAACTTGTTTGGCAAAACCTCTTGCATTTTTATGTTGTATATGTGCATAACGGTGTTGATCTRTTAAGACATTTATATAACAGTCAATCTCTGTTAGTGTGAAAAGCTCATACATTGTGGCCTATTTTCCTTTTAGATAATGTTTGTAAGTAAAAACAAGTTATTTGTCTAAACTTCTTGCATTGTTATGTTATAAATATGCATAACGGTGTAAAGTTGTCGAGGTATGTACATAATAGTCAAACGCTGTTAGGATAGAAAGCTCATATTATTGGAACTATCTTACTTTTAAGTAATGTTTATAAGTAAATCTAGTTATTTGACTAACCTCTTAGCATTGTTATGTTATATATGTGCGTAACAATGTAAATCCATTAAGACATGTACATAAACAGTCAATTACTATTAAAAAAAGTTCATACACTTTGACCTATTTTCCTTCTAGTTAACAGTTATAAGTAAAACAAGTTATTTGGCTAAACCTTAAGAAATGTTATGTTTTATATGTGCATAAGAGAGGATCACTATTAGTACATGTAAATAGCTATTATGAGTAAAATATATTTGAGGATCATTATTTATTATTATTTTTAGCAATTATGAACCTTTTAATCTATAGGTAACATGTCATACATAGCAGAAAAATGAAACTGAGGATGATAACACTATATCATATTTGAAGGATCATATTCTACTTTAAATAAATTTGATAAAACAATGCACAATGTTTAAGATATCACATTATCCTAGTCATATAATACATTTAAATTATAACATGAATAAATAAGAAAATATAAAAAAATGCCTTCACTTATCAGGCAAAGGGTTTGTACAAGTACTCCAATTATGGTTAGTCTTTAAACGCCTACTACACTTACCGGACTTGCCTACCTCTCTGACTGATATTTTTTGCAGTTTCAGTGGGCATCCTATAAATCRTTTTTTAGTAGTCAAATGACCACTTTTGAACTAACTCCATAGGTCCAATTCCGTCTTCGGCATTGGATAAATAAACTTTGAATATGCAACTCTCCAACAAGAAGTGGTATAAAAAGGAGAGCAAAGAATATAAATGTCTTTACCATCTTGTCTTGAAGCGGCAATTGCATGTTGGCAAGGAAAATTATCAAGGTCAAATTGCCTACAAGTACACATACACTTTTCCAAGTTAACAACTTATGATTTTAACTTTCTAGCAACTTGAAACTCAGTCGCTGATATCCCCATCACGTTCCTCCCATTTGCCTCGTGATACTTTCCCCCGCCTCGCTTCTTTCATAATACCATTTTTGGAAGAACAGTCTAATGTACTCAATCAGACCAAATATTGGAAAATCTTGAACCTCTTACAATGTGGAGTTCACAAATTCTACGTTGTTTGTTGTCATTATATTRTACTGAGTCCCTCTAAAATGTGCTCTAGTCCATAATGGAAACARACAAATTCTAAGTACTCTTTGAACCCCATATTTTTTCCCACAAAGTGCTGTCATATAGGCCACAAAATATGTTAATGTACAAGAATCTGCCATCTTTTTTAACAACGAGGACAAATAAGCCCTTGAAAATTTAACCTTCAAGTTATTGCTCAAGTGCCATATGGAAAATTTCTATGATATGTAAACTGGTAGACATTTCTAAATGCATGGGAAAATTTAGCCACAGTCTGAAATAATCATTAGGTCTGCCATGTCACCTGTTATTTCCTGCAAATGATTTCAATGGACGTTATTATGCCAGGATCTGTTTGTTTTACAACATGACATTTCGATCGCAATTTGGCATAACTATCATCTGATGTTCCTCGAACGAGTCYATAACCAAAATATTTAGCCGAATATGCCTTACTGTAGGTTATAGTTATGCCAAACTCTTCACGAACATCATTGATGATGTTTCTCCATTTGTAAATCCTTCTAGCATCTTCAAACTTAGAGGAAATGTGAGCTCCAAAGAACAGGTAGCATGTGTATCATCTCAACAATTAACATTCTCACGGAGCATGTGTGCTGCTTATGGTAAGTATGAACATCAAATATTTCAGATTCATTCAACTTTATAGATAGGAAACGCCACTTACATCTCTTATCAAGATAAACAACTATATAAATATGATTTATTTGACTTCTTAAAGTGACACCCCAGTGCAAGCAAATAKAGCTTTGATGTCAAAGCTTTTTTGTTGAGGAACAATTATTTCCTTTGCAATTCTTCACATTCTGGGATCCTCGGTGATGGTTCACAGGGAGTTGAATCTAAATCAATTGTTAATTCCTCTATGTTCCCACCTACCACGTGAGTATCTTTGGCAAAATCTTGTCTTTTCGAATCCACATCATCCCAATTTGTTTGCATTTCATAGAATGGTGCAATAGATGTTTCATTCAAACAATCATCTGCAATAGGCACTGCTTGTTCTTCATTCTCGTCTAAACCATTRTCTTTTTCATTCTCCTCAACTTCTTCTCCAAAAGAGTAACACAAAGAGAAAATTCTTGACAAACCGAGAGATACCATTTCACATTATAGTCGCAATCAATCTTCATTGATGGTATAGGGAAGTAAGAATTCCCAGGAACCATGCTTTTCATTCTTATATCATTTACCTTAGAATCCACCTCTGCTGCTCCTTGAACTGTTTCACATCACTCAACATGGAAAATACATTATTTTGAAACAAGAACAGGAGTCACTTTTATTGGGACCATTATACTTCCATATCCACCTACCATTGTCTTTTTTCTCCACAAACTCAATAAAGTAAAAAAACAGATATCCACAAATTATCCGAGGAAACTATAACTACAATCAACAACAAATATTGATTTTAACCTAATGTAATATAATGAGCTGAAATTAGTATTTATAAAAATATATAAATTGTGAGGCATTGTTATGTATTACATCATAACAGGGATTTCCTGTTTATGACCTCTACACCACAGTTTGCATAGTATATGCAATTATAACTAAGTTAGCTCAATATATGCTATTTTAGACTTATGTTATGTATGTAATGACAAGAAATATTTGAAGTTTGGCTGGCTCATAACTGAAAAACACTGTCATGTCATTACAGTTATATCATGTTTATGTCTTCTACCGCACAGTTTGTAAGAAATGTAGGGAAATTCCTATGTTAGATTAGTATATGTTATTATACTTCAGTTATGTATGCAATGACGAACAATATATCAACTTTGGTTCATAACAAACTTCACTATTAACGTCATAGAATAACACGGATATCTTGTTTTTGAAAGTATTTCARTTTATAATCGAATAAAYTGATTTCAAGCTTATAATGAGCTCAAATTGGCATTTACATAAATTTATAAACAGATTTGTACTATAATTGTGTTCTGCTACACCACAGTTTTGCATTATAGTGAATACTTTTGTGATAGGTACTGTTTACCCATATATATAAACGAGAAGAATGGACTTAATTCATGCAATGTAGTATATAGAAAAAACAAATTAACATAAATACATATTCAGAAATTCGAAGCAATGTAGTATATACATGTTAAGAAATTTGCATATGGTTATAGAGATTTCACCTTTTTCCTCTACAATGGTGTTGGCTTCTTCTTCTTTTTTTTCTTTATTTTTTTTTTTTTTTTTTTTTTTTTTTTTTTTTGGTCTTCAAGGGGGATGACTAAATTGGGAAGAACCTCTCGGTTTAGAGCTGTCAAATGAGTAAAATGGCCTGCACTTGTTTTGCTGAAATTTAYGCTGAAGAAAGAGAGAAGATTGTGGTGCATTTTGACGCCTTGTTTGGTTATGTATCCTTTCAGATAATAAGCAAAGGGGGTATTTTAGTCATTTAGAAAATATTATTGGAGATGAAATAATGTAATACAGATTGTTCAATATTACATTTTATAATTGGAACCTTTTAATAAACATTATTTAAAGGAAGACATTTATTTCAAATACATGAACCCAAAAAAAATTAAACTTGAAAAGATGATTATACCCTCAAATAAAAAAAACAGGTGATAAGAATAAATAAATGATAGAAAGATAGTTCGATGATAAAAACAAAATTTTTAAAAAGCAAAGGAACATTAAGATTCTATTCTTTTTGTTGTTTTTGAGTTATTTTTTATTTTTAATTTTTCAAAACATGAAAATGCATTTTCTTCTATATTTTTTAAAACGTATTTTCGAAAACAGAAATATTTTTCATATTGAAAACTAAAAACAAACCAAATTGTTATTTTGAGATATATTTTCTGTTTATTTGTCTATAATAATTATCTAATAATTTATAATTAATTAAATGCTAATTAATTTTTATTTAAAAATATATTTTTTAATATTAATTAATAGTATTTAAAATTTAATTCACAAAAATATCCATTAAAAACAAAATATTTTTTTCTCAAATTCTAAATCGAACGTATTCGTATTTTCGAGTTTTTCATTTTTTAAAAAATAATTTCAAGATTAACAAAATCGATCGCATTTTTAATAAATTTAAAAATAATTACTCAAAAATGAAAACCAAAAATTTTATTTTCTAAAATAAAAATTTTAAAATAAAATGTATACAGAACACAACCTAATTGATTGACAATTTGAATCAATTGCATTTTTTTTTCAATTTTAAAACTTGAAAAGACTCTTACACCCCTCAAATAAAAGCCTTTGACCAAAACCACCCCGTTAACTAGTTATAAAACATAAATGAATTCTCGAACCAATTTGTTGCGCGGCAATCTTCTACAGAAATCTTGTAACAAAATTATAGAATGCATAAAATTATTTTTATTATTTAACAAAGTCAGTATTCAAGAATTTATAAAACTCATATTCTCTTGATATCTCAAATATATATTATTCGTGACAAGCCGAACTTATGATTGTTTTGAGRATTTTGAGATCAAGCTTAAAATTTAAGCTCACCTTGACCAAACTATTCTTTATCTTAAGGCCGCGCCAACCTAAAACAAGATCGGGTCGAGCAGCTGACCCAATTGACTCGACGGGCCTACTAGTCCTGCATCAATCAATCTTAGAATGGACAAAGACAAACAAGAAACAACAGAAGCAGGAAAGATTATCTGGAGGAACCCAACTACATAACAAGGTAAACACACAACCGAAAACACGGTAGTTCAATAAAGCAAAATCCATGTCAACCATATGCTTATTAGGAAAAACAGATGACAACATAGTCACAGTTCTGATTCATTTGAATAACATGTAAAGTTTCAAATGGAATTTCACCAACTAGTACCATAATTGTCAAAACCTCCTTCCATCTCAGCAGCTTCAGCTTTCCTGTTAGAAGCAGTGAATCATGATTATTCTAGGAAAGACAGAAACATGAACCAGACTCAAGGAGAAGAACTCAATCAATCTGTTTTTATAGTCTAAAGGGCCAATGTATATATATGTGTGTGTATATATACAAATGCCAACTAAAAATGACCTATTGTTTGAGATTTGAGACAGACAGTCAACATTACAAAGAAACTGATAGGGATGAGCAACAAGTTTGATTTTCTATTTCCTTCAATTATTTGTCTAATCTTCCATGTTTCCTTCTCTTCTCTAACTCTTGTGATGAGCTATGACCATAGACCCATTGAAGATTTGCCAAGATATTGCAAATTGCGCAAGCCAAATGATATCAAAGAAGTCAGCTTTCTAGCCGTAGTTATAACCAGACAGAAAAGGAGAAACAGGCAATGCTAAATACTAATTACTTAATCAGTCAAGGCCCAATGCTTGCAATTACTTAATCAGTAAAGTTGGAATTTCCAATGTTATCCACATCACAAGTAAAGCTTGCAATTTCATGTATTTCACGTTCTAATCTCTTAAATGAAAAGTAACAGCTATCTTCCACCAATGTTAAAAAGATTACAAAAACAGAGGAAAGCCAAGTGTAGGCATGGTCACCAATGATCCAGCTTCAAGGACAAAAAGGGTAAAGTGTCAGTTTAAATTTTAAGCTTGTTATTTGTGTAGCTTCTTCCAACACCTCAAAGCATGTAACCATTGACAAAGAAATTTGACACGACATAATAAACGACCACAAGGCACAAAACTTTTATATGCTCACCTAATAAGAGTTATTCAATATCATGTAACTTTGAGTCCATGCCAATTAACTATGATTATCCACTAGCAAAAGACCTATCCCCATAATACAATCAGTTTATTCCCAGTAATTTTTTCCAGCCTTTACAAGGTGGAAGCCATTAAACTTTTAGCTGATTTCATCAACAGCAATTGCCTTTTCAAGCCATCTAAGATTGGAGTAACATGGCTAAACCAATAAGATTAGAAAAATGCAATGAAGTGCAAGGCTTGGAAGAGTAAAAGCCAACAGCAGTTAAAACATTACAGTACAAATTGTATATAGAAAATAAAGCATGCCAGACAGCATATATCTGTTACACATTCCAACTGAAAATTCATCTAATCAGGAGGTTTAAGAGGCCAAAATAATTTGCTTCACCAATATTTAGCCAGCCAATTTATCTGCAGTCACGTATTTCCTTTCCTAAATTTATGTAAGGCTATGCACTTCAGAAACTTCCCAGCAAATCTCTGATATCTGTGATACAGCAGGGTACTGACATGAGCTCCCTAAGATTCATATCAAATTCACAAAACTAATAATATCTGTTTTTGTTTTTTTTGATTACTTATTTTGTCTTCCATTACCATCCACTAAAACAATGTTTAAGGGCCTATAGATCTGCAAAGGCTATGAGCAACTTCCAAATGTCATTAAGAAACCTTCAACTCGTTCCTATACCATATCTTGAAATACCCATTGTGTCCCCAAACCAGAACTGGAGCAGTACTTACAGGAAAATTTTCACCTACTATTATGATGAGATGAACTTTCACTCAACAAGAACAAGGCTTAAGAAAGTTTATTCAAATTTCATGCATTATATCGCATTGTAGACAGAAGCAGAGGTCTGAGAAGTGAGAAGAGACAGAGATCTAGAATATGTTCTCCACACTACCCCCAACCTTATATATATGTATATGTATATGTGTATATATATATATATAGATTGCATACTTAAAAAATGCAATTGAACTATGAAATCCCATGTTTTTCCAATTTTTCTCTTTGGCCTTTTACTTTTCGAGAAAGAAATAAAAGACAACCATTTAATCCATTCTTTTGTAAGAGAATGCAGTTCATGTATGGATTGTTACCAATTCAAAACTCCACAAACATGGAGATTATGAAACGGAAAACCTGAAAATTTCATTGCCAGACCGTAGCCATTGAGATCTGGTCTTGGTTTGGGAGCTTTGTATAGCAAGCCCCAACCCGCGCGAAATGGGAGCCAGCTCTTGCTCTCTCCCAAATCCTCTTTTCCTTTTTCCTTGTCCCTTTATGACTCTGAATCTGGGATAGCAGGCACTCTGGGTTCATCCTTCACTAAACTCCATTTTATTTTATTCTTTTTCATTTTAGCACTCCTACAGGAAAGCGCCACAGATAACCCTGGATTGTCAAAAGCCAGAAATTGAACTGGTTGCCACTCCCCCAGCCTATTAGATCCACGAAAGCATGCCCTTTTGATTGATTCCTCAACGAACTAAGGGTTTTCTTTTATTATTATTATTTAGTACATCTACAGGACAGCAACACCGCCCACCGGATAATTGTAGGATCTCTGAGGTGATAAATTGAACTGGATGGATGTGCCTAAGCTACCAATGTTGTGCTCTTCCACTGTCATTGGGCTTTGTCCGAATCAGCAGCTTTGCGTACCTCTTATTCTTATGCAAAATATTCTTTTACTCATCAAATTTCTGATAGCCATAAGAGAAATTAATACTATAATAACATCCAACAGGTAAAATTATATGGCCCTTGGATTGATTCAAGGAAAGAATATTGATTAAAATTTAGTCACAAATATGAGATAACACAAAGAATCTAGTTATACCACCGATTTTATTTGACAATTCAAGTTTGACATATTGAAAACATAAACCTACCAGTATCTTAATTTTTTTTCATCTAGATTTTGTCATGTTGAATAATGATTATGCACCTAAGGATTATTACAGGCTTTGTCAAGCAGTTCTTCCGCTTATTTTTAAGTTTCATGCTTGATTGTCCATGTAACAGGGRGAATAACCTACATGACTACAGCTTTACAAATTAACAGCTGTCCATCTTCAATATGCAGCCCATTTAGAGAAGGGTGCATATTGTTCCAGCGAGGATTTTGTAAAACATTCAAACTCCAGTTATCACCAATATTCATTTTTTTTTTGGTACCAAATTTTGCAAATTTAACTAGAATATCTAGAAAGGACTCAAGGACATGTAGCAAAATGACACACCAGAACCATCACAAAGGGTTAGAACTAGGCAGAAAATCTAAACAATTGTCTTCTTTGTACTAAAGATGGTATGACCTCTTCTTTTATATATCAGCAATATAGATAAGACAATCCTTCCGTAATACTTTACACAGTATGAATAGCAGACTATGAGCTATAACAGCCCCAGTGTTTGAAGGCAACTGCAGATTGATTGGAAATTCRGAAATCTACAATACTAGTTTTCCAAATGCATCCTCTTTCTTATTTATTTATTCTTTTTTACTTACGCATTTTCTGTTTTTCTTATTTTAAATAGTGGTGCAGTTGAAATAAGGAAGATTCTCATTAGTAGGAGGACTAAGGTGATGCGATGAATGGTTGGGCATTTCTAGTAATCAACATTGAAGTCTGATCAACTTCAGACTCAAGACTTYGAAATTATAGAAATGAGGAATAGGTACTAAATAAAGGAACTTGCCAAGTAACCAACAATGATACTCTTTCTTAACATCCATTGTGGTTGGATGGATTCTTGTAAGCAGTAATACGGTCTGAATATTTCAATAATTATTTAAGTGAAATTATTTTAGCTATTGCTAGTTAAAAGGCCAAATTACATAAGAAACTATTTTGTATTACAATTAAAAAAATTATTTTTAGAAGATAATGGCAGAAACCTCACTACTACAATTGTTTGAAATTTCCGCTTCCGAAAGTTGTAAGCTCAAWCAAAATTAGCAAACTTCCTATTCATTTATGTATTTACGAAACAGCAGCTTCCAAAACAATGTTTGAACTCCCATAGTCTTATCCCAGACTTTGCAACAATCACAGCCAAAGACAACAGAAGCTCAATCATCCATTAAAAGGTTTGGAAAGAACTCGAACATCACCCACTGCTCTTTTCAGTCTGAGGTTCTTGTATTTTAAGAAAAAAATATTTTTCTTGGGCCAAAAAAAAAAAATTCCGAATCACACTCCTCTTGTGACCAAAATTGATTCTCTAGGTTTCAGTTACAGCAATTGTTGCCAATGCGAAAATTCTAGAATAAACATATAAAAAGGTCCAGAAAGCACACCCCCCGCTCCCACCCACCCCCCACCCCAAAAGAAAATCGAAACAGGTCTCAATTAATCCCAAACAACACGTAAAAGACCAAAGAAAACCACTAATTGCAACCACAGATGAATAACCCAGAATTTCTAGCATAACAACCATAATCTCCAAATCAATAAAAACGAGATAGAGATTATGGTCAAACAAGATTTTGGCCTTCAAGATGATTTTATCTAAGCAAACCCACCAATAAACTAAAACCTCAATATGGATAAACCCCAAAAAAGAACCATTGAGAAAGGGCGAAACAAAAAATTACCTTTAAGCATTGGCAGTTTTGGGGATAAGAGGAATCGGTTGCTGCAGAGTCCCTTGTGTTTGTTTCGATTGGGCTTCACGGATCTTCTGCATCTGCAGCATTCTCTCCATTATGAGCTCGTACTCACATTTCTCATAGGCATGGCGCTCGTTCTCGCACTTCCAAGGCAGATAATATTCAGCCTGTCTGCACTTATTGAGAGGGATGAGCAAATGCGCACATTGGTCTCTATATGGGAGTGGCACTTTGGCCTCAACCATCTCTGCTTGCGTTGCTATCATCTTCTTTGATGACCCTGGAACCTCCATTCTCGTGGGTTCTCAATCGATCACTGATTTCCKCTGGGTTTTCTGAATGTAGGAATTCCTCTTTGGTTCTGCAACCGTCCGTTGTGTGTGCCTTCGGGGAGCCTTTTTTGTGCTTTTGTGGAGATTACATTACGGGATTCAAGCCCACTGGACTGGTAGGATAACGACAAAACAGGTTGAGCATTAATAAAATAATAAAATTAATAAAACTAAATCGTACCATCCATGGGACAACTCATAAATATATAACCATTTATAATTTATAATCTTTAATCTGTTAATTTATAATATATCAAAATTTCACGCAATATAAAATTAATTTTTGAACAGTTTTATTTTTGAGAGACATCAAATACAATGTTAAATATGTTAAAAGATGAATGGATTTATAAACTAGTTCAAAGTATTTTATAAATTCAATATCTCTCAAATAAATAAAAAAATGAATATACAAAGGACATATGAGATATAATGTTAAATACATAAAAAATAATAATAATTCAATTTAGCTAGCTTAATCCAATCTACAGGAAATACACACCTGGAGAATCACGTGCCCAGTAGCACACAATTGTCTTGTCTCCCTTAGTTCAAGATCCTGTTTATGGTTAGTTTGCAAGTATTATTAATATACATGAATGCATGTTCAATATTAATTTATATATATTGTGTATATATATAAGATAAATATAATTATACTTTCATTTTCATGCCAAGATAAACTTCCTTAATTTGTTCAATTTAATTATATTGATAAGAAATTGAGTTCAAAATGACATACAACGTTAGATTGGATTTACATTAAGGTTTCAATTAAAAATATTCGATTTCTCTAAAAAATTCATTTTGTTTAGTTTTCTCAACAAAATATGAAATTTTGCTCTAATGAAAAACTCGTTGATATTGTTTTCTTAAACAACTTACTTCAATAAAAAGAAAAGGTTTCCACTATCAAATAAAAATCCATAGTAAACATTTCTTCAACAAATTATAACTCATTTTTCACATCCAAATAAACATTTTAACAAAAAATATTTTTTGTTTAAGAAATAAATTTAAATTTTTTATTTTTTTACCTTTTTCGTTGAAATTTGTTTTCTTCAACAATAAAATTTTATTTCTTAAAAAAATTAATCTAAGTACAACTTAAAGTAAAACTAAAAARCGGATCAATTTTTGTCCAAAAAATATACATTCATTAGATTAAAGTGGGAATTAAGTCCCTCTGGAAAAAATAGTCAAAAAAGATTTTTAAATTTGTGTTTCCAAGAAAACTTACATTCCTTATGCATAGGGCCTATTGTGGTTCTTTTCAAATCTCACGTTACTCAAGTGAAATTTGTAAATTCTAAAATTAGTTATTGATATTTTAAATAATTTAATTCCACAAATTAGTACATCGGAGAAGTGAATTTGCACTAGGAGATGATGTTGTGATTTATTTCCTTAAATTTTAACTAAAAGTGACTAAAAAGAATTCTATGGCCTTGTTAGATAGTCAAGGATTTTGCTGTTGGGAAAGTAATCCAATTTCTAAATATTAAATTTTAATGTTTGAAAAATTACTTTAATTTTGGATAAGGAACATGATTCCTTAAAATAAGAAAATAGATGCACAGCCCCAGGCAAAAGAATACTCGGATGGAGGTGTTACTCTGATTGCTTTCCTCAAAATTTTAAAACAAAAATACGTGTAAGAATTCCTAAAGGCTTTAATAAACTTTCTATCTCCTCTTCTTCTTCTCTTCCTTTCCATTTTAACTTTTGTTTCAAAGAATAAGAATAATATATTACTCTAAAAATTTAAAAAGTAACGCATGTTATAATTAGAGAAGGAAAAGGAGAAGAAGTCTTGTAGTTAGAAAAGGAATATGGAGAGAATTAGGGAGTTTCAAGAGAGAATTGTAGACTAATTGTAGTCTTTAATTAGCTTAGTAGGGCTTTAGGGTTTCAAGAGGTAGAAACTTCATTAATAATATATTTACAACACTCCCCTTGAATGACTAGTCTATACAGCAACTGCCTCATAAAAGACTTGTTGGGAAAATCCATTTGGAAAATAACAAAACTAAGAAAAAAATAAAGTTGATATTGAGTATTAATGGCTGGCAGCTGCCTCATTAAAACCTTATGGGACAAAATTTGAACAAAGGAAAAAGAGTATAGTTACTCACACTTATATATAGGGGTATCAATTAGGTTAGATGAGTCGAGCTTGCCTAATCCGAGCTCAATCCAAATTATTTTTGCTTGCCTCACAGCCGAATTTGTTAAAAAAGGAAAACAACAAAAAGAAAATAAAAACAAATTTAACTTCTTCAAATATGAAAATTAAAGTCTCAATAAATAAAATCCAAGTAAATCAAATATAATTTCTTGAAAAAAGGATTATAAACATCGTCATGATTTAACAATCAAATTTAAAATAAATCAAATATCATATCTTACATCAATGCTAAGTAAAGAAACATCATAAAATTAATTTCCAACAACAATGAAAAATATATAATATAAAATTTTTCCTAGACAATAAAAATAAAGTTAGTATTAAAATTAAAAATAACAAAAAATAATTTATATATTATTTCAGATTCGAGCTCACATTAGGTTGAGCTCACCWAAGCCCTAGCTCAGCAAAGATTGAATTTTGGCTCAAAATTTGAGCCTCAGGACTAACCTGAACTCGTTAATAGTCCTACTCATATAGATAATTAGATAAGGTCTTTGAGTCAACACATTCCAAAATGATGCATTAACTTTCTTAATGTAGATGTTGAYAATGTTTTAGTAAATAAATCTACCACATTATCATTTGAGTGAATTGTTAAATATTGATGACACCACTATTCTGAAGCTCGTATGTATCGAAGAATTTTGGAAGATATGGTTTCTCATGTCTTTTTTGATGTAGCCTCTTTTGAATTGTGCAACACATGCTCATGACTTACAATCATTTTTGAATGATTGAGCATTTAATTCTTATGGTTCACTTAACTAACAAGATATAGTGATCCCTAGGGAACTATATCGTACAAGGAGGTTTTGAATGTATTTTAGGTCGAGTACAATATGCAAGATAAGATAATGCATCAATTGCACTAAAGATGTGGTACTTCAAGATTAAGAATCTAACAATCATAAGTAATACMAGTGGATATGCAATATCCATATAAATTGTTCTATTACTTTTTTCTTTTTGTATACTTCAATTGATAAATAAATAATCCTTAAATGAAATATTTGATTTGTAAACTAAGACAAATTTTTGTCTTTCCTAGATATTTCCTCTCTAATTCATTTTTCTTATAATTTGTAGTTTTGTTGAGCTCTTCAAGAGTCTCAATTATATCTAAATCAATATAAACTACGACAATTGTGAATTCAATATCTTTTTCCTTTATGAAAACACAWTGGTAGACATTGTTATTTCTACATCCTTCATTCAAAGGATATTCGCTAAGACACTATATCAAATCTATCCCGATTGTTTTAATCCATACAAGGATTTTTGCAATTTGATGAAATATTTTTCTTGATAAAATATTGTAGAAAAATTAAATCYTTCGGGAATTTTCATGTAAATGTCAGTGTCTAGTTATCAATACAAATATGTAGTCAGTATATCCATCAACGTATATCAAGGTTTTCATGTAATGCTAACAAGATATTTTATCATAGTTGTATTYACTACATGTGAATATGTTTTATATAATCAATACCTTATCTTTGTGAAAAATCTTGAGACTTAATCGTGCTTTATATCTCACGATTTCTTTATTTTCATCTATTTTTTTGAATATAAATACCCATTTATAGTCACCTAATTTTATACCTTGTGGTGCTCGGACTACGGGTCTAAGAACCTCACATTTCAAAAGTGAGTTTAATTATGATTCAATTGCATCTCTCCATCTTGACCAATCATGTCTATGTTGAAATTTTCAATTGATTTTAATTTTATTTATCTTTAAAACCAAGAGGTTGCCCATGTCTCTTCGTGTTTTAGAATCAAGAGACAGTCATTTTTTTCTGATGTGCCTAAGAATCACAACTATACTTCTGGCATATTTTATAATTACTCAATATTATATCAAAACTTTGTCTTGCTGGGACTTCCATCCAGATGAGGACAGTTATTGCTGGTAAATATGGTTTAATAATTCTTTTTGGATCAATAAAATCATTAGCACCTTGAATTTTCTATTTTATGCAAATGAATAATYTTTTGAACTTCCAATTGTCCAGCTCATAACTAAAAGCCAATTTCAAAGGGGAGCATTTATGATGATCAGTTTGCCCTATACATATCAATATTGCTTTGTGTAAAATAGCACATCTACAATCATTTGTATGGAGTTTTATTCTCATGGGCAATGGTTTAGCAATCAATTGCAACTRCTTAATAAAATAATTTGGCTAAACCATTTTGTGTATAAACATAAGTTACAAGATGTTCAACAATAATCCCAACTGACATGAAATAAGCTAAAAAAATATTGGATCAATATTCACCAACATTATCCAGATGAATATTTTTAATTGGATGGTGTRAAATATTACTCGTAATGAATTATTTGAGCAAGTAATCTCACAAACTTAAGTTGCGATATGATAATAAACTCACATGTGATCATCGATCGATCGACTTYTGAATTATTTTTTGCATCATTAAAGATCCAGTATGACTYAATCTTTTATGCCAAACAAAAATATTTGCATCACAAGTAAGCTTTTGGTTTACCAAATGATGCACTTCAAATGCATTAATCTTGGCATAGTACAATCCCAAGGAAGGAGAAACAAGTTTCTCCAATGTATATTCCTGAGACTACAATGGTGAGTGATATGGATAAAAACTTATTGATTTTACTAGAATTTATGCATATTCTTATCCTCTTTGATGTGTTAAAGCACTACTTTGTGCTGTTTTACCCTAAATATTGTCTAAATTCTTTTAAGTAACTTTATTCTTATCAAAGTGTGAAAGCATAGAACTTATGGGTTTTTATTGAATTAAAATATATTATTTTGTGGGAAAGTAATTTTACATGTGAGTTATGGTGTTACTTGATGAAGAATGAAGAGAAGTCAAAATGTAGTGTTCATTGCTGTAGTATTTCTACTACTACATTGACGATCTTGGATGAAGAAGTAAGAGACACTTTCAAGCTAAGTGAAATGAAAAAGGAAGTGTTTCCATGTGCGGGAAGCAAAAAAGAAAAATGAACATGGGAGTAAAAAGTAAAAAGTTGAACTGCATGCGGACTTTTTGCAGCATTCTAAGCTTAAAAAGTTCCTAACTTAGGGCAACTTTTGCCTAAAAGCTTCCAAGGGAACATTCATACAAAAGGTAACAATGAGAACATTTTCAAGACATTCCCATTTGGATAGTAAGCATAACAGCCGGAGGAAGTGGGGAAAGAGAAGAGAAAAAGGGCAAAAAGAAGAAGCTTGGAGCAAGAAAGATAAAATAGGAAGAACCCAAGGGATCTTCACCAAAGAGCTTTATCAAATCTTTTTTATGCTTTGTTTCTCCATTTCTTATTTACCTTTTGATATGTTAAATGTTAGATATTTGTACTTTTTGGTATTTAAGAGCATGAACTAACTTTGTAAAGTTAGAGTTAATGATGAACTAGTGTATTTAATGTTTTATGGAATGCTATGAGCAATGCTTGCACACCTTTAATGCTTCATTCCAGTGACTTCTTGTTATACATTTATTATTTCCAGTCATTAATGGTGAATGTGAAAGCTATTTAAGGGTTGAAATACATTAAAATAGTGGATGACTTGAACGGATATGGGTTTTTGGTATCTTTGGGTACACCATTTATAGACAACTATAGAAATATATGTTTAGTCCATAAAATCAAAAAGATGTGTGCATTCTTAAGTTCTTCAAGTTGGGTAATAYCGAAAGATTAGTCAACCTAATGAAATAGGAACAGAGACCAACAAACTGAAAGGTTGAGTTTGCAACTTGTCTGGATTTATATTACTGATGTGCTGTAGCTATGGCAATGCTGCAGCATTATAGTAGTACTTCAGGAGCATTAGTATATTAGGGATTCTTTGCACTCTAAATAATTTCTAGACTCTTAATCATCTCTTGTGAAGTCATTGCTTTGATTTTTACCAACTTTAATGATTAGTAAACATTTATTATTTTACTTTTTTTAGTGACATTAAAGTAAACCTAGAACTTCTTTTTATTTGAGATTTGTGTTACTACTTTTTATGTTATCAGTCATTGTGGGATATTCTTAGTCATAATATATTACTTGTACATCGTGTATACTTGCACGT
Source organism: Rhazya stricta (assembly GCA_001752375.1). Lineage (NCBI taxonomy): Eukaryota > Viridiplantae > Streptophyta > Magnoliopsida > Gentianales > Apocynaceae > Rhazya > Rhazya stricta. The sequence goes on from MEJB01000031.1 coordinate 1,504,494, forward strand.
TTGAAGCTAATTGCTTAGCAATTTATCTATCAGCGATACATAAATATTTTGAACCACTTTTTTGATTATCTCAATATGATACCCATTTCATCGAATAGCTTTAAGACTTAATAAATTTCTTAGGAACTTTAAGAAGAATATTGCATTAKAAATTTTGTTTCTTTCTAGAAAACAATATAGTAGTTTCAGAACAATATACCAACTTTACACTACCATTTATAGTATTTATATTTATCTCTCTCATCTTTTARTTAGATAAATACTCCTTATACTTGTGTTTGGTGTGTATTGTTACACTATCAACAATAAGATTTACATCTTGACAATCGATTAAGAATCCATAGACATAATAATGAGAAGTAGTTTAAAAACTTATATAGAAGAACATAAAGGTAAAAATCAGATGATTCAACCAAATAATTAAATAGTTCGAATATAAAAATTTGAAAAACTTAAAGAACCTCTCTATAGAATTTAAAATAAAAATTAATCTCATTTTTAWMACATCAAGCCCAATTAAATGGTTAGTATTTCCAGTTAAATCGGCAAAACAATCGAAGACATCTAAGTGAATTGCATTAACTAGACCATCAAATCAAGAAAACCTTCTATCTCTCCTTCCCCTTTTTTTTTCTTGATTTATTTTTTGGCAGTCCATTAAATGTTTGTCATACCACAGGTATGTACTCTACTTCCAAGTTATCATGGCGATGATGATGAAGGACATAAGCACTTTTTCATGATCCTGCTGGGATTCGTTGTTTCCTTCTTTTATTATCTCACTAGACTATTTAAGGTGGATTTCAGCATTAGGGTCTATGACAATTAATTCTTGCTGGATATGTAGCGCAACAAATTTAGACTTGGTAATATTTATCATTTGTGTAATCTTACAATAAAACTAAGAGGTATTGTCAGMAGAACATATATTGTACATATTCCTTCAATACATATAATATTAATCTTACCAATAAAACCAAGGCTTGCTGTGTTCCTTATGTTCTTGATTGTTTTAGCATGTCCTCACCTCCTCTAGCATCTTYCTCAATTGCATTACATCAGTAAATTGCTCAAGATAATAATCAATGCCAATGGTTCTTCGAAGATAATTATGAATTGCAACACAAGCAATAATAATATTCCTCTGAGCTTGAAAAGGATATGGCTTCATATTCTTGAGAATTAGAACTTGAGCCTTATGCACTTCAAAAGCATGTTCAGTTACATTCTGTAATTTTGCATGTGTACTGACTGTTAAATAATTGTTGTTTTATTCTAGGGGGACCATTACTCTCAAAATCAGATTTCCCATATCATACATTATGATAAGGTRTCATAAAACTATGTGTATGACAGTATGTTGCATCACGAGTAATACTTATCTAGAAAAATGAAATAACTATTTGTTAGTAATTAATAGTTTATTTAAATATTTTGGTTTATCTTGAGGAGGAAATGGAAACTTGGTTGTAGGATCTCTCATAGTCTCCGTTAATACTCTGAGTCATGTGCTACTATTTCACAACCAGCCCATATGTATGTAAATATCATATCGAAGTCACATATTACTAAGACACTTTGGTTACAATCTCTCTTGCCCCTACCTATGTAAGGTGTTTGTTGATCTGGAGGTATTACAACATCTATGAGTGTTCCATAAGGTGCTCCTATAGCTCCCTATTAAACAAAAGTAATGATTAGAAACAAAATAAATAAATAAATAAATAACATATCTTATGTATAGAATATGCATATACTAACTATATTTGATTTGACAACATAACACAACATAAATTRTCTACAAGAAAAATAATATTAATACATCTATATATTATGACTCATACCTAAAATGTTTCTTGAATACATCGATACTTTGTATTCTCGCTTATATTGAGCGTATAATTTGGCGCAATCATCTCCTTGGAAAATTATGGAATAGCTTGTAATACTTCATATAAATATCTATGCACCATATGAGTTGAATGGTTGAATATTCTTTTGATGCAATAATTTGTTTGTTGTTAGCTCATCGAATAGAGAAACATCGCTATTTTTTCCTCAATAGAAATATAACGACTATTTTGTAACCAACCTTTGTTTCAAAATATTGACACAATTAAAAAATGCCTCTTTTGACATTTGTAGCATTTCTTGACTATGTGCAGGATTACCATGACTAATCTCATTTACATAATCATGCCTGCTACTGAGTATTGAACCTATGTATGGTGTCCTTCCAATATGCCTATTCTTTTTAATTCTTATTTGTAGTGTACTTGCTAATATATTTAGTATCATTTGTTGCTCTTCAATCAGCATTCAACAAAATATATGATGATTCATATTCTATGAAATTATGATTTAACATCTAAAAACTGACAAATAAAAAAGAGTGAATTCAATTATCATGAAATAACATCTAAAAAGATCAGAAAGAATAAAGTAAAAACTCTCTAAAATTTTACTTAAAAGAAAATAGAAAATTATCAAAACAACAAAATGTGAAACAAGAAATCCTAACTTTAAATCAATTCTAGTATTTTTGCATTCATTTCTGTCCAACTCTTCCTAATTTCTTTAGGTGTCTCACTCAATCTCAACTACTACTCCCAGTAAGTCTTTTTCTCGCAAAAGATGGATGCTGCAACAATATATAATGGATTAACCATCTCCAACGTTTGCATTTTCTCTAAGACAACATTGCACTCATTAATAGTCAGCCCATCTTAGTCTCTCAATGTTTTTAGAACTTTCCTCATCAATTGTTTATCAAGATCTTTAGGTTTCTCATGAGTGTTCTTCTTTCGGCGTTTCCCATCTCTTTTTACTTTCGGATCAATAGATGATGATGGAAGATCAGTAGGCTCGCTTTCAAGATTTATAAATATCTTTGGAGGTTGGATTCCATCATTAAGAAACCCTTCCTTAGATGCACTCCATGAAAAATTTTCAGTCAAAAGTCCATAAAACAAGGATCTCATCTCTTCGAGATATTCCAATGGCTTGAATTGAAATTATTTTGCTTCAGSATTTATCCATACAATAACAAGATATTAATTTCTTATGTAATTTATCATTTTAATCTCAAAGGGATGAGATATTAGAGATCTACCTTTAAATAATCCTCCCACTACTCATTAGTCCAATTTATAGTATTAGACTCAGGATCTGAATGTCTATTGCTTGTCTACTAGCTTGACCCAAAAATTGTACTTTCTTTGTAAATAGTCATATTGATTCTTCAGTTACTTTTGTGCCAAATCAACATGTTTATCTTTTTGGATAGTTATCCTAATTCTCTCCCATGCATCAATTTTTAGATTGCCTCCCACAATTTTTTTTTTTATTTGCTTCTTGCAAACATAAGTCTATGAAGTATTTAAACAACATTGTCTTTCCAACTAGCTCTTGCGTTTTTATCATTAGTCATTCCTACATTCAAGATAATAAATTAACAAGTCTCAACAAAAAGAAACAACTAATAATAAGGATGAAGGAAGACCTTGAAGTTGATCACTAAAAGAAGAGAGGGGAAAAAAGAGAGACATATATGCATACCTAGATGGTAAGGAACTTGATCACTAAAGGGGAGAGAATTCATAAAATAAAAAATATACACACAAGAAAGCTACATGAAAACAAACAATTATGTCCCAAAGTGACTCAAAACATAGAGTTAAGGGAAAGGGGTGAGCTAAAGTTGAGTAAGCAAATCCCATGCATGAATGTAATGTAATACATTAGTTGTGAAACATTTTGAAAATTGTATCCCCTTTTTCCTTTAATTTTTTCAAAACTTACTTTCCTTAACTGATTCTAGTTTACTTGGTGTATTTCCTAGCCATTAAACTCTGTAGTAGGTAATTATTATTTGAACATAGGTCACATTTCTATCGATAGTACTACTGCGCTATTTACTTTACATTCATTTTCCTTTCACCTTAAAGAGGTTAACATCACYATTACATTTCACTCTCGAAGAGTGCTAGTCAGGTGTGTCGATCTTCACGCCCCATTTTTCACTCACATCTTTCATGGCTTAGGCCTACACCCTTTTCCTTTCTTAAAGTCGGGGATACATGCTTTACAAAACTTATTTATACAATTCCTTGAAAATATTTGCCTTAACAATTTCATCAACATGCAATATGTCATATATAATAAAATTGATGTTCATGAATGTATACGATAACATAGAATAATGCACGTACCATTTCAAAGTGTAAACATGTAGAATTTTCACATAAAAGTAATTCAATACACCCTCATACACATTAAGTTCACAATAGAGATACACCAAAATTGATGAGAATGAGRGAGTTTACTTAACTAAAATGTTCAAGGATTTAAGCTTGTTTTATGGTTAGTGACTGTGTCCCTCAGCTCTCCTCGAGGTTAAAGTCTAAATAAGGAAAATTAAATTTAAAAAGGTTTTCTAGATTGCAAAACTCTAAGACACCTCCTTAGAAACCTCTTAGGAAAAAAAACTAACCCAGTCATTTCCTAAAAAGCTAACATTTTCGTAGAGYTGGGTGGCCAGGAATAGTAGGTCCCGTTCGTGCCTATCCAAAGAGTTCAGTAAATGTCACGGGTAGAGGTCACGAATGGTAGCACCATCCTTAATACCATTCTTGCCCACAGATGGTTGCACAGATATTATGTTCCTTTGATGTATTTGTCCATACACRTTGGAGAGAATCCTATTTGCCACGAATGGAGCCATGTATCGTCCTTCTGTTCTTGCATTCGTGCAAGTACAGAGTCCTAAAAATAGGAAAATAGAGAGCAAATTCTTCAGTAGCCTCCTATAATAACAATGTCTTTGATTACCCTATGTTCAGTTTATCCCAAATCATGTAAATCATACATTTATCCACATATTTGGAAGATCATCTTCCTTTTATCTACCATTTATGAAATCCTCAAAGACAACATTGTTCTAACCTAAAGGTGAACCAAATGTATGGTAAAGAATGAATTAATTAACATTGAACCAATATAAGGCTTACATTTAGTCATGGAGATTACGTTTCCAATGATTTCCAAGCATTCTTAGAGCAAATCCCCCTTCCTAGCTTTGCTTCCTTCCTTCCTCAACTTCATAAAAATTTGCTAGGTTAGTGATAAGTTTAGAAAATATCCCAATTTGAATATTTTTGCCCATTTTGTATTAACTATTTCAGTATTTTAGCTATACATAGTAGTATTTTCCCTCAGTCTTAGATAAATAAGAGTTAGCATGCTTGTAGCTTAAAATAGTCTCTGAAGTGCTTATTTATTGATAAAAAGCTTGGTCTTGAAAGGTATTCATAGGAATGCCAACAATGCTACAACAACCGTGCATCAGAGAACAAAGCCGATCGGCATGTGGAMCAAGAAAAGCTCTTTGCTAGACTTCAAAGGAGAAAAGGAAAAATTCTGAGCGAGATAATGCTGTAGCAAAAATAATAGACAAAAGCACTACGAAATATCTTCATGACATGTGACAGTCAAACAAAGGACTTTAATGAAACCATATATGTTGTTTATGGGGATATTAGCTGAAAGCGACCCCAAGAGTTGCCCTTGGTTCATGTTGGCAAGGGGGACAAGAAGGACAAAAGCAAATGGACAAAAGGAATAAGACGAGAAAAATAACTATTTGATGTTGACATCCAGGTGCCTCCGATCCAAAGAATCCAAGTTATGTTCAGGAAGAGAAAAATGCTACTACATTCAGGTCTAGACCTAGAAACTCAAAGTATATGTGTGGCACAAGACAAAAGAAGAATGCTTTACATTAAATGAAAATTGGTTAAAAACGACATCTGATCATTGGTCTAAGTTGACTTCAGTTTTTTACCCAAAATGCTGAAGCATGGAAGAGCCAATGAGCCCCAATTTCCCAACATAGACAAATAAATATAAAAATATTGTTTGCTAGAGGCATGGAAAGCTACAGTAATGCCAACTCAGCCCCAAATATACGTATAAAAGTAGAACTCAGCTGAACAAGAAGGGGAGTTAGCAAGTAAGAGAATTATACAAGATTAGTTAGTTAGCTAGTTAGAATAGATTAGGAAGTAGTTCTTAGTTTTACAAAGCTTTCAAGTAGGATTTAGGGGTTTCTTCCGAAAGCAGAACCCGTTTAGCTTCAATCTTTACTACTTTGTTAAGGGATTAGATGACAATCTTCCCTTTTGGTTTCTTTAATCATTTTCTGCATTTATTAAGTTTCTTGAAGTTTACTTAGTTCCCAACTTAGTTATTATTCTATGAGGAGAAGTTTAGTAAGTGAGCATGAGTTGTTTAGTTGTAGGAGCATGAATCTGATTTTCTTTTCATAAACTACTTCTTGGAATCCTTAATCAAGGTAATGGAGCTTGACAAAGCCAAGTTTATGAGGTTAAGATTCTTTAAACCATAGATGTTGAGTTAAAGTCCTCTAAGACATAAAAAAATTAGCTAGTGATCGAGGGGCTCAAAAGCCATTCTCGGTCTCTTTTGATAACTCATCTTCATCTACAATTAGTAACTAATCTTCACTGCCATAGACATATGGTTAGTGAGTTGATGAAATCTGTCCAGAGCAGTTACTAAGGGGGTCAAGGAAGAACCATCTTTAACCTAAGTAACCATCTGAGACAGCATTTGATAACAAGGTGAAGGCAAGGACACTTGCCTCATCAAGGGAATCCTATAGCATTCTGGAACTGTAGTAAAAAGTCAGCATAGACATATGCATGATTTTTCTACTATTCCTACATTTGCACACTGAATAGTCTCGGGTAAGACATTGCTCGATTCTGTTCTCTAGTGCTACTTCATTCTGAAACTAACTCTAACTTTACTTACTTGCTTTCTACTAACTCTAGCTTTACTTKCTTTCTGACTTAACTTTACTACTTTTAGTTCTTCACTTATCATTGCTTTAGCATTTACTTTCTTTTACTCTTGCTTTATACTGACCACTAATGCTAYATCATTATGATCTATTTTTATGGAGTTTTTCACATTGATTTTCATTAATCCAATCCTCGTGGGAATGATACTCTATTCATTCTTTATTACTTGTTGACCATGTATACTAGTGTGCGCGCCGCTATAATCTAATAAGATCCAACTCCAAAAAGTTCTTGCAACTATTGCCAGGGATTGGCAATAGTGAGGTTTTGTGTTAAAATTCTTTATTTTAGATTTTATCAATTCTTTACTCTTATTTGCTACAGGCCGAACATCAATGTGTGAACAGAAAGCAACATTTTGATCCACAAAATAATGGAGATGCCTGATGAAGTCGATGCTGTGACAACATTGCCAATTGAATTTGCTTCACTAACCAATATTCTCAAAACTATAAATACGCCCATGAGAGGTTCAATGCTACAGAAATTTGGGGTATGTTATGTTTATTGTGGTGAGGATCATACATATGAGAACTCAAACCCAAAATCATTGTGCTATATGGGGAACTAGAAAAATCAGTACTCAAACACTCATAACCATGATTGGAGTAGGCAACACTCACACTTCTCATGGATCAAACAAGGTGGAAATTTATCCATGCTGTAGCAAAACGAACCAACAAATCCATATATTTTCCAACAAGGGTAGCAACAAGGATCATATGCATATGAACGACCAGACACAATGGAGAGTCTATTGAAGGAGTATATGACATGGAATTATGCCTAAATTCAAAATTAAATAGTCTCATTGAGGAATCTAGAGCTCAAATTGAGCAACTCGTTGCAGCATTAAGCTCTCAATCTCAAGAAACAATGTCTAGTGGCTATACAAATCGAAGAGGAAGAGATTGATCAAGAAGATAGGAGGAAGGGTCGAGAAGTGATAGTTGAGAATAATGTTGCAACACGATAGTAGCAAAACATCCAAAGTAGAAGGAAGAAAGACCACTTCCAAAATCCCTTCAAGAGCTTCAATATAAATAATTCAAATTAAAAGCATGCTACAGCAATGGTGGCATCGATGATGTAACAAAATTGAYAACAAAAGGTAAAAAGAATCTGATAAGGTAGTTGCTGAATTTACTTATATAGCAATTGTACATCAAAACACAATGTAACTTAATCAAGTGGAGAAGTTTAGAAGGATCGCATATGAGAATGCCAAGGTGGACAAGGACAAAATTAAGAAATGACAAGACCTGATGACCCAACAAAGTAAGTGGAGAGTAAGAAAAACTTCTCTAGTGAATGGGCCGAAGATCAAACACCGTTGGATAGAAAAGCAAAAGAGGGGGCAGACCTCTATCTCAATAACCTGAAGGTGAAAGATGCTGCAGCTAACTATAACCCAAGCACTAGAGGGAGGCAGCCCCTGAGTAATATCTTTCTTCTTAATCTTAGTAATTTAGGTTGTTATTTTTTATTCATCTTGTAAGGCTTTGATGTTTTGATCTATGTTTCGGTGTTAAGTTTTGCTTTGTCATTTTGCTCAATCTTGGGCTATAATTGCTAGAATTTTGCTTAGCATTTTTGATAACATGTTATGCTATTTGTTAAATTGACTGGGCAAACTGTTGAGACTTGATTAGGAATAAGTCAAGAGTGATTGTTCTTACTTGTACTTCTATTTCCAAAATAAAAGCAAAATTATGACCTTTATTTTTTATTGACTAAATGAGGATTTGAATCAAACTTGGGAGCTTTGAATGGGTATTTTTATAAATGACTTTGATTGGTAAAAAAGAATAAAGTATAAAATAAGTTTGGGAGAAGTATGTTACAAAGAGGCTAAATAAATTGATTAATCCTCTATGTTATGTACCTAAGTAACCAAGGGCTCTCATGAAAATTATGTCTGCTTTTGCATTAAAAAGGGAACATAATATGAGTATGTTATAGCAATTTTCAAGTTGTGACATGTGCTAAGTAACCGGGAATACTCATGTCACCCATATCGGCCCTTGTGTAAAAAATTACTCGTGACAAAAATGAAATATCTGATAAAAAGCTAAGTGTTATAAGGAAAATGCTATATCGAAACTCCCCTTACTTCCGTTGTGAATTATAAAATTTCTCTTTGTCAGTCATAGTCATGAGTTTTTTGCCTTGTTCTAAAAATTCCATTGAAAAATTTTGATGCTATAGCAACGAACCTAATGATTCAAAAAATCATTAAGTCTTTGTTCTATTTTACTGCATATTTTTATGCATCGGTACCTTTTGTACACTCTGGTCACTTAAGCCTTCATGTTGATATAATTTTGAGAATATTATTTTAATAAACCAAAACTTAGATAAGCAACTGCTTAGTATTACCTTTCTAATTTGCTATAGTATTGCTCGAGGACTAGCAATGATTTAAGTCTAGGGGAGTGATAAGCTTAGAAATATCCCATTTTGACCCCCTATTTTTGCCCATTTTTATGTTAATTATTTCAGTATTTTAGCTATACACAGTAGTATTTTCCCTCAGTCTTGGATAAATAAGAGTTAGCATGCTTGTAGCTTAAAATAGTCTTTGAAGTGCTTATTAATCACTAAAAAGCTTGGTCTTGAGAGGTATTCATAGGAATGCCAACAATGCTAGAGAAACTGTCGAGGGGCATCTGAAAAAAGAAAAACTCTTTGCTAGACTTAAGAGGAGAAAAGGAAAATTTTCGGACGAGATAAGTCTGTAGCAGAAATGACAGACAGAAACATAATAGAATTATCTTCATGACATATGGAAGTTAAACAAAGGACTTCAATGAAATCTGATATGTTATTTATGTGGATATTAGCTAAAAGGGACACCAAGAAGATTTGTTCAAGTTGACCTTGTTCCATRTTAGGCCAAAAGAGACAAGAAGGAGAAAAACAAAATGAAAAAAATGAATACGACAAGAAAGCAGCTATCTGATGATGACATCCAGGTGCCAGCTATCCAAAGAATTTAAGTTATGTTTACAAAGAGAAAAATGCTACAACATTCATGTCAAAACCTAGAAATTCAAAGTACAGTATATGTGGCASAAGACAAAAGAAGAATGCTTTGTATCAATTGAGAAATTGATTGAAAACAACATCTGACCATTAAGCTACATTGACTTCAATTTTTTACCCAAAGTGCTGAAGCATGCAAGAGCCAGTGGCCCCACATTTTCAAAAATAGACATGCAAAGACAAAGAATGTTGTCTACCAGAGGCATAGAAAGCTACAACAATGCCAATTCAGCCCCAAATTTTCCTTATATAAGTAAAGCTGAACAAGAAGGGGAGTTGCAAATTAGAGAATTACAGTAGATTAGTCAGTTAGCTAGTTAGAATAGATTTGAAAGTAGTTCTTAGTTTTACAGAGCTTTCAAGTAGAATTTAGGGGTTTGTTCCAAAAGAAGAACCTATCTTTAGCTTAAATCGTTATTGCTTTGTTAAACGGAGTAGATAGTAGTCTTCCCTTAGTTTTTGTARTCATTTTTTGCATTTATCTAAGTTTCTTGAAGTTTACTTTATTCCTAACTTAGTTCTTATTTAATTGAAGAGAAGTTCAGCATGTGAGCATGAGCCGTTTAGTTCTTGGAGAGAAAACCTGATTCTCTTTTCTTAAGCTGCTTCTTGGGATCCTTAATCAAGGTAATCGAGCTTGGCAAAGCTAAGTTTATGAGGTTAAGTTTGTTTAAATCAGAGACGTTGAGTTAAAGTCYTGTGAGACATCAAAGAAATTAGTGAGTGATGAGGTGGTCAAAAGCCATTCTTAATCTTTTTTGATAACTCATCTTCATCTACAGCTAGTAACTAATATTCATTACTATGGTTATTGAGTTGGTGAAATCTATCCCAAATAGTTGCTAAGGGGGTTAAGGAAGAACCATCTTTAAACCCTAAGTAACCCTCTGAAACTGCATTTGAGAATAAGGTGAAGGCAAGGACACTTGCCTTATTAGGGYAGTCCTATAGCATTTTGTAATCGTAGTCAAAAGTTAGCATAGAAATATGCATGATTTTTCTACGATTGTTACATTTGCACAGTGAATAGTTTCAGGTAAGAAATTGCTTAATTTTGTTCTTCAGTGCTACAACATTCCAGAACCAACTCTAACTTTATTTGCTTTCTAACTTAACTTTACTGCTTTCAGTTCTTCACTTATTATTGCTTCAACATTTACTTTCACTACAAGAAAAAGGGATATTTGCGGCATCATTTATTTTTGACAACCATAATCTGCCGCAATTATCATGTATTTACAGCAATCTGTAGAAAACAGCCATAATTGCTATAAATATTTACGACGGTTATAAAATCATCATTTATAATAATTGTTCATGATGTTTGAGGATAAATTGCCGTAGCTAATCGATTATTTAAATCGGTGTACTGAACCGTCTTAAATGTGTGACCCATTAGAAGAGCTGACAGAACACTTGTTATTTAAGGCGAGTCCAGTTTAGTGTCGTCAATGTGAATATATTTGCGACGATCTATTGTCCGCCATATATGGTCTAAAAGTTTTTAAAATATTTTTCCAAGGCGGGAACGTTTCAAGTTTTTTTAAACCGTAAGTTGTGAGGTACTTATAGMGGTGTATGGAGGCCATCGTATATGTTGTTAACATGTACGATAATGTTTATGTAATCACAACAGTTTGTTGGACCRCCGAAAATGGTCATCATGTTTTCAAAAACTTTTACAAGCGGGAACATCGCAATATTTCTCGAAACCTTATACAGCAATTTTTTATATTACTTTTTGTACATTAAAGGCGATGTTTAGGCCAATGCAAAAAAATATTTAATTCTCAAATTCTTTTAAGGCCTATTAACTTTTATATAGGTCATTGATGTATATAAATATATTGATAGAGCTGATTTATAACTATATAGAATCCTCATAAAAATATATTTGCAATATGTTCATTTTGTATGTACACATGATATATATTACATATAATGAGTAATTATACAAATATATAGATACATATTATTATATTCAGTGGTAATATATCTTGCATATATATACTGACTAGCTAGTTAGATGAAACATATATAGGTAATCAAGTTATTCGATATATTATGATAAATATATGTACACATTATTATATTCATTGGCAATGTATCTTGTATATATACACTAACTAGCTAGTTAGACGAAATATATATAGGTAATCAAGTTATTCAATGTATCATATATTAACTTTGATCCTTCATGATTAACTTAGTTAATTATTGTACATATACATGTATATATGTGTGTGTGTCTATATATATATATATATAGTATAAAAGATCAAATGTATTTTGGTAAAGAATTTGAATGTTATTTATTTATGCTTATGTTAGTGGGAATAGACATATCTAAAACCATTTAAAATTCCCACAATATAATATATATATATATATATATATATTATAATATATATAATATATATATATATATATATGGGGTCATATCCTACCTCTTGCTCCTGGAGGGGAGAGGGTATAAGGAGAAGGTCTCCCATGAGAGGAGGTCTTAGCTCAGAGGCCTCAAACACTTAAGATAGTAACGGTTCATTCCCATGATAGCTAGCTTTTGTGGGTTAATAGAGACTGCAAGCACTTAAAGATAGTAACGATCTATTCCTAATGATAGCTAGCTTTTGTGGGTAAATGTGGTATCAGGAGCTAGACTTAGGTTGCCTTGTGCCTTTGGAGGTCAGGGGATGAATCCTACCTCTCCCACTCCTGGGAAGGGAGGGTATAAAAAGAAGTGTCTCTCGTTGAGAGTTCGCGCCTGGAGGAACTACCAAGCCACTATTAAGCATAGTTAATGGTCCATTTTCTATGATAGCTAGCTTGTGTGGGTAAACAAATAATAGTATGATGTCTATACTTCGAAATGATTTCTTCAATTATTTCTTAAAAGTAAACCTATCTGATACTAACATTTACTAGATTCAGTTTAAAGCCCCTTTGTAAGCATTCCAATTGTAGGTCAAACGTCTTAAAAAAATGCTTATGCGTAAAGATTTCCCCTATTAAATTTAAACCTTCCAACAGCCTTAGCATGCGTGATACAGGTTGTATACAGGGTCAAATGTATTTTGCTAAATTAATTGAGAATGTGAATGGTTATTGTTATGGTTGGTGGAGTATGATATATCTAACCCATATTCAATTTCCAATATAGTATACTATATCAATTAGATATATATATAGTATTTATATATTGGAATGGATATATGAGATTCCAACTATCGTGAGGAAATTAAGGATAACGATAATGATAACTATACTTATTGGAAAGAAAAAGATAATGATAATGATAATTTATTGAAAAAGGAATTAATTGTAGTAGATGGAATTTGAACCTAGTCCAAGGGTTTAAAGACCGCTATTGTTTTTGTGAGTATGCTTTAGCTTTTTACTTTTATAACAACCACAAGTACTATTTTTATTCCTTCAACACTTAGCCATTTTTTCCTCATTCACTTAGCCATTTCTGAACTTCTTCTTCTTCCCACTGCAGCTTCCTCATGCACCTCCATCGATCGATGCCCTCCTATTACCGAAGCTTTTGACCTAGATTTTGAACTCTCTTGCTCACTTCCCCTCCTGTCGAATCCCCTCTCATTGCATTGGAATAACCCTTCCTCTCATTACCGAAGCTTTTGGCTGAGGTTTGAAACGATCTTTCGCTTTTAAGATTATTCTGCTTCCTTTCTCTCGCATCAAGAAGTACTGCATTTTTCAATTCAATTTGTTCATTGAAGATTTTTTCCTTTCTTTGAATTTGATTATGTTTCAATTTGACGATTTAGTGTTCTGGGCTTATTTTAGGCTTAGTGTTTTGGGTTTGTTGACAGGGAAAAAAAAACAATGATTATATAATCAATCAAAATTTGAAAGTGTTAATTATGTTTGAATTTAATTATATAATTCTAACAGAAAATATGACCTTTTGTCTGAATTTATTTTGAAGCAACTATCCTTAATAAAAGCAGTGGGCATGGGTAAATCAATTGGATTTCATGGTAATTGACTTTTTGTTCTCAATCCCACGCATAGGTGGCTAGTCYGTTTATGGGTTTCTACAGCTTCTACTGCATTTCTTAAGTATTTATGGCGGTTTCATGGTTGCCACAAATAGGTTTGAATGTTGTAATGTTTCCTTTCCTCTTGCTTTATGATGACCACCTGTGCTAGATCTTTGTTATCTATTTTTATGGAGTTTTCCACGATGAGTTTTCATTAATCCAATCCTAGTAGAAACGATATTGTACTCATTCTTTATCACTTRTTGACCATGTATACTTGCATATGTGTGTTTCTATAATCTAATCTAAGATCCCACCCCAAGAGTTAGTATGAGTTACTTTAACATAAGATTGATTTGGGTGAGATGGAGGGTGTATCCATGGGTCGTGGGGTCAAGTTAAACCCATTATTGACCTGTTTCCCAACTTAATTTATTTGGGCCGCATTAATACAACTAACCCAACCYAACAATATTATTCATGTTTTTTACTTTGAATTCGTGAGTTTTGGGTTTACGCGYATGCAAGGATGCAAGCACARAAGAAAGGGAYCGTCCTTGGGTACTCTTTGGACAATCACGGACACATTCCATCTCTGTGCACTTGCCAAGCTAAGGATATAGAGTAGCATCTATAATACCCAGGATATTATTTTTCATTTTTATGAATTGTGTATGATCGTAAGAATTGTGTGCCAGTTAGGGTTTGATAAATTTTCTCTGTGATCGTTATTTAATTGTATATTTATTTAATTATGAAATTATCGTCTTAATGGAATTAGAGTTTTTGGTTAGTTAATGTAGGCTCGACTCCCATTTGTTCCTTATTCGAAAACTAAAAACTAATTTAACGCTAATTATGGTCGAAAAGAAAAGCCATAGAATTTAATTTATTGGGCTGAGTTGGTTATGGGATGAGAAGGTCCAAAGAATTTTGGTTAGGGCCCATATGTAAGAATTTAAAAAAAAATTAAAACTTAATACCCTAAGCTAAACCTAACAGCCATGATCTTCTTCTTCCTTTCCTCTTTGCAGCCGCCACCCTCACACAGCCACCGCCACCCTCCCACTGCCGCTGCCATCTTCTTCTGTCCATCTCGCCACCGGCTTCTTCCTTTCTCCTGCCCTGACGCTGTGCTTCCTTGCCATTGCCACGCTACCTTCGAAGTCCAAATCTGCCGTATGGATCTTCCTCTCTTGTGGTGCTTCTGCCATGATGCCGCACAAGTTGCGGCTATTCGGACTGATCTCTTATCGCCGCTTCTTTGTCATCGTCCTTGGTCCGAGCTCATTGCATTCAGATCTGCTTAGATCGAAGYTGGTAGGCCGTTGCTCCGTTCGTCAAGTTTGCAGTACAGCTACACGACGCTTAGCCATCCACACGCCATTCTGTTGCTTTTTGCTTGCTCGCGAATCTGTGCCACCTAGACAATACAGATCCAGTTGCTATCGCGACGGACGGTGGCTGGGTCGGTCGCTGTAGCTGTTGCACCATTGAAGCCGTTGATTTGCTGTTTCACCAGTCACAGTCGGTCAGAAGCTACTACCGATGCTATCCGAGCTCCATTTGCAGTCCGTGCTAACCGAGAGTAGATAGCCGGAGCTCATGAGAAGCTATGCGCCGTCCACCGGTCGCTGCGTCGTCTGTTTGTGACCAGTGCTGTTGCGCGCCAGCTGCTTGACCGCACGCTCGGGGCGCAACGCAGCTTCTTACACGACACCTAGAATTTGTCAAATTTAAAGATGAAATATTGTTATTCGATTTCAAAAATTTAATGACTTATGTAATTATGTTATATAGTGATAATTGTGGGAGAACGTAAATTAGGTTTAATACACGATTTAAGATCGAATTTAAATAGTATGAATAATATGTTTTGACTTAGAAATGTATTGTATTTGGTATTATCATTATCATTGTTGAGAAGGGTAGAAAGCCARGAAATAAATTATGCCTTTAAGAATGTGTTAGTTTTCGATATGGGAATTAAGTACGGGTTAATATTGGTGAATGATGTTCRTATGATAAGTGTGATGTTAAAGTTGAACAGTCATGTTAAATGAATTTCCTTTGTGTAATAATAATTAGGTTATTTTCGGGCACATTGACATTAGGAGCAGTCAAGGGATTCTGCTTTGCAATTAAAGTAAAATTTTAACGTTAAGGACTTCARGTAAGTAAATCCCTATACTCATCAACTTTATCCCATTGTGTATTATGTTGTGGTTATATTGGATTTTATTGCTTAATATTTTTGTGATTATATTGAATGACATTTTGTAAGAATGTGGTGGTTATATTGGACTATGTTGTGTACTGTGTTGTGATTATATTGGATTGTATTGAATAATATGGTTGTGGCTGTATTGGATTATTTCGTGTAATATGTTKCATATAGTTAMCATKCYGAATGATGTTTAAATACGGATTCATGTAGCTCATGTCATGGGCATGTAATTATAGTATTCTACATCATTTCTAGCATGAGTCATTCATGCATTTATAAAGCAAATGGTTGAGGAAATAAAATTTGGAAAAAATGGAATTTTATGAATGAATYAGTTTCAAAAAACGTTAAGATTTTGGAAAGTGGTGTAAACCTAATCATCAAAGATATGAGTGGGAAGTGGGAAGTGGGAAATGGGGCGTGAGGGACCAGMGCACCCAACCTAACCCTCTTGTAGGGTAGGAAAATAAGTAATGTTCACCTCATGTGAGGTGAAAAAGGTGAACGGAAAAGTTAAAGTAATGTTAACCACTTTGCGGTTCTACCGATAGAAAATGTGATYGGGTTCCAAAGAACTGKAATACCTGATATTTTACTTTTTATGAATTTTTGTATGGTCATATGACTTTGTGTGCCAACTAGGGTTGGATAATTTTCTATGTGGTTATTATTTTATTGTATAAGGATAGTTTAATGAAAGGTAAATGTGTCAAACTTTGATTAAAGAACTAGTTATGATGTAGCATCAGCAATATTCAATAACAAAGAGCAACAGTCTRTTCATTCTTACTACTTTTGGGTGAAGTATACTTATGCGTGTGCTGGTTTAATTGTAGTCAGATTAGACCCCAACAAGTTATTGGCACCATTGCTAGTGATCAAACTCGAATCGGCTGGGTGACAGGTAGAATGCTCACCAATATACTACAAAACTTGTTAGGTTGGATCTTAGATTAGATTATAACAACACACACATACACATGTAAGTATACATGGTCAACAAGTAATAAAGAGTAAGTAGAGTATCATTCCCACGAGGATGGAATTAATGAAAACTCAATGTGAAAACTCCATAAAGCATATAATAATGATGTAGCATTGGCGGTCATTATAAAGTAAGAGTAAAAAAAGTGAATGSTAAAGCAATAATCAGTAAAGAACTGAAAYGAGTAAAGTTAGAATTAGAAAGCAAGTAAAATTAGAGTTAGTTCTAGAATATTGTAGCATTGGAGAATGAAATCTAGCAATGTCTTACCCGAGACTATTCAGATGGGTTTTTCCCTAACCCCTTACAATGTTCTGAGTAGAGTTCACTAACTCACTAACTATATGTCCATGTCAATGAAGAACAGTTACTAACTGCAAAGAAATTTAAGAAAAGAGAATCAAATTTACGCTCCAAGAACTAAGCAAAATGTGCCCTCTTGCTAAACTTATCTTCATAAAATATAATTTGGGAATARAGTAAACTTCAAGAAACACTAAAGAARTGCAAAAAATGATTACAGGAAAATGAAGGGAAGATTGTTGTCTAATTCTTTGTTAACAAAGCAATAAATATTTAAGCTAAAGGTAGGTTCTTCTATCGAAGAAAATTCCTAAATTCTACTTGAAAACTTTGTAAAACTAAGAACTRCTTCATATCTATTCTAATAGCTAACTAACTAATCTACTACCTTTTTGTTCTTTTTGTTCAGCTAAATTATCCTTATATAGGCAGATTTGGGCTAAGTTGGCAATGTTGTCGCTTTCACACTTCTGGAAAACAATATTCTCTTCTATACTCTTCTATTTTGGGAAATAAGGGACCACTGGCTCTTCTATGCTTCAGCATTTTAGGTAAAAGACTAAAGTCAACTTAGACCAATGGTTATATGACGTTTTCAACCAATTTTTCATTAAATGTAAAGGGTTCTTTCTTTTTTCTTATGCTACACATGTTGTACTTTGAAACTTTGGGTTCTGATGTGAATRTTGTAGCATTGTGCTCTTCCAGAACTTAAATTGGACTCTTCAGACAGGTGACAATTGGATGTCATCATCAGATAGTTGTCTTTCTTGTTGTATTCCTTTTGTCCATTTTTCTTTTTTCCTTCTTATCTCTCTTGACCCAACATGGACCAAGGTCACCTCGAACAAACCTTTCAGGTCCCTGTCAGTTAATATTCCCATAGAAAACATATCTGATTTCATTCAAGTCCTTTGTTTGACCTTTGACCGCCACATGTCATGTAGGTATTTCTGTAGTGCTTCTATTCGTCATTTTTGCTACAGCTTTATCTCGTCTAGAATTTTTTGTTTTCTCCTCTTAAGTCTTGCAAAGATCTCTTCTTGTTCCACATGCCTCTCAGCTTTGTTTTGTGATGAGCGAATGTTGTAGCATTATTTGCACTCCTACAAATACCTTTCAAGACTCGACTTTTTAGCAATAAATAAGAACTTTAACGGCTATTTTATGCTACAAGTATGCTAACTCTAATTTATGTAAGACTAAGGGAAAATACTACTTTGTAAAGCAAAATACTAAAATAATTAACACAAAATGGGCAAAATTAGGGTTCAAAATGGGAAATTTTCTAAGCTTATCACCTACTCTGGGTTGTCTTCATCCATTGGCTAATTTTTTTAACAGCCTCAACTGTATGCTGGACTATCTCTGAGCCCAACAACTTCGTCCTTTATCTATTATTATCCCAAATGAACTGGTGATCTACATTTCCTCAAGTATAGTGCTTCATAAGGGGCAATGTTAATAGTCGCCTGATAATGCAAGGGAAGAAATTCATCCCATGTATCAAGAAAATCAATAATGCAAGCCTTGAACATATCTTCAAAAATCTAAATTATCTTCTCGAATTGTCCATCGGTCTGGGAATAGAAAGTTGTGCTGAAATTAAGTTGGGTTCCCATAGACTTATGTAAACTTTTCAAAAATGTGTTTTGGATCATGGTCAGATACAATGGATAGGGGAACTCCATGAAGTCTGACTATCTCCGTTACATACAACTCGACATACTTCTCTATATTTTGAGTAATCTTCACTAGCAGAAAATGTTGTTGATTTAGTGAGACAGTCAATGGTCAACGGTTACCTAAATATAATTATAGACTTTCTTTGTCCTTGATAAACCAACAACAAAGTCTATGCCAACTCTTTGACATTTCCACTCTGGAATCATAAGAGGTTGTCAAAAGCCAAAAGGTCGTTGGTGTTCAGCCTTAACCTGTTGGCAAGTAAGAAAATGTTGAAAAACATCTACCACATCATGACTCATGCTTACCCACTAAAAGTGTTTTCTCAAATCTCTATACATCTTTGTGCTTCCAGGATGAATTGAATAATGGGTGTTATAAGCTTCCTTCATAACCTCTTTCTTCAATCCTTCGTCATTGGGCACAACAAGCCTATCACCATACCTACGAGTTCTATCAACTGAAATTACAAAGCCCAAATGCTTCTTCTCTATAACTTCCGCTTGCCAGTTCAACACTTAAGGATCCTTTCTTGCAAAACTTCAATTCTCTCAAGAAGTGTAAGTTCAAGTGTTAAGTTAGCAATTTAATATGATAGGTCTCTAGCAACAATATCCAACTCTAGCTTCTAAATGTTTGTCAGCAATGGCTGCTGTGATACTTGCAAAGCAACCACTGCCCCGTGGCTCTTTCTACTAAGCGAATCAACTACCACTTTAGCCTTGCCAAAGTGACAGTTTATCRCACAATCACAATCTTTCACAAGCTCTAGCCGTCGAAATTGTCTCATGTTCAGTTCCTTTTGAGTGAAAAAGTACTTGAGGCTTTTATGGTCAGTGTATATCTCACATCTAGACTCATAAAGATAGTGCCTCCAAATCTCCAAAGTAAATACCACGCAGCCAACTCCATATCATGATTCAAATAATTCTTCTCATAGTCCTTCAGTTGCCTTGAAGTGTAGGAAATTACCTTGCCTTGCTACATTAGAASACAAACCAACCCTTTCTTTGAAGCATCATTATAAATGACAAACCCTCACTATCCTGYAGGATTGTCAAGATGGTAGCTGTTGTTAATCGTTTCTTTAACTCCTTAAAGCTACACTCACAATCTAAATTCCACYGAAAATTCATGTTCTTTCTAATCAACTGAGTCATAAGTGAGGAAATTTTTGAGAATCCCTCAACAAATCTTTGGTAGTAACCAACTAACCTAAGAAAGCTGCAAACCTCTCCAACATTGATTGGTACTAGCCACTTTCGAACTATTTTAATCTTACTGGGATCAACTATAATACTTTTTTGGATATAATGTGTCCTAGGAAGCCACTAGAACTGTCAAAAAGGGTTAGGGCCCCAACCCAGCCCACCTTAAAAAAAGAGTGGTAAAAAAAGTTAGGCCTCCGCAAGCTAACCTAATTGCGTCGTCGATTGAGGTGGGTTAGGTCATGGGCAAGCCCACAGTATTGTAAAAAAAAAAAAAAGGAAAAATAGAAAATGAAACAATTCCTCAATTGAAACCTAATTCCTAAATTGTAGTCTGCAAAACCTAAGATTCCAAGTTTTTCAATACACGCACAAATTCATTTGTTTCTTCTTCCCTCAAGCTCTCTGGTCTCCGTTCTTCTTCTTCCTCAAGCTCTCTCATCATCGTTTCCTCTCGCTGCTTGCTGTTGGTAACGGTCTATCTCTGGCTCAATAATCGCCTATCTGCCCTTCCCCTGTTAACTCTGTTGATGTGATGCTATCGCTTGACTTGAGTCCTTCCTGCAAGTCAATTTTCTGCCTTTTTACTATCGTTTTTATTTGGCTACTAGCTGCTGTTGTTCTGTGATTTATATCAAGAAATCATGTTAAAAAGGCTTCTTGTTTTAAGGAACTATATAGCTATAGGCAATAGGAAATAACTTCTCTAGGGATAGAGATTTCATATGAAGTCAATTGCCTTGTATATGTTTTTCTTTCCTCCTCCTTTGGCATTTGTCACTTGTTCCCTTCTGGCCAATAATTGTCCATATAATTTCCTACTAAGTCTGCCCATACTACTGCATATCCAAACCTTGTCATAAGTTAGTTTAGAATATCAAGCACAGGTACTCTAAGTTGCATGAAATACATGTAAATATAAATTCATGTGCCAAATTTTTAGTTCACGAAAAGGTAGATCATCATGTAATRTAATGAAGAACATAGAAAATTGCATCTCTAACCATATATGGACATTTATAATTGGAACTMCAAAAAAGTTTTCCAATTTTTTGAAATAAAGGATCTCTTTCCAGTCCTCAGGTAAAAGAAGCCTGAGGGTATTAACTATTTRGATTATGATAATTAGCAAATATGACTAAATAAGCTTGAGGGATCTCTTTCCATATGTGGGCATTTGTCTTTATGACTCAAGGAATATATAATTCACCTGGAGTAGCAAATACATAAGCATCTCCCTTGATCACTGACCCAATACTAAGTAAAAAGCTTTTAATACTTCCATTTTCATTAAGTTCAATCCTATGTTTTGCTGAATGAAACCCCATACGATGATTCAATGAAAATTCTATGTTGCTGTGTAAAAATTTTAATCATTGTTGTGCAATTCCTAATCCAATTAAAGTGATGTATAATAATTTTATAAATCATTGTTGGTAAACTTTTATAATCATTTTACTATATTAGATTTATAATCATTTTAAATCATAGTTTGAAGTTGCTAGTATTATATTCTTCTTTACTGTTTCTGTTTGACTCTTGTAATTTTTGTATTTTGATACTATCCTTATTTTTTYCTTTTGTCAGAATGAACTGGAAATGGACTCTTCTTTTAATTAACATATTAATTTAGATGATGGTGATGCATTGGAAAGTATTGAGGTTGATGAGGGGTTAATTAATACTAAAGGGGCTAGAGAAACTTTGAGGTTTGGAAATGTAATACCCCCAAATTAAGAACTATCCTAAGCCAAGAATGTTACGGACTTAATTCTCATATATTTAAAATTTCAGCAGAAGCTTTTGACAATAAAGGAATAAAATTTAAACATTTAATAAGTTCATAAATAAATAAAAAATTTAATTAACAGAATGACTCTTGGGTATCAAAGCCTACTCCTAAAAGATCTCTACGCACCATCTGGTTAATCATCATGTGAAACGTAAAATAAGTAAATATGGGGTGAGCTACTAAGCTCAATAAGCAAATCCCATGCATGAATGCATGAATAATGCCCTATATGTCATTGAGTTATAAAACTTCACTTTCTCAATAAAAGCTTTCTGAAACATATCCATTTCATAAACTTTCTCATAAAAACTTTCCTTTCAAAATGTAAGAAATTTTCAAACATTTCCATTCTTTTAAAGTCGTGAGCTCACTTGGTGAATGCCTAGCCATTAAGCTTGCAATGTGTCATTATTCTTTGGAACCTGATCACATTTTCTACCGGCAGAACCGCAAAGCGGTTAACATAACTTAATATTTTCCTGAGCATCATCTCATAAGAGGTGAACATTACATACCTTCCCACCCTACAATAGGGTTAAGTCGGCTGTTCCGATCTCGCACGCCCCATTTCCCACTCACATCTTTCATGGCTTTAGCTTTACACCCCTTTTTCAAAATCCTTAACGTTTGGAAATCATTCATCATAAAAATAACATCTTTAAAAACTTCATTCCTCAAAACATTTACTTTTCCAAATTTCATTCTTTAAAAACATTTCCTTTCTTGAATGTATGATTATATCCATACAAGAAATATGCAACTACTGCAATCTACATGCTCATGGACCACAACTTAAAATTTCTAACATGTCAATAAGTAATAAAATTCACATATTGGAAGTAATATCATATTATAACACATAAGAGCWATTATCAATTCACATTCAATTCACATAAGAAGATTCAATCATAATAACAACACACTTGCATCATCACTAAATGAGAATGTCAGAATTTACTTACATAGAACTCGAATTCAATACACATTCAATTCATTAAGAGCAATTTAATTATAACAACAATATCTATGCGTTAAAGAGAATGTGAGAATTTACTTACATATAGTCCTTAGTAAATTTGTTTATTTTCGCTAGCGGGTGCCTTGGTTGCCGACAACGTTAATGTGCCACAGTATCCTAATATTATTACATAAAGGATATTTATTTGAAATTTGTTTAACAAACACATTCATTTAACATAAGTGTTTACTGTTAATACCTTCATTGTCTTTCTTATGGTGACCTTAACTAATAATATTTCAAGATGAATTTCCATATCAATAAAATCGAACTATTAATAGTACAATTTAATTTCATGATTCCTAATTTGTTCTTAAAATAACAATAATGATCATAATCACAATATACATTATTTTATCATACAACTCTAAATTTCACCCTAAATTATATTCCAACATATTTCTAGAATTATATCGTCCTTTTACTTAATCGTACTAACTTAAATTTCAATTAAACGTATTCCATATTTTATTTCTTAATTATTATTACATAATATAAAACCTAGGCCATTCAGTTAATTTAAATAAAGAAACTAAGGATTCACCTCGAATCTCTAACTTTAGGTGTGGTATCGAGTCTAAAATGTAATAGCGTCAATCATGCTCGGAAAAGAAATACGCTCCGGGCATGCAAACAGCGGTCCTGGTCTCGCAAGTGCTGCGCATGTGCTACTGGCTCTAGCGGACAACACACGGTGCCTGTTTGCCTGGGCGCCTGGTCGCCTGTTCCTCAGGTCGCATGGGCGCCTGGGCGCCTAGGCGTCTAGTCGTAGGGCATCTGGGTGCCAGGTCGCCTTGTCGCTTGAACGCCTGGTCATCTGGTCACCTGGGCGCCTGGTCGCTTGACGAGAACGGAGGAGATGGAGTGGCGTTCGGCATTAGTAGAGAAGAGGGGAGAGAGAGAGAGAGAGAGAGAGGGAGAGAGAGAAAGAGAGTGGGAAGGCCGGTATAGGTAAGGGCAAAGGGAGGAGGCGCCGGTTGGTGGCGGCTATGGTTAGTAGTTTTAGCTTTAGGGTTTTCTTTGGGAAAAAGATGAATAGTAATGTCCATCTTTAAATATTTTTTTTTGAAAGTTAACTTAACCCTAACTAAATTTTTTTCGTGGGCCATTTTTATTACTTAACCACTAAGCTCAACTAAATTAAAATCTATTAGTTTTCTTCTGGTCCAAAATCGAACTCCAAATTCGGTTTAAATTTGAATAAGAAGATGATGAGCTCTAACGGATCAAGTCTAAATTAATTAACTAAGACTTCTAATTAAAGTAAAGTGATAAAATTTTACCTTTAAATAAACATACTCACACATTAAAGCATAACAAATAATAAATCAAGGAAATAATTATTTATTTCTTATTGACACATCAAATGTTACGGCCTCCAACTCCTTTCGCCGTAAATTAATCAATTTACTAACAATCATGAATACAATCTAATTAGTGAATTAGAACATAAACTGTCTATATATATATATATAAAGTTCGAAAGGAAAAATAGAAACTAAATATCGGTTATTAAAGGAAACATTTTAACAAGATTGAAGGGCTTTTACCAGCAGATGGTATAGATAGAGCTGAATGTAAAGGATGTAAAAATGCTTATAACTATGGGGTTAAAAATTATGGGACTTCAACTTGTGGCATCATGTTCAAGTTTCCAAGATATTGAAGTTTTATGATGTAGGACAAATGATTATTGATCAAGATGGCAAGATGAGGTCTAAGAAAATAGACCAAAAGATTTCATGTAATTTATTAGCTGTTCATATCATTAGGCATGATTTGCTATTTTCATTTGTTGAATATGATGATATTAGAGCTCGGGTAAAGTATGTATATCTAGATGTTGCTTGTATTTCTAGGAATACTCTTGTTTCTATCATTAAAAGAATGTACTTRAGGGAGAAAGGGAAAGCTTAACGTGTTTTGGCTACTATTCATAATAGAGTTTGCTTAATTTCATACTTGTGGATTGCATGCACTAGTGAGGGTAACATTTGTTTGACTGACCATTTTGTTGACAAAAGATTGGAAATTGATAGTAAAATACTTAGCTTTGCCCATATGCCTCCTCTGCAATCTGGAGTTGAATTAGCTACAAAATTGTTTTAATTTTTGAAGGAATAAGGGATCGAGGAAAATGTTTTCTCTTTGACATTGGATAATACATCTAGTAATGATAATATGCAAGTTCACTTGAAAGAGCAACTCTCTTTGCAGGATAGCTTGTTGGGTGATGGTAAATTTTTTCATATTCATTGTTCTGCTAATATATTGAATCTTATTGTTCAAAAAGGTTAGAAAGCGGCTTCTATAGCTTTTATAAGATTAGAAAATTAGTCAAGGATGTGACAGATTCGAAAACTAGGATGTGCAAATTTGAAGAATATGTCAGAGCAATTGATAATATTGACACTAYTATTGACATGAGAGTGGATGTGACTACCAGTTGGAATTCGACATATTTTATGTTGGACAATGCGATTGATAATCATAGATAATAGCTGTAACACCCCGAATTTTCCTTTATTAAATTGTTAGATTTTGTGTGAAATTTGTATGCCAACTGGCTTTGTAACACCCCGAATTTTTCTTTATTAAATTGTTAGATTTTGTGTGAAATTTGTATGCCAACTGGCTTGGACGTGTAATTTTAGGCTAAGGGCTCGGTTTGTGAGCCTAATTATTTATTAAGATGGAAGATTGGACTTTTATCGAAAGGAAGCCGTTGGTGGTGTAATTCTACGGGTTTCGGATTAGATCCTGATAACGGAAGCCCACGGGTTGAGTTATGGCCCAAAAAGGAAATGAAATATTTATATAGAATAAATTAAATAATAATAATCCCATTAATTAAATTAAAAAAAAGAAGAAAAATAGGAGAAAAACCGGAATGAGGAACCTAGCCCCCTCATCCTTCTTCTTCTTCCTTGCATCTCTTTTCCTTCCCTCTCTCGCCGCCGCCCGTGAAGGGAAAACGCCGTGATTTTTGCTCTTCATCGCGGCCGACCCTCCAGTCCCGCTGTCTCGTGGTTCTGCCTCTCCATCGCCGCCGTCCGAAATTGCCCAGACCAAGCCGCGACGAGCCCGTTCGCCCACCGCCTCTGCATCCTCATGCACTGACCTCCTCTGTTGATAGCGGCGCATCCGCTGCCGCCTCTACCATCCTCCCTCCAAAGACCCGACACTACTCGTGCGTGGTCTTCCCTTTCACTTCCACAGCGGTTCGGATTTTCGGAGGCAAGGATCGATCGCAACGATCCGACTCTCTCGCCGTCGCTCGGACCGCGATGTAATCGCTTAGAGCCCTCACCGATCCACCGTCTCCCTTGCTGCTCGCGGCGCTTCCGACGTAGCCCCGAAGCTACCCCACATCATCTTCTTCTCCTCTGCTCGTGCCCTCCCAGACTGTTTGGTCGCACCGATCTCGGCTCCAGATCCCTTCGGCCTCTGTTCCTACCTGTGGGTCGACGTCACCAGTTGCCGCGCGACAGACAGTTGCTGACCGGCGGAGACCAGCGCGGGCCAATGGGCGGTTTTGTCCAGTGCAAAACCGGCCGCAACAAGTGATGCTAGCGTCCCCGTGTTCAACACACCAGGCCGCCCCAAACAGACGCCCTGTGCTCAGCAGACGCAGGCACTCCCCGCGCCCGTGCCCCAGTCGCGACCGTCCCAGGCGTCCAATGCGTGACGCCCGACGCCAGCGCGACCGCCCCAGGCATCCAGTGAGTGACGCCCAGGCGCCCAGTGCACGACGCCGACGTTCCCGTGCCCCGACCGCTCAGGCGCACCGACGCCCAAACGTCAAGAGCCATTGTGCGGGTCCAACTGAAACGCACCGCATCGGGTAAGATTCCCGCGACATCTGAATGTTGTAAGGTTACAAGCGAAGTGTTCGGCATTATAGTAATTGTAGCAACTTACAAATAAAAGTGAATACCGAGGAAAAACGTAATTAGGTAGGTTTACAGCGAGATTAAGATTCCGAACTGTACCGTAAAAATGAAATGTGCAACAGTATGACAAAGACATTTGTGGAATTAATCGCATAAACAACTTAAGTTTGAAATGATCGAAAGCTGAGTAGAATCTTCTTTTGGGTGATCTATTAGGTTATCTGCGAGGATCTACGTAGAGATCGTTAGGGATAAGAGAATTTTCACTTCCGAAACTTGAATAGGAAACCGTAATCACGACGTAAAAGATTTCGTGTAAGTTAATACTCTCATGTTCATGTAATATATATCATTCGATGAAATTGAAGCCTTGAAGGTAGATTTGAGAATGCGCACAGTTAATTGATGTAATGTGTGTTTTATGTCGATGATTTAAGTATGTGAGGATGTTAATGAAGTTGAACTTTTGTATTAGTAATAACTCGTATGACTGAATATGCAGATATTGGAATTGATGGAATTCCTATGAGGTGGAGTATAATTAATCTATTGAGTGTTAATAGATTACATACTGATGGGGCGTTCATTAATGGATAATCTCATCTAGAAATAATTATAAATAATTTAAATTGGATACATTCTCGGTGTAAAAGAATCAGAGGAAAGAAAAAAAATAAAATTCAAAAGGAAACTTGGTGGATCTAAAACAGAGCTAAAGACTAGATAGTGTATGACATGTAGAGAAGTTTAGCTGCGCATTGGAGGCATGCCAGCTGTTCAGCGGACCAGAACTAAGGCACCACCGGACTATTTAGGACAGTGAAGAGCTGGATGATAGAAAGAATGGAGACTTTTGAAGAGACAGAAAAGGGTAGCATGGAGATATTTTAGGGAATATTTACAAGTATAGTCTGTGATCGAGAAAAATGTAGTGTTAAATTGTTACTAGAAAGTAGGCCTCAAAAGGTGTATGTAGTGGAAATGAGGGCGTGGAGGACCGTGGAGACCCGAAACGCCGACCACCTTAGCCTCGCGATGGGTAAGGGTTTAATTACTGAGATAAAAGAAATTTCGAAGTTTATTAACAAAGAATAAAGATTAATAGAAATGAAAATTATAACAGCCTTGCGGGTCTAACTGGTTGAAATAAAGAGGTAGTAAATGAAATCAGAGATTATGAAGACTAATGGCTAGGCTTTACATCTAGTGAGCTGCAGCGAATGAACGAAAGGAATGGAAAGTTTTCAATGTAAGTGAATGTTGAAGGGAATGATGTAAAGAAATTTTGAAAAGAGAAAGTTATGGAAAGTTTTTACACTTAAAAGAGAAAAGAAAAAAGTTTTGAAATGTCACATGTAGGACATATTCACGCATTCATGCATGAGATTACTTACTGAGCTTTTTAGCTCATTCCTGTTTCTTACATGTTATTGCAGATGATATGTGACTAGATGGGGAGAGGAGGTCGCTTGTGGGCGAACTTTAATACCCAAAAACTGGTTTTTACTTATGTATATAATGAAATTTACTTTTTGAAGTTATTTTTTTTTTTAAATTATGAGGTTCTTGAAAATGTTTTTGAATAGTGTAAAAGCCTTCCGCTGTATTTACTTTTAAACGAATGGTGGCTTATAAATAGATAAATTTTATTTTYGAACGGAATGACGTAATATTCCCGRGTTAGGACTGTTCCTAAACTGGGGGTGTTACARTAGCCTTATTTTTTGCTTAATTTTAACTAGCTCCTTATGATTTTATGCTCTTAACCATGGTTCCTGACCTCAATTCTGATATCTCTTTTTTATAATATTTGAGAATGCAAAAGTAACTACTTGACCTAAAAAGCTTGATCTTAAGGAAGTTTTGTAGGTTAATGAAAATGCTATAACGTTCATATTTTCTAGGATAGTGTCTAAAAAGCATCTTCCAATAGAGCAATACAAATCCCTTGCATTTAATGAAGAATCCGAGTGAGAATGACATAAAGAGAGCTATCTGCATTAACTTATGAACTTTACCATAAATAGACAGACAAGGGAAAAGCACTAAGGATAATATTACCAAAATGTACACTACAAGATAAATGTCTACCGAGTCAGCACTCAACTGTTTGAGAGAAATACTATAGCAATTGCAAACTCAGCAACATTTCGAGCTCTATATAAGGAAGAAGACTTCAAGGAGCAGAAGAGAGTTAGAATTTTAGATTCTTATATTATGGTTTATGGTTCTCTTAGATAGAAGAACCATCTTAGCTAAGCTTAATTTCATTTGTAATTTAGAGTTGAGAAAAGGGACGAAAGTCACCTATCTCATAGTCTAATCTTTCTTCATTTTTACTCAAAAGCTTTCTTACATTTCAATACAATTAGTTCTAAGTTTTTGGCAGAATAGTAAAGGTTTTTCATGAGTTATGAATCCTTCAATCTTCTAGAATGCCTATATTTTATTAACTTATTTCAGGGATAGAAAGCTTAACAAAGCTAACTACTCAAGATTAGGGATGTCTAAGTTTATATTGAGTGCAAAGGTTTGAGATATTAAGGGAATCCGTAGAGGTTTAGGACGCCATAAGCTCAACTTAACCATATTTGGAACTCAATGTTGACAAAGAAAGTAGCTAAGTATCATAGTCATATACATATGGTTTGTATATAGAGTGAAACCTGCAAAAGAGTTGCTAGGGGTCAAAGGAATAACAAACTCAAACTCTAAGCCTTCAGTGACTTATTGCTACAACATTCCAGTACCTAAGAGATATAAGGACACTTATCTCACTAGTGAACGATCCCACAGTGTTACAAAATTGTTAGGAAGATTACCATAGAAATGTGGTTTGGTCTCCCTACATCTCCAAAACTTGCATTTCAAATGGCTTTATGTAAGACATTATATAAGACTCCTCATTAGTGGTATAGCATCCAGAATTGACTCTAACTTCTAATTGTTGCCACTAACATTTTTAAATTTTTCTATCTTACTTTCATTTACATTTACTTCAATCATTTTACATTTACTTACTCGCTTTAAGTCATTCACTTTTCAGTCATTTCCATTAGTTGTTCCCTCTATTRCTATAACATTTTTATCACTTTTATATAAAGTTTAACAATTTTACCTTTCATTTAACTATCCTTATGGGATCGACACTCTATTCACTCTTACTACTTTTGAGCCGCATATACTTGCACGCGTGTTAGTTTAATCGTAAATAGATTAGACCTTGACAAGTTTTTGGTGCCATTGTTGGGGATAGGCACAAATGAAGCTAAATTGTGTAAACTTTCTTGCTTTAACATTTGTTAATCTTTTCTAGCTATCATTTTCTACCGGGATTGTTAGTTTATGAGAGCTAGAGAAAAAGCCAAGTCACAAGTTCCTGAAGCATCTGTTCTTGACAAAGACCTTGAGAAAATCATTAAAAAAAAAAAGAAAGAAAAAAGTTAATGATAGAAGCCCAACAAGTAAATGAAGCAAAACAACGGAATAGCAACCCACCTCGGGTTAATGTTGCAGCATTGCTGGATGATAGAAACCGYGCTATATGAGAATATGCTATACCAGTTCTACACGATCTAAATCCTAGCACTATGAGACTTGAAATTCAAGCTCAGTTGTTTGAACTTAAACTAAGTCATGTTCCAAATGCTGTAGATGGTTGGGCAGTTTAGTAGAATGGCCATGAAGACCATCATTTACATCTAAGATTGTCCATGGAAGTGAGTGACTCCTTCCAACTTCAAGGCATTTCAAAGGAAGCAATGAGAATGAAATTATTTCMTTTTTCCCTAAGAGATAGAGTAAGAGAATGGCTAAACTCTTTATCTCCGAATTCTATAACACTTAGACTGACCTGCCAGAAAAATTCTTGATGAAATACTTCCTACTGACAAAGAATGGAAAACTGAGAAATGAGATCACCTTATCCAGCAACATGGTGATGAAACCTTGTAGCATGGGAAAGATTCAAGGAATTGCTTAGAAATGTCGACATAATGGCATCCAACAYCGGATTCATATAGAGACCTTTTATAGTTGACTCAACACTCAAACAAGGATAGTGGTTGATGCTTCAACAAATGGAGCATTGCTATAAATATCATACAATGAGGCATTCAATAACTTGGAGACAATAGCAAGCAACAACTACTAGTGAACAACAAAGAGAGTCCAAGGAGCCCATAAAGTTGATGTTGTCACAACACTCTCAGCAGAAATAGCATTTTCGACCAATATACTGAAGACCATGAAGTTGCTAGCTGCACAACAAACACAACATCAATCTACTATCAACTATGTGTACTATAGAGATCCACACACTTTTCGTAACTACCTATCTAATCCATAATCTGTTTGCTACACTGGAAATTTTAGCACAAGAAATAATCCTTTCTCGAATACTTATAACCCTGGATGGAGGTTACATCCAAATTTCTCATGGAGTAATCAAGGAGGAAATACTACAGCAATTTAGCATCAAAGACCATTTCACCCTCCTGGATTTTTGTAATAGAACCAACATCAAAGACTAATATACCAGGAACTACCAAACTCTATGGATGCATTGTTGAAGGAATACATGTTTAGAATTGATGCCCTTATCCAGAACCAAGCTACAACGGTTGAAGAACTTGGAAAATCAAATAGGCTAGATTACTTCAACATTGAGTACCAGATAGCAAGGCACTTTGCCTAGTGATACAGAAATCGTAGAAGAGATAGAAAGGAGCATGGTAAGGCAATAACCCTCAAAAGTGAAAAGGAATTGAAAGATCTAGTGGCTACCCAAGGATCATTAAAGGAGCTGACAACTATTCACAAAGACAGCAGCATTGAAGTCAATCAAGAATTATTTCCATGACCAGCAAAAGAATCTAATGTTATAGCAAGTCGATGAAACAACATTAGTGATAAACTACCACCACCATTTCGCCAAAGGCTCATCGCAAGATAGTAAGATAAGCAGTAAATTTTTGGAAATCCTTAAACAGCTGCACATCAACATACCTTTGGTTGAAGCATTGGAGTAAATGCTCAATTATGTCAAATTCATGAAGGAGATCCTATCAAAGAAAAGGAGGTTGGGAGAATTGAAAACAATAGTATTAACCAAGGAATGCACATAAATTTTGCAAAACAAATTTTCTCCAAAGCTAAAGGATCTTGGAATCTTCACTATACCATGTTAAATTGGAAATTCCTACTGTGGCAGAGCATTGTGCGATCTTAGGGCAAGTATTAACCTCATGCCATTGTCTATCTTCAAATAGCTAGGGATTGGAGAGGTAAGACCAACCACAATCACTTTATAATTGGTGGAACGTACCTATGCATACCTTAAAGGAAAGATTGATGATGTCTTAGTCCAAGTTGAAAAGTTCATTTTTCTAGTAGATTTCATAACTTTGGATTATGAAGCCGAACAAAGATGTGCCCATTACTTTGGGGAAACCTTTCCTTGCTACAGTGAGAACTGTTATTGATGTCAACAAAAGRGAGCTAACAATAAGAGTGGATGATCAACAAGTTGCCTTCTGCATCTTCAATGCACTGAATTTCTAGGATAAGCAAGAACCGTGTTCCACTCTAAAGTAAGCTAAACCAGCAGATGATAAACATATTGAAAAATGCTATAGCATTGTGCACTAAGATGATGAAGAAAATGATTATGCTAAAAGTGAATTTTTAGATAATGATATAGCATTGGCATTTCTAAAAAACCTTTGAAGAAGTTGGCCAAGGATTGAAATCATTGAACTTGTCTCAAAGGAGCTTTCAATCAGTCAAACCATCAATTGAAGATCCGCCAGCAGTTGAAGAAGAGATATTACCATCTCATTTGAAATATGCCTATTTGGAAGAAGAAAAGAAGTTACCAATCATCATTGCTTTAGAATTAGACCAGCAAAAGGAGGATAAGTTGTTGGATGTTGGAAGGAGTCATAAGAAGGCTTTTGAATGGACAATGGTGGATATAAAAAGAATATGCCCTACTATATGTTTGCATAAAATCATTTTGGAGAAATGTTGTAGCAACTCTATGGAACCTCAAAAGAGATTCAACCCAATTATGAAAGAAGTTGTGAAGAAAGAAATCATCAAATGGTTAGATGCTAGAACAATTTACCAAATTTCAGATAGCCAAAAGGTGAACTCAGTACAATGAGTTCAAAGAAGAGAGGTGTAATAGGTGTAAGGAATGAAAAAAATGAATTATACCAAAAAGAACCGTGACCAGTTGGAAAGTATGCATAGACTACCGGAAGCTCAACCAAGCTATAAGGAAGGATCATTTCCCTGTACCTTCCACTGATCAGATACTGGATAGACTTTCAAGAAAGATTATTACTGCTTCCTTGACGAGTACTCAGGTACAAGCAGATCGCTATAGCACTRGAAGACCAAGAGAAAATCACATATACTTGTCTTTATGAAATGTTTGCATTTYGAACAATACCTRTTGGGCTCTGTAATGCTCTAGCAACATCTCAAWGGTGCATGATGGCAATCTTCATAGATATGGTAGAAAAGACTTTGGAAGACTTCATGGATGATTTCTCTATCTTTGGGAAAACATTTGATGAATGCTTGGATAATCTGGAAAAAGGGTTGATAAGATGTGAGGAAACCAACTTGGTATTGAACTGGAAAAAATGCCACTTCATGGCGGACCTCCCCTACAGTATCGTCACCATAGTAGAGTTTAACCACCAAGTTCGGGATGGATTGGTGTGGTTCCTCTATGCTTAGGACACCAGAATATCCAATGTAAAAGGAGTTAGAAGTTTCTAGGACATGCCGGTWTTTATAGAAGATTCATGAAAGACTTCTCAAAGATTTCAAAGCATTTATGTTCCTTGCAACAACATAACATTCTATTTAATTTTGATTATTGCTATAGCAAAACCTTTGAACAACTCAAACAAGCACTAGTTTCAGCCCCTACCATAGCAGCACCAGATTGAACATTACCATTTAACTTGATGTTCGATGCCAGTGATTATGTAGTAGGAGTAGTGCTTGGTCAAAGAAAACAAATTTGTTTCATCCTATTTACTATGCAAGAAAAAACCTCAATGAAGCACATCAAAACCACAAAATCACCGAGAAGGAATTTCTTGCTGTAGTATTTGCCTTTGAGAAGTTCTAAGCTTATCTGGTAAGAACAAAAGTGACTGCATTCACTGAGCACTCAGCAATCAGATACATGATTTCAAAGAAGTATGCTAAACTAAGGTTCATAAGATGGATATTATTGCCACAAGAGTTTGATTTGGATATTAAGGACAAGAAAGAAACTAAGAACCAAGTAGCTGATCTCTTATCTAGACTAGAAAAGGATTAAAAGGATCCCTAAGTCCAGATTGATGAATTATTCCCTAATGGACAAATTATGGTCGTTTCAAATGCTACAGCACTATGGTATGCCGACATAGTCAACTATCTATTCAGTAGGATAAAACCTCCTTGACTAAGCAAGCAACAAATAAAGAATTTCATGCATGATGTRAGGTATTACTATTATGATGAATCATTTTTGTACAAAYTTTGTGCGAATCAAATTTTTAGGAAATGTGTTGCTGATGAGGAAGTCCAGAATATGCTACAGCTTTGTCATACAACACTATATGAATGACACTTTAGAGGAACTTGAACTACTAGTAAGGTACTTCAAACTAGATATTATWKGCTTTCATTGTTTAAAATGCTTATGAGTTTGTCAAGTCATGCTATAAATGCCAACGACTGAGAAGYATTTCCCAAAGACATGAAATGCCATTGAATAACATTTTGGAAGTCAAGCTTTTTGATGTTTGGGGAATAGACTTATGGGGCCATTTTTCAGCTCTTTTTGAAATACCTATATCCTGATTGCTAGAGGTTATGTATTTAAGTGGATCGAAGCTGTAGCATTACCTACTAATGATGCTAAAATAGTGGTCAAATTCCTTCATGAGAACATTTTTACAAGATTTGTTACATCAAAAGCTTTGATCAGYGATGAAGGAACACATTTCTGCAATAAGATGATGGAGGAAGTTCTTGCAAGATATGAGGTGAGGTAGCGGATAGGCAAAAGTCTCAAACAAGGAGATCAAATATAGGAGAAAATTGTAGTTCCAAACAAGAATGATTGGTCTTTAAGATTGGAAGCATTATAGGCATATAAAACAACTTCCAAGACACCATTGGAAATATCCCTTTTCAGATTGATTGATCTATGGAAAAGCTTGTCATTTGCTATTTGAACGGGAACACAAGGCATAATGGGCAATCAAGGCATTGGATCTCATTTTGAAACAAGCTGGACAACAAAGAATGCTACATCTTAACAAGATGGATGAATTCAAAAATGCTGCTTACCAAAATGCAAGAATGTATAAGGAGAAGACCAAGAGATGACACGATCGGAATATTTTGAAAAAATAAATTCCAAAARGGTTAGCAGGTTTTTCTATTCAACTCAAGGTTATAGTTTTTCCTTGGAAAATTGAAATCTCTACGGTCAGGACCTTTTGAGCTCATCAAAGTGCACTCTTATGGAACAGTGGATTTGAAGGATGATAGGAATAGAGGTACATTTCAAGTCAAAGGGCAGAGGCTAAGCATTACCATATTAGAAAGTAAAAGAGAGAAAGGATTTATTTAGCACTTCAAAATGCACCATAATGCTATAGCAAAGTCAAGTTGAGGATTGTGAACTAAGCATTGCAAGGTAGGATGCCATTACACCAGGTTAATTGCCTTTTATGGGAAAAAGAAGACATAGCAAAAGACAAAAAGGCAACTAAGACTGGGGAGATGCCATGTCACTGGAAGCTTTATTTCRGCAAAAAGATGAACAAGTGGCAACATCTTATTCATAGTYAGCAGTAGAAGCCTAGATGAGCACTCAATCCAGCCATTGCAATTCCTTGAACTTAAAAACCATGATCAAATTAGCAAAAGGAAGGCAATCCTTGGAGATCGAACCATGAGGGCCAATCAGACAAACAATGATTGAGTTTGAATAAGAAATTAAATCGGCCAAAAGATATCTCAAATAGCAGAGCAAACAGAGAGAGAAAAAGAAAAAGCTTGTAGAAAAGAAAAACCTTCAATAATAGTGAGAAAACTCATCACCACTCCAAAGAAACTGGCACCACTACTAAGGTTTACTACAAAAGATGTTGAAAAGAGGTTTGATGATGTCTTCAAGAATGAGACATTACTACTGGAGAAAGGTTTCATCTTCACAAAAGATGCGACAGAACTCATTGACAGCGTGAAGAAAGGCATAGCCCACCACAAGTGGGAAGACTTTTCTCAACACCCTGAAAACCCTTACCTGAACGTGGTAAGAGAGTTCTATGCTAGCCTTGGAGATATGAAGCAAGACATGGTCATGGTGATAGGAACARTAGTTAAACTTGAGCCAAAGGTTATGAACAAAGCCTATGGACTTCCTGATGACAAATCTGAGCACGAAAAATTGATTTTTGAGGTCAATGATGACAAGAATGAAGAAATTCTCAAAACCCTAACTATAGAAAAGATTGAATAGAGCATCTCATTCACTAGAGCTATAATGATTCTAAGGTCCTCATTTATTCCGTTACCAAAAATATGGCACTATTTTCTTAAATCTCACCTCACCCCCATTACCCATGATTATACTATTTCACATGAAAGAATGATGCTACTGTACTCTATTCTTTCTGGACGCTTTATAAATGTTGGTCGAATTTTGTAAGCTGAGATTTGTGCATGTGTTGAAAAAAGAGAAGGAAAACTTTTCTTTCATTCTCTCATAACTCTATTACATCAATAAGTCGGAGTTTTGGCAAGACTAGATGAAGAGACGATAAAAATACAACCTCCATCAGTGAACAGGCTGTAGCAAGAATATCTAAGGAGGTTGAGGAAACATCTACTTTGGCCACTAGGAAACGCAAAGCCACCATTGTTGAGTTGATGCTTGAAGAAAAGTCGAGGAGGAGGAAGATGCTGAGAAGGAATCTGAGAAGAAGGAATTTGAGGAGGAATTTGAGAAGGAAGATGACAATGAAAAAAAAGAGGATGATGACAAAGACATAGGGATTAAGGATGACGAACCCATTGCAGCAAAACCCATTAGTCAATAGAGTAGTGATATGTGGAGATAAATGAGATGTTGATAATGCTGCAGGAATCTCAGGCCTAATTGAAAGAACAAATACCTTAGTTGTACACCTACATGGAGTAAAGAAAACAATGTTGTTGACTGGTTGAACATGACCAAGGYATTAAAGGTGACATATACATGCGCCCATCCAGCCTTCCCTACTAGATTGCCACTTGAAATGATGATGAAGAGACCGAGGATGATTCTAAGACCCAGCAGTCTAGCAAAGTTAACGAGTAACTCTGTCTATTGACATGTTGCTAAAACAATGTTTTGCTGCCCTTTGGAATAATCTTTATTATGTTTTTTGGTTTGCTTAAATTTTTTATTTGGTGCCCAGTAATTTATTTTAGTTTTGAGTTTATGTTTGCAATCATGCTATAAATCCCCTTTGCTATAGCATAATCTATTCTTCTTTTGAGTATTTGATTCGGTGAATTATGCCTAACTGTTTAAGTTAGCTTAGCAGTTTGATAAATCACATAGAATAGGTTAAGGTGTTATTTTATCCATGAAAATCTCTTTTAAACACTCATGATTTTCTATGATTTAGTAGAGGAGGGTTTGAACATTGAATTTAAACTTGAGAATTTTCTATTAAATTTCTTTTGCTATGAGCTGTTTTGAGAAAGAGTTTTCAAAATAATTTTGGGGGAAAGAAAAAACGTGACTTAAGCGAAGCTGCTTCCTTGTTTTTAGTACCTAAGTAACCAGAGGCACTCATACATACACTTTGCGTCAAAAGGGGAACCAGATAAGAGCATACTATAGCAATTCGTAAGATGTGACTTGTGCCAAGTAACTAGAGGCACTCATGCTACCCATGTATGCCTTTGTGTCAAAAGGCATTTGTGACACGAGAATACCAATTGAAAAATCTGTAGTGTGGATCAAATTGAAACTGCGAAAAAAAGAACCCTGTTGATTAAAATTTAAACTCGCTTGATGATGTTCATTTACATCAAAAATCTTCTTGACAAAAATCTATTCCATAAATTCTTTTCTATAGCAACAAGCCYGATGATTTAAAAGATCATAGAATATTTACTTAGTTTAACGGATTTTATTTCTCCGACTTTTGCACAAACACCTTTTACTTGATCCTTTTGATTTCCAATTTTTCTTATTTCCTAACTAATTTTTGCCACATAACGAAATCAAGAAAGTTATCTAACTATAGATAAAATGCTACAACATTGGTCGAGGACTAGCAATGATTTAAGTTCGGAGGAGTGATAATTGTAGATAATACCCCTATTTTAACCCCTATTTTTTCCTCAATCCTAACTAGTTCCTTATGATTTTATGCTCTTAACCGTGGTTTGTGACTTCAATTTTGAATCTCTTTTTCATAATATTTGAGAATGAAAAAGTAACTATTGAACCTAAAAATCTTGATCTTTAAGGAAGTTTTGCAGGTTAATGAAAATGCTAAGCATTCATATTTTCGAGGATCGGGTCTGAAAAGCATCTTCTGACAAAGCATGAGAAGATATAGCGGGAGCTATCTGTGTTGACTTCCTAACTTTATCGAAATGGACAGAGAACAAAAAAGTATTAAGGACCAAATTACCCAAAATCTACATTACAAGACGATAACTGTCAAAGAGAAATGCTATAGCGATTATCAACACAACAACATTCTGAGCTCTATTGAATCTTATTGTCCAAGAAGGTTTGAAAGTGGCTTCTATAGCTTTGAATAATATTAAAAAAATCAGCCAACTATGTGAAAGGTTCAGAAACTAGGATGAAAAAATTTGAAGAATGTGTGAGAGCAATTGATAATATTAACACTAGTATTGGCTGGAGATTGGATATGTCTACCCATTGGAATTCAACATATTTAATGTTGGATAGTGCCATCAAATATAAGAAGGCTTTTGTTTCTCTTCAATTCAATAATAAGAATTATAAGCATTGTCCTTCAATTGAAGAGARGAAAAAATGAGAGAAAATATGTGAGTTCCAGAAACCATTTTATGACACTACCAACTTGATCTATGGTTCTTCTTGTCCTACATCAAATTTTTAATTTATGAAAGTTTGGAAGATTAAAGTTTTGTTAAAGGAAAAATTATTTAGTGAAGATGAGGTGATAAGTGATATGTTTAGAAGAATGAAAGAGAAGTTTGGCAAGTATTCCCCTCAATATAGCTGGTGCTTGCATTTGGGGCTATTCTTGATCCAAGG
Source organism: Rhazya stricta (assembly GCA_001752375.1). Classification (NCBI taxonomy): domain Eukaryota; kingdom Viridiplantae; phylum Streptophyta; class Magnoliopsida; order Gentianales; family Apocynaceae; genus Rhazya; species Rhazya stricta. Next base: position 1,543,879 of record MEJB01000031.1, read on the forward strand.
ATAAAACTTTCAATGTTGGAGTTTTTTATTCTAAGTTTGAGAGTGACTCTATTAAATGCTAAGAGAAGATATCACTTGTGAAGACAAAGTTGTATAAACGTTTGACCAATATTCTAGTACCAACATGACAGGTTCTTCACAGCCATAATCTTCTTCTTCTATCACAAGTACACCTTGACAAAGTGAAGGAGGATGAGTTAAAGGAGAGGGCTAAAGCATCTTTGATGTAAGTGTTCTAATACTTTCTTATTTTCATTTTATTATTTAAATAGTTCATATTTTGTTACAGTAAAAGACTTCCATCGCTGTTAAGAACAAATAAGATCCAATGAGAATTAGCATGTAGCTCCCTTGAATGTAGGAAATAATGGCATATGAGAGCCAAACAATTATACGTGCTGGACAATCTCATTAGATCTCTATTTGGAGGAGCCCAGCTTGAATTTGCATATTATAAGGATTTGCATCCCTTGGAGCATTGGAGCAATCACAAGCATCGCTACCCAATCCTTTCCCTTATGGCTTGTGATGTTTTGGCCATTCCTATTACGACCGTTGCATCAGAGTCAACTTATTCCATTGATGCCCCTATGCTCACAAAGTATAGAAGTTACAGCCTTCCTGAAAACATGCAAGCTCTTATTTGCGCTCAAAATTGGTTACATTGTTATGTTCATGGTAATTTATTTTACAAGTTTTTTATATTATGTTCTTCACTTAATTTATATAATGGTCTGTTGTTATTTTAATCTTTATTAATTTTATATACAGATAATGAAGAGAATCCAAGAATTAAAACAACTTTGTCCGATCATGAGTCAAATGTTTGAGAGGAAATTTAAGAATATATATGAGAAATAGGGAAGGATTTCAAGTGAATAAATGATGTAATATTATTGATAAATTTTAAAGAACACTGTACTATTTTTAGTTTACTAGACTTTATTACTTATTGACGGATCTTGTGATGAATGATATTTCTATACACTTTATTAATTAGTATGGAATATGATGGATTATTATGAAAATCATTTAAATATTTTGTTAGAGAATTTTTAAGTGTTTTTTTTTTTGAGATTTTGTGGTTTCTTATTATCTTTTGCTGTTTATTTTAGTTTTTGGTCGGTTGGTCCGCTTAACCCATAACCCACCTTGGGTTGGGTCGAGATTTTTCCAACCCACCAACCTAATGGTCTAACCTGCCTAAGCTGACTTAAAGGTGGGTTGGTGGTGGGCCAGCCCGCATGCCAGTGAGTTGGCCTATTTGACAGCTGACAGGTCTAAAAGCCATACCATTCAACCAAAATTCACWTTTATTGAACTTAGCATAGAGTTCCTTTTTTRTGAGTACGAAGTACCACTCTCATGCCTTTGGTGCTCCTCTTTATATTGCAAGTACACCAACACATCATCAATGAAGACTATAACAAAATTATCTAAGTACTCTTTGAAAACTCGATTCATCAAATTCATAAATGCAGTTGGGGCATTGGGTATCCCGAAAGGCATTACCAAGAACTGATAATGCCATAATGAGTATGAAAGGTGGTCTTTGCAATGTCTTCTTCACTAACCTTCAATTGATGATAGCTAGATCACATATCAATCTTGGGGAAATAACCTGCACCTAAAGCTGTTCAGAAAAAATCTTTAATCTTGGGCAATGGATACTTATTATTTATTGTCACCTTGTTCAACTCCCTATAATCAATACAAAGCCTCATGGATCCATCCTTCTTTTCAAAAATAATATTAGGGCACCCCATGGTGAGAAGTTGGGTSAAATGAGTCCCTTAGCTAGGAGATTCTGTAGTTGCTCTTTTAGTTTCTCAAGTCCAGCAGGAGCCATGCAATATGGTGCCTTGGAGATTGGGGCAGTACCAGGTACAAATTCAATGACAAAGTCAATCTCTTTACTGGAGGTACACCTTGGAGATCATTCGAAAACACATCCTGATACTCTCGAACGATTAGGATCTAATCAATAGCAATTTCCACCTTAGGAGATTTAGTCACCAAAGGCAAGTAAGTGGAGCATCCCTTGTTTAACATTTGGCGAGCTTCATCACTGATATTACTGAAAATGGTGGTTCTCCCCTAAGTCCCCACAAGGGAAAAGTGTGGTTTGTTGGCAAGTTTGAACACCACCTTCTTCTTACGACAATAGATGGTGGCATGACACTTCAATAACCAATCCATTATCAATATACATTCTCAGTATAACATCAAAATCCAAGATATTCAATACTATGAGTTTGACCATTAACTTTTTCTCATCCATACTATTGGGCAGTCTTTAAATATGTAGCTTGAATCTATTATCATCCTAGAAGGTGTAGACACACTATATAGTTTCTCTATAGGTGAAGGAGAATTTCAAAATTTTTCAGCAAATGCAAAACAAATGAAAAATGAGTAGCTCAAGTGCAAATAGAAAGAAAGCTAAGATATTATCACATATAAGGTGTCTACGTGACAACATTCATTTASGGGCATAAATAAAAAACCACAATGATAAAATTATTGAAGTACTCAAGTTATAGGTACCTGATACTATAGCTGTTGCTTCCTCAGCCTTGTCCAACAGGCACCTTTTTTTTGGCTTTTTCTTGAGACTCAACATCTCCATGCTGCTGAGACTAATTCGGATTTGATTCAAGTTATATTAATAGGGTCTGATTCTTACTTGGGGTATGTCCAGAGCTCTTTCAATATAGAGCCACGAGTAGGGATCGAACATGGGACACAGATCTTAACAGGCCACTTACTAAGTTCCCTAAATTGCTGAGTTTATTGCCCACACTTTGGTGCTATACTAACTAGCATTCATGTATATGTATCTAAGAGAAAGAAATAAAAAAGACAAAAAAAAAAACCTAGAAACTTAATTAAATAAATCATACTTTCTAAATGTAAAAGTTGTTTCATGAATATATAATTGAAAAACTTATATTTCATAATTATCCTCAAYGTGATTTTATATTTTGGAACCGTTAAGTGATGAGATCATTATCAATATAATTACATGTCTTTCTCAATGGAAGTTACCAAAAAATCATTCATCCAATCATTTCTATTCAGTTACGCAATCGATTCTTCACAATATTAATGACAGAAAATGCTTCAAATCTTCTAGTATACTACTTGCTTAAAATTCTCTACTACACTAATTAGAGCATGATGTGTATATATGTTAATCGTGCTCTGATTTGTGTGCAATGAGCATATAACAAGGAGTATAGTACAAGATTTCCAGCTAGCAAAAAGTGCTCTTTCCCGTTGTCAACAAGTAAAATTAATGCCAACTTAATAAGTAAAAATAGTAATGATTAAACAATTTATTTCCTAGTTTCTCTGTTAGGCTACCAATTCCCCTTAAGGTAGAAAATCCATCACTACTTCGTACATCAATAATGTATGTCTCTCATTGATTACAAAGAAATATCAAATTAGTCGGAGAGAAATCATATGAGTGAAATTTTCATATATTGAATCAATCTTTTCTTGTTAAATACAAATAATGATTTATTTGAAACTAAATATGCCAAACAAAGAAGTAATTTAGTATTTGTCTCCGTGAAGAAAATGTACACAACAGTATAAAACAAATCATTACGATAATGATGTAAATATGTAACCTTTTGAACTCTACGTTGTGATCTCCCTTTATATATAAATATCTTTTCCATATGAGGAATTAATATCAATGTATAAGTTATGCAAAATATAGATATCTCATTAAATAAAGATTACCATCCACTATCTCTTAAAGTATGTACCTTCTACCTTGATGTATTAACTAATTTCAAAGCATTGATGATATCTTGATCTTTTCATTGCCATGCTTGTGAAAAATCATTAGTGATTCCTAACACATTTTTCATCAAATGCAAGGTAAATGAAAAATCAAGTTGTTATACAAATCTAGAAGGACATTAGCTTCAACTCAAGTACCACATCAATCATTGATGCCTACAAAAGAATTAAATTTATCAAAATACCATAATGTGAATACCCACAAGTCTCAACCATTCTTTTGAAACTGGTTTATCGATTCATTCTCCATTCACTAAGAAAAGCAAAAGCTTTTGCACTTTAAGACTGGACAAGGGAAACAACTCATTTGCACTTCTTAAAGTCATTTGATGAAATTTCTCTTTAATAATATTGTAGATTCTGATGCTTATTACTTACCTCCTCTTAAGAGGAAAATCAGTTGTTCATTCATATGATCAATTGACAAACCACAATCACTTAATTAATATATAAAGGATAATGACCAGCTGACATTTCCTTGTGAATATTTTGTGTTCACACCCAAGGCCTCTCCTATCCAATCTCCTCATTTAATTGGGGTTCCTCATTTATGTTACAAAGTTTTACTCCGCTAACTGATGAGTTACGGGAGACATATATGGGTGGACGTTTGCTTGTTCAAATTTTCTATATACATAATTTGTTAAAGGATTACGAATTGCAGTCCACAATGATATCATTTTTCCTTTTCTTTCGACTAAACAATTGTATTATTTCTATTGAACATATAAAACTCACAGCTACGAGAACTTTTTGGGGAAGAAAATCATATAAGAGTTCAATCCAATCTATAACAAGACCAATAACAAGTTTATTCCAATGTCCAATTGAGAATCTCCAAGATGCATAAACTTTCGTTTTCTTCCATGTGATTGATAATATTATATGGATGAAGCTCTTTGATAATTTTAAAACAGTTTTTCAGTATCAAATTGAACCAACCCAATGCAAAATCAAACTACTGGTTTAGTTTTGGCTTCAAGAAACTTTTGGTTTGATTTGAAAAATGATGAAAATCGTATCAAACCGAACCATGAATACCACTACTAGCCATTTGTATGGCTTTAACAAATGATTTCTCTAACATATGCTTTAATTATTTGAATACCAAGCTTAGTGTCTTACATTAAACACCTTTAATATGTACTCAAAATCTCACTCTAACCCATAAGTATTATTCAGATATGAATAAAGTAATTTTAAGATAATAAAAACCACCTTAAACCCCTCACTAATAGGGAACCTTTTCTTAATATATTTAAAATGCATAAAACATCCTTCCATAATTTTTTTTTTTCTTATCAAAAGCTTTGTTAAAGATTTTACATTTGCAAGACTACAATGGAAATTAAATTCTCTTTCACTCCTCTTGACTGAATACATTGCATAAAACCTTAAGGATCAAGTCTAATTTTATTTTCTTTCCTTATATTATTTTCTAAAACTTTTCACTATGATAAAATCAACTTGATTTTCTTTGATGACCAAACATTAAAATTTTAAGAATATTTTATTACTTCTTTTACTCATCCTGTTAAACTATTGATCTAAACAAGGTAAAAGAAAATTAGTGCATGTATATGTCCATTTGTTAATATGACATTTCATTTCTTGATTATTCTATCTATAGTGTAGCACAAAGAAAAGTTTTAAGATTTAAAACAAATGGATGATCGGTTCCCTCTTCTTCCTTAATCATAAGAGGACTAAAACACTTGACAAACATATGGTAAAAAAGCTTAAGTGGCGAACAATCTCTAAAAGATAAAACCAATTTGAATTCATGCATTTCTCTCTCTCTCTCTCTCTCTCTCTCTCTCTCTCTCTCTCTGTGTCTCTTGCTCTTTGTTTCTCTTCTCAAGAGGGGTGCTTACACCTCTCTTCTTCAATTTGCCATGTGCTGACACCTTCACCACCTATCAATCTATGACCTATCTATCCAATGCATGTCAAGAAAACAAATCTAATTATTTCTCCTCTAATGTCCTTTAGCTCAAGCATTGGAACATCCCTGTAAGTATTTATATAGGAAGAGTGCAACCTTCCTTCTTTTATTCATTCACTAAGGCACTCAGATATCCCTCTCCCGTTACCACTCCTCCTAGCAAAAACAACAAAGTCAAGAAGATTCCCTACCTTCTGAGCAAACAATAGTTGCTGTCTTCCTTGAAGTTGTCATTCAAAATCTTGTTGCATGCATCTACCTAGCTGCTAAGCTCATTTCTTTTACCAAGAAACCGAATATCCACTGCATTAAGGTAAGTAAAAGAGACTTCTCTTATTCTTTCACTAAGAAGACACTACATGAAAAGAACAAAAGGAATCGGTGCTACCATAAAATTGTAATGCTACGCTACTTATAATATTATGCTAGGAGAAAATATTTAGCAATACCTGAAAATATATGCATGTTTACAGCTTGGTCATGTTATCAATTATAGTAAAAAAATAAATTATATTCTTCAATATAAATGATCAAATCACGCATAACTTGAAGGCATATGGAGTAGATGGTAGTTTCTTTGGAAACAATCGTATGTAACCAGTCTATGTGTGGATATACTCTAAATGCCTACCTCTTAGACTTCTTTTGATGTATACGGATGCATACATGAATTGATATAAGAAATAAAGAAGTCTATAACTAAAGTAGAAGGAAAACTATCATTATGAATAAAATCTGGACAAGGCATATCACTTTCAGTTGTGAACAGAATAATGGGATGAYTTCAAATCAAAATAGAGAAAATAACGTATGGGTAGAATCCTTAGGATCTTGGAAAGATTTTAAGACCAAAATCGCAGGAAATGGATAACTATATTCAAGATATGGTTTAAACTTTTGAACTATATTCAAGACCCAATTCCTGACCTCTTTTCTGACTTAAAATCTATGCTAATTGAGGATTAATTTACATGAATAGAATCCTCTAAATCTCCAGAAAATTTTAATATGAAATCCACTGGAAGAGAATTTTTACAAAGCAAGACTTGAAACATTCCTTGACCACTACTCAAATCTAGTTATAAGAACGATACCCTACTGATTTAGGTAAACTGTGATTTAACTACTTTTGCAAAATGAGAATAATTTTATATATTCAGAAAACTCATTATCTTCAGAACATCTTAATACTAATTTCACTAAAATGGAGCTTCTTGAACCCAATTTATAACCAAAAATATGAACCTGGTCAGTTTTGTAAGTAAGTATAGATACAAAACTGCATTTCCCCAATTTTATTGAGGAATTGCTCGACTAAATTATAGTAAATAATTATGCATGATTAAAATTCTTGGAACCTTAGAAGCATTTTGCAACAAATTTGATAAATTTTCTCCAAGTAAAACTCAAKTTATAACTAAAACACTCTAAGTTGCTAGAAAACTTCCTGAAGGTCTGGTACCTTACTATTTTGGRGTTGTTTGCAAACCTGTGTTAAATTGGGAACCTTTTACATAAGTAAACTTCTCTATCACTTAGGAATAATTTCCAATAAGCCTCATAAGAAGATTAATTTTAGAACACAGGTTGTTATATAATTTACTTCGTGACCAAGTCCAGTTGTTCTATAACTTGTTACTAAGTATAAGTTCAAATAACAACATTTCTCTATAATTTCAAAAGCCTTGAAACATAAGAATCTAGGAACACCAATATTATGATATTTGGACATGTAGAATCTAAGATATAATCATTTTCTAATACCCCTAGCAATAAAGGAAACCAATTATCAATAGATTATTCTCTTAAACTTTAAATTCGGGTTCACTARAATATAAGTTTGAATAGTAACTGAAAAATGCCTTCATACTTTTGGTAGGACAAGAAACTCGAATAACATATAATTTGCAACTCATGTGAGTTCTTCTATCTTTTAAATTTCTCAAAAGTGCCTTTTTTTTATTGTACTCTAGATAAATGGTTTTAATTATTTTAACATCAGTTCCTCTGTTTTACGAACTTTCCAAAGTGCCTTTGTTTATGTACTCTAGATAAATGGTTTCAATTATTTTAACATGATTCCCTCTGTTTTATAAAATTTTAAAAGTGTCTTTGTGTATCGTACTCTAGATAATATTTTCAACATGAGTTCCTMCATCTTTTAAACTTCTCAAAAGTGTGTGCTTTATTTAAGCATCCTTTAGACATATTTTCAAAGATTCTCGTACGGTTGAATGTGAGTTCCACTATTTTACTTAAATTATCGTAAGTTCCTCCATTCTACGCAAGTTTTATTATCCTAGAATATTTTATGCAACCATTTCTCGACAAATACTTTCAACAGTGTTTTTACCTTACTCTGGATATTAATTTCAAGAATCCTCAAATATCTCAACATGAATTTCATGATTGCTTTTGTACAAGTAATTTTACGGTGATTAAGAAAATACATCTTGAAGAGTTGCATAGTTTTTACAAGTATACCATGTTCTCTTAGAAATATTTCACCCCGACTTAAATGATTTTTGTACAATCACTCTAGAACATGATTCTCAAAATTTTGATACTCTTGACATCTTGAAACAACGTGAGTTGAATACATGTCTTGGACATGATGTGATGACATTTGAGTACCCTACAAATTGTCCCAAATACTAATCCAGTGGGCAAAGTACTATTTGCTGGTCCCCAATATGAAGACCTCTTGAGCTATTTGGGCATCAGTACTTGCGGACACTGCCAAATGGCCAAAAATCCTAAGTGATATCTATAGCAGGCCGAGACTGTATCAAGTGGACATATGCGGTTATATCTACCCCATGATAATTATTAAACACTCATACCCCTAGTTAGGAAGTTTAAACCAGGGCCGAAGGACTTTATAAGCCGAGCTAGTTGGCTTCACTTGTTATTGTTCTTGGAAGTGCAATTGTAAGTCAAGCATGCAATATGAGTTAATAAGGTTGATAATACTGACCTCGAAGTGTGAAACTCTCGCAGTTATATGACCTTGAGAATATAACTCTCGCAATTATATTCTTCATGCTTCGTTTTCCCAAATTACAAGCTTTCTTCCATCTAGTTTTATTTAATGTGTTTTCAGATAAAGTAATCGTCGAGTAAAATGTTATGTAGTMAGTTTTCTTTGGGAAAACCTCCTCCTCTCTCATGTTATGAATTGCACATCTGGTTTTACATAACATAGCTTTAGATAAAGGCTTCAGTTATTTTTTCTTGCATCTGGAATTGTTTTAAATAAGTTTTATAAGTATTGTTTTTATATACATGCATACTTGCACGAAACTTTCTAAGCCTAGGTCACTTTCTAGCTCACGTATTTTAGTGACAGGTGTGGATGATTATAAGACGCTCACAAACTCCTCGATAAAGGGATTAGCATAATTTGATTGTTGTGTTAAGAATGTTTAGCAAATTTTATATTGTTAGAATATTCCTAAGTGTGTTTTAGACTAGAATTACTTTGTTCAATTCCTTGTTAGTTATTGTTTTATTTCTAATAGATTATATCTTGATTATCAAGAGATAGGTTATAACTCATTTTGACCCTAGCACTTAGGGGCTGGGGCATGACATTTAGTGACATTAACCCTATAAATACACCATATTATGTTATTTTAGCCATTATAATTCTATTGTTACATATAGTCAATCTCATTTTGCACCATTAAATCGAAATATGAAACTAGAAAATATGATATTGAAAACTTTAAAGTACCATCTCAAACGTTATTCTAGGTTGTGCTTTGATTCTTTTTCTTGCTTTTTTTTTTTTTTTTTAAGATTGGAGGAAAATTTTAAGACAAAACTGAAAATGAAAGGAACATAAGTATTAAACTGATTTCAAATTATTGATGATACTAAACTTTAAACAAATGAGATATTTTAAGTTGTACTATAAAGTCATGTAAGAAATAGAATGGTAAACAAATGAGATATTTAAAGTGATTCAAATACCAAGCTTAGTGTCTTACATTAAACAATTTTTTAGTCAACAATTTTGAAAATGAAAGGAACATAAKTATTAAACTGATTTCAAATTATTGATGATACTAAACTTTAAACAAATGAGATATTTTAAGTTGTACTATAAAGTCATGTAAGAAATAGAATGGTAAACAAATGAGATATTTAAAGTTCCTTCTTCATATAGTGAATATGTGATCCATAAGATAAAATGAATAAACCCTAATCTCTAAATCCTAAACCCTAGATCCTAGTGTTAAAAGAGTATGTTTGGGTTATATATGGAAAAGATATATTCAAAGTTTTATTAGAGTTTATTGCGATAAATTACAATCAAATTCTCACAGCAAATCATGAGAAATAAACTCTAAATTCTAAACTCTAAACCCTAAATCCTAATCCTAAACCCTAGACCCTAGTGTTCAAAGAGTAGGTCTAGGTTAGATATGAAAAAGATAATTTACAAAGTTTTAGTTACAATTTATTGTGATAAATTACAATCAAAATCTCATAACAAATCATGAGAAATAAACTCTAAATTGTAAACTCTAAACCCGAAAATCCTAAACCCTARATCATAAATCTTAATAAATTACAATCAAAATCTCATGACAAATCATCAGAAATAAACTCTAAATTATAAACTCCAAACCCTAAAATCCTAAACCCTAAACCCTAAATCTTAAACCCCAAATGTGCATCCTAGACCCTAGACCTAGTGTTCAAGGAGTAGGTCTGGGTTAGATATGAAAAAGATGATGTTCAAAACTTTAATTACAATTTATTGTGATAAATTACAATAAAAGTTTCACGACAAATCATGAGAAATAAACTCTAAATTCTAAAGCCTAAAGCCTAGACCCTAGTATTGAAAAAGTAGGTTTGGTTAGATATGAAAAAGATAATGTTCAAAGTTGATATAATCACATTTTACTTTATGTTTATCCTTTATTTACGTCATTTCTTATCGAGTTTCCTTTATGATTTACCTTGTATTACATTAATTTTGATTTGAAATGATTAATTGCAGGATTTTCATCTTAAATACAAGAAAATGGGCAAAACTCGACTGTAGAAGAGCTTAAGGAGGCCAAATAACAAATTCAAAGGAGTTTAAGGTTAAAATGCAATTTTTGGAAATTCAAAAACATGAAAAATCAATCAACTATGGGAGTGCACCAATCAGGCGCTGATTTGGGCTTAAACTGGGGCCGTTTCCAAGATAAATTCATGCTMTATTTTCCAGAACCAAACCGTCRCCTATTTGAACCTAATCARGTGCCGATCAGACCCTTTTAGKGGCTTTTTATGTTCTATAATAATGCATCTTTTGGCCGATTTTAGAGACTTTTTCTGGCTTGAAATACTACTTTTAATAGTTATAAAGTAATTATCTTGAGAGAAATTTGGAGGAAACCATTATAAAGCTTGAAGACTTGTATTCAACTAAATTGCTTAAGGATTTGATCATCAAATCGGTTCTTTCTTCTATAATCTTTGGTTGTAACATGTTTAATATACTTTGTATGGTGGATTTCATGAGTTTCTTAGGCTAAACTTTTTGTGTTGGTTAACGCTATTTGAGGAGATGATTTCTTTGTAACGATTTATACTCTGTTGTGCCTTTATAGATGATTCCAAATCTATTTAAGTTGTTTATTATCATTGTGCCTTTCTTAATATTTTTTGTGAATGAGCTACCTACAAATTGATTTCATAATCAATTAGAAAAGACTGGGAGGTGAATTAATTGATTAGAACTTAGGCAATGATGACCCGTTAGTATTGAACCAAATAGGGATAGAATTGGTTCCTTTTGGGTGTTTCCTATAGTAAGTAACATGGTTAGTGAAATTGTGGAATTTCTTAGATATTTAATACAATTTCAATTAATCTAATTCACATAGGGATATGACTTTAGTTAATTAGAATTAGGGGTTTTATGCCAGGGGATTGGGTAAAACCTAATTTAGGAAATTCTATCATTAACAATTAGATTAGATTTAGGAATTAGGGCAATTAAGGTATGATTGATTTAGCTCATTATAGGAAATATTCGAATTAATACCCTAACCAACCACTTTTATCACATTAGATCTTTTTGAATTTAGGCAATTGGATTTCATAATTGAACCTTTTAGATTACTTATTCATTTCTAGTTATTGGTCTAATTTAATCACATCTAATAGGTTTTAAATTAGGAAAATTCGGTAATTATGATACTTGATTAGAAGTCCTTGTGAGATCGACCTTGACTCACTTGCTATGCACTTTTTTACACGAGTATATATGCTAGGATAAGAGTACACCAAGTTTGTGAGCATCAAGTTGTCAGCGCCGTTGTCAGGGATTTTTTATTGATATCGTACAATTATTGAATTGCCTCGAGAATAGGCCATTTATTTGTTTGTTTTTGTTTTACTTTGTTCCTATTTGTTTGGGTATCTTGCTTTGAATTACGTATTTTTCTTGTCTTGATGTGTACTAGATCTTCGAACACTCCTTTAGAGACAATTACCAAGGATCTTGATACTATTCKTAGAAATAATAGGAAACACATTAGAGAGGGAAAGACCGAGGTAGGAGAAAGTGTAATTGTTGATTTAGGGGATAATAGTCAAACTAAGGAGAAGGAATTGGAGTTTGATAATTCTAAGAATATGTAGATCAAAGGAATAAGGAGATGTTTAAAACCTTAGGGATTATGACATTCCAATGGGCTCATCCACCATAACTAGACCTAGAATAGCTGTGAACAGCTTTGAGATCAAACTCGTGGTTATTCAACTGATCCAACAAAATGTGAAATTCTATGATTTGTCAAGTGAAAACCCTAATGCTCACATCTCTAACTTTGTAGAGATTTTTTATACTTTCAAGCAAAATGGTGTTAGTAGTGATGATGTCATTAGATTGAGACTCTTTTCCTTCATACTTAAGGATAAATCTAAAGCTTAGCTAAACTCTCTCCCATCCGGTTCCGTAACTACATGGGAACAATTAGCCTCTACCTTTCTCCATAAGTACTTCTCACCTTCCAAAACTATGAACATTAGGAATGATATCATAAATTTTGTTCAAGATAGTAGGGAGTCTTTGAGTGAGGCTTGGGAGAAATTAAAAGACCATTTGAGAAGGTGTCTGTACCATACCTTGCCCTTGTGGATGCAAATCTAAATCTTCTACCGTAGGATGAATGGGACATTTAGGGCTGTGATAGATGCCGCTAGTGGGAAAGTATAATGAGGAAGCCACCTCAAGAGACTTTTGGAGTTGTACTGAAATATGGCCTTAGCGGCTTCCAACGGCCTAATGATAGGGATAATAATGCTAGATGAGGTGGTGTGATGGAATTAGATGCCACCCAAACCATTCTCTCCTAATTAACTCTCATTTTAAAAAATTTAGATATAAGAGGTAGAATCACTTGGGAACATTGTGGTGGTACTCATGAGCGTATTAATTGCCCACAAAACCACTATCCTAATCCCAATTTCTCTCAAACTCCCAAGAAGGTTTCCACTATGTAGGCTCTAATGCTAGACCTAACAATGCCTACTCAAATACCTACAACCCCTAGTAGAGGAATCACCCTAAGTTCTCTTGAAACCTAAATACAAACTCTAGTTCCAATGCTAATATTAGGCCACCTCAACCTCAGAGTTTCCCTCATCAAGATAACATTTCTAATTTAGAAGCCTTGGTTGGTAAGTTCGTAACTAGTGCGAAAAATATTTCTAAACCAAGAGGCTTYGCGAAAATTATTTCTAAACCAAGAAGCTTCTACTAAGAATCTTGAGAATTAAGACAATTGGCTAATTTGCTTAATTAAAGAGTTCAAGACTGCTTACCTAGTAACACCAAAATCAATCCCATAGAGTATAATTTCATATATTTAAGAGCGAGAAAGTGATAGAGGATCCTAAAGGTGATTTAGGAAGTGCTTCAAAAGAAAAGGAGCCCTTTAAGGTCAATGATTTGGGTGAGATGGTTAAGGAACCTAGTATTGCAGCAAAGCTTGAAAAAGAAAAGAGGGGTAAAGAAAAAATGAATAGTGAGGAAACAGATTACAAATCTTTACCTTTTCTCCTAGTTGTCGAGCCTTCTAAGGAGAACAATCAATTTAGGAAGTTTTTGGAGAGATAGAAAAAATATAGAGATAAATCTTCCTTTTGTTGAGGCTACTGCTCAAATGCCAAATGCAAAATTATTGAAGGATATCTTGTCTAATAAGAGAAAATTGCTTGATGAAATTATCCGCTTGAATGAGGAATGCTCAGTGGTTGTTCAAAATAAATTCCTACTTGAGCTTAAAGATACAGAAAAATTCATTTTTCCTTGTCATATTAGTGAGTTGTTTTTTGATAATGTGCCTTGTGATCTTGGGGCTAGCATAAACTTGATGTGTTCATTTATTCTTCAATATTTAGGTTTAGGAGATGTTAAACCTACAAACATGACTCTTCAATTAGCCGATAGGTCTATTAGGTATTTTATGGGGTAGTGGAGGATGTCTTCGTCAAGGTTGACARATTCATCTTCCCAATAGATTTTGTGTTTTTAAATATAGAAGATGATCATATGATGCCATTACTGTTAAGGAGACCTTTCCTAGCCACCAAATAAACTTTAATTGATGTGGAGAAAGGTGAGCTAACCTTAAGAGTTGGAGATAAGTGTGCGTTTTCAAGATGCCTAAACACCTCTACCAAGATCTAACCAAAGTTGTCCAATTCCTTGAAGCTAAGCATGTAGAGCGGGTTTTCATTTGTGGAATTTGAACAAAAGGGACATGAACCTAAGCCTTGTGTTGAAAGTCCTACTTTAGATCTTAAGGGTAAGAAACAAAGGATTAGGAAGTCTAGAGGAAAGAGGAAAAGTTTGATGGCAAATTTGCAATTCTTACTTCTTGTGTGGATCCCTTGCTACCTACTTTGGGGAAGGAGGAATAGACATCCCAATCCTACTTTGGCATTATAAACTAAGGGAAGTCGAGCTAAAGACTATAGACTATAGCTTCTCTCTTCCTTTCACTTTTTCTATTCTCTTCTTTTTCTTTTTCTCATTGCTAATGCTTTTCTCTTTTATTTTGATTTTATTTAATGCTTTGATAGGAGATTACCACAATCTTGGTCGAATTCCAAATGAGGCAACATCATTTACAATAATGGAAGTCTTTTTCATCTTACTTTTGCAGTTCTTTGATTAACAATGAGGACAATGTAAGTTTTGAGTGGGGGATGGAAAAATGGATTCTTATTTGTTTGCTTTTATTACATTTGCATGCCTTTATTGCTTTTTCCCCATAATTTTCTAAATTTTTTACCTTTCCATGTGATTTATCTACATGTTTTGATGATAAAACACAAAAGTGATACCATTTTATTTGGCTTGAAGATTTAAGTATTAATTTGATCTATCCAACTTTTTCAGTTTCTAGCATTACTAGCCTTTATTTTGTAAACAATTATTGCTTAACACACTAGTGGGTATTTATGATGATTCATTTAGCGCAACCACTCTAGAATTTATTCTTATTACTTTATGTGGGTCAAAATCCATTGATTTTATTAGTAATTATGTGCATATTTTCATCCTTTTCAATATGATGAAGTACTACTTTGTACTACTTTACTTTAAACATTGCTTAAATTCAATCAAGTGACTTTAGTTATGCAATATTATAAAATTATAGAATTCATGTGCTTTTACTAAGGTAAAATGTCCTAATTTGTAGGAAAAAGGGATTCTATAAATGAAATAGAATAGTACTTGATGAAGAAGTAAAGGGTTGTTCAATGTTATAGAAATGCAATGCCACAACATTAAAGACTGCACAAGAACTGCACAGCAACTGAGAAACCAAAGGAAAGAATTGATCCTGTTAGAATTTGAGAAGTCCTAGGAGCCTTAATTTAGGGGAATCTTGTTGTGAAAAAAGCCATAAAATAGGAGACAAAAAGTCATGTAGTACAAGTGGGTCCGTAGTCCACTAAGACATTGACAAGTGGATTGTTTATGAAAACTTTATGCCAATCTTCTCAAGGAAGCTTCATATGACAAAAAGAGGAGAAAAAAGAATGGAGACCCATTCTGCGAAAATTACAAAGCACGCGAAGAAAGAGAAAAAAGCTGAGAAAAAGAGAAGAGAAAAAGGGAGCAAAAAGAAGAGAAGCTTGGAAGAATAACTCAAGGAGGACTTTACCATTAGGCTTCATCATTCTCTTTAGGTTTTGTTTCTCCTTCTCATAGTGATTATTTTGAGATGCACTTTGAGATGTTAAACTTTCAAATTATGTATTTTCTTACATCTGAGAGTATGAACTAACTTCTTAGAAGTTAAGAATTTTGATGAACTAATGTACTCAATATTTATTTGAATGATTTGAGCAAGGTTTGCTCTTTATAAATGTTTTACTCAAGGATAACTATTGTTTACATTCATTGTTTTGTAGCCACGAATAGTGCTTGTGTGAGCTTCTTGAACTTCAAAATGTAGCAAAAGATGTGAAAACTTAAGTAGATGTAGGTTTGGATATCTTTAGATAAGGTTTAATATCTTAGGAAAAATAATCGAATATTGTAGACATCTATGTTCAATCCATAAAATCATATGGGACTTGAACTTTTATTCATGTTTCTTAAGCTAAGTAACTCCGCCAGGTAGAACAACTTAGTGTAATAGGAACAATGACCAACAATCTAAAAGAGTGAGGTCGTGTTTTGTCCTTATTTGCATTTCTACTGTAGCTCAGCCTTCGCTATAGCATTATGCGTAGCAGCCATTACTGCAGCTTGTCTACAGCATTGATATTTTGACTTCCTGGACATTAGCATAGTGGGGATTCTTAACTATAACTCRCTTTTAAGCTCTTAATCATTTTATGTGTGTGTGATTGTTATGATTTGTTCCCGAACCTTTGTAACTAGAAAATTTTAGATTATTTTACTTTATTTTCATGACAACTATCAACAACTATTTGATTTTATTAGAAATTTAAACCATCACTTTTGAACCAACAATTCTTGTAAAACGATACTCTTATTCACTCTGTATTACTTGTGGACCATGTATACTTGCATGATTGAAACTTTATTGCATATGCGATTTTGCCTATTATTACTCCTCTAGGAGAAATAGAAAGATGACTATTATTGACATAGGGATGATGGTCTTAGGCCTTCTTTGAGTCGTTTGACCTTTCAATCTTACCCATTCTATGTTATGTCCTTAGTTCCGTTTTTGAGCCTATGAATATTTATTGTTCTTTGATACACCTTTATATGGCTCATTTTGTAAGATTTGCAATATTTTTCCTTTTCCACTGTAAGAGAATTGATGCATCTTTTCTTATTTTTTAGGATTGAATGGAGTTCATTCATGTTGAGAAGATTGAGTTGGGGGTTGATGAAAAGGAGTTAAGGGGTTAAGTTGTTGAGCAAATTGTGAAAGAAAATGAGTTCTTGAGAGGTCAAAGCATGAACCTCATATTCTCTTAATAAAAATGTCTTATATATCTTTAAGATGAAGATCAATGAAGAAAAAGAGAAAGAAAAGAAAAGGAAGGGGTGAAAGCAAAAGAGATTATGGTAATTTTTGGTTGTTGATACACAATTAAGGAAGATGTGGTGAAGAAATTTGTTAGAAGAAAAGGGAGTTGTAAGGTTTCATTGGTTGAATTATTGCAATATTCTCTTACTTTTATCGTTTTCCTTATCCTTTGTTTGACCTAACTCTACATTAGCCCTACATTACAAGCTTAAAAGTTCTACTTAACCTTTCTTGATTTTGATTAGCTCGATTAGTGGAGAGATGATGATGCTTACAAGCCTATGGGGTGGATTTCCATTTCTTTACGTTTTTAGTCTTGGTAAAGTATTCATAATACCCTAAATGTTTTTCAAATCTTTACATAGGCACTTGATTTTGGCTATTCTCACTCACTCACTTTTTTCGAAGGATGGATCTTATTAACACTTTAGTGCTCTTGTTATCTAATAGAATTTTGGATGTGCTATTGAGTTGAACATGTAAATAAATCTATCTTTTCATTCAATGATTGATTGGATGACTTCTTTTA
Organism: Rhazya stricta; assembly: GCA_001752375.1. NCBI lineage: Eukaryota > Viridiplantae > Streptophyta > Magnoliopsida > Gentianales > Apocynaceae > Rhazya > Rhazya stricta. Next base: position 1,561,706 of record MEJB01000031.1, read on the forward strand.
GATTGTTGTTTCCCTTATCATCATATTTTGTTCAAGGACAAACAAAAGGCTAACTAGAAGGGAGTTGATATAATCACATTTTACTTCATGGTTATCCTTTACTTAAGTCGAATCTTGTCGAGATATGATTTACCTTGTATTACACTAATTTTGGTTTGAGATGATTAATTAAAGGATTTTCAAATTTAATATAAGAAAAGGGGTAAAAATTGATTGTAAAAGAGTTTAAAGAGGTCAAACAACGAATTCAGAGGAGTTTAGGATTAAAATGTAATTTYCAGAAGCTGAAAAACATAAAAATTGATCCAGTATGGGAGCGTACCAATCAAGCACTAATTTGGGCTCAAACCGGCCCTATTTTCAAGATAAATTTCATGCTCTGTTTTCTAGAATTAAACTGGCATCAGTTTGGACCTGATCGGATGCTGGTTTGGTTTTTCGGCAAAAAATCGAAGCCGGTTTGAACCCAATTAGGTGCCTGTCAGACCCTTTTTAGGGTTTTTGTGTTATCCTATAAATAGTGCATTTTATGGCCGATTTTAGTGATTCTTGATAGCTTGAAAAACTATTTTTTCATAGTTCTAAAGTAGTTTTCTTGAAGGAACTTGGAGGAAGCCATTGTAAAGTTTGAAGACTTGTATTCAACTAATATTACTTAAGGATTTGTTAATCAAATCAATTCTTTCTTCTCTAATCTTAGGTTGTAACAGTTTAATATACTTTGTACAGTGAATTTCATGAATTTCTTAGACTAAACTTTTTGTATTGGTTAGGGCTATCTRAGAAGATGATTTATGTATAATGGGTTTAACTCTATTGTGCCTTTATTGATAATTCTCAATCAATTTGAGTTGTTTATTATCATTGCGGCTTTCTTAATGCTTTGTGGATTAGCTACTTACAAATTGATTTCATAATCAATTAGGAAAGATCGTAAGGTGAACTAATTGATTAGAACTTAGGCAATGATGATCCATATTATTGAACGACTAGGCATAAAATTGGTTCCTTTTTTGTGGTTTCCAATAGTAAGTAACCGTGGTTAGTGAAATKAAGAAATTTCTTAGATTTTTAATGTAATTTCGTCTAATTTAATCCACATATGGATATGGCTTTAGTTAATTGGAATTAGGAATTTTATGCCAAGGGATTGCGTAAAACCTAATTTAGGAAATTCTATCATTAACAACTAGATTAGATTTGGGGATTAGGGTTTTAAGGTGCAATTAGTTTAGCTCATTATAGGAATGATTTGGATCAATACCCTAACCAACCTCTTTTATCGCGTTAGATCTTTTTGGATTCAAACAATTGAATTTCATAATTAAACATTTAAGGCTATTTATTCATTTTAGTTATTAGTCTAATTCAATCACATTCGATATGTTTAAATTAGGAAAAAATTGATAAGTCTGGTACTTGATTATAAATCCTTGTAGAATCGACCTTAACTAACTTACTATACACTTTTGATACAATATACTTGAATGTATCAAGATTGTGAGCATCAAGAGTTTTAATTACAATTTATCAATCAAAATCTCACAACAAATCATGAAAAATAAACTCCAAATTCTAAATCCTAACTCCTAGACTCAATGTTCAAAATTTAGATAAGGAAGGATAATGTTCAAAATTTTAATTATAAGTTGTCATAATATATTACAATCAAAATATCACGCCAAATCATGAGATATCACGAGAACAAATGAGTTATCAAATGGAGGTCGACAAAGTAGCATTCCCCTTTAGGTTGTCAAATTAAGGTTGGTAGAATAGTGTGATCTCAAAGAAGGAGATGAGAGAATTATTGAAAGTGTATATAAAGAAACAAGAAGTAATTTAGATATAATGAACGAAAAGCTCTTGCACTTCATCGATCAGGAGCTCATCTAAGAACAATGCACAAGATAGCCTCACCAAAAGATTCATTCAATAATAACTAAAAAATGTTCTACAATTGTATTCTAACCGAATAATGCCGTGAAAAAGTTTATTCGAATAAAATAAAAATCAAATTCTTGTAATAATAAGACACTAATAAAAACAAATAAATGAATAAACTTAAAGCTCCTTAAGAGTTCGCCGCGAAGAGGGTTAGAAGAATCCCCATAAATATAGAGAAAATTGGGTCACTTATTGTTGAATAAGATGTCAATTTTGCCCTGAGCCCAAGAACATTTTAAAACATCATCTGTGTCAGTGCACAAACTTGCAATCGGATATCGACCTTGACCCAGTTTGTATCTCTCAAAACGTAAAACATGAAAGTCGTGATGATTTTCTGGGCTTTCCATGGAACCCTTTTATTGTTTCAATGGGAGATTGGAGGAGAGACTTAGGCTCACATTACAAAAGGATGTCATCGTTGAAAACGTCCAAAATTGCCAATAGCTCACTTTTGCATTAGGCCTCCATTTGCGTCTTGATTCACGTCAGTTGTATTCCTGACTGTATAGGTTCCTTTAGTGATCAATATGAAGCATTAATTTCCATTCTCCACSGTTCTCATGTATTTCCATTAGTATTTTCTTGAATTTTGTTTTCTCTTTCAAAAGTCTCCTAACTAGTCGTTCCCAATCCCAAAAGTTTCTAGTCTGCTAARCTATTTTCTAGAGTCACAATCTTGTCATTTATCGTTCTTTTTTGGAGTTTTAAGATCCATGCAGGAGATAATTAGTTATCCGTGGATTACAATCCTTTAGTTAGAAAGTTGTTGTACAAAATGAGAATGTTGTGAAGAGAAAAAATAATCAAACTTCCAAATGGTGCTGCTTCTTGATACATAAATATTCTCAAGATTCATTTCTTCTGAATCCCTTGTGTATATATATATATCCTTATAGGCTTTAACTAGTATTATGACAATCCTCTGATACCCTTCAAAAGAAATGGAGTTGAATTTCAGTGCAAATCTTCATCAGAATGCATCCTCCCACAGGTTAGTCTTTATAACTAAGATTTATGGAGGAAAAAGAATGATATGGAAATTTTCTTCTTGCTCATTTGATTTTGTTCCTCCAGGCTAAAGGGCAAAGTTGCAATCATAACTGGTGGTGCAAGAGGAATTGGAGCTGCCACAGTGAAATTATTTGCTGAAAATGGAGCTTTTGTGGTAATTGCTGACATTCTGGATGTGCTAGGAACCAATTTGGCTAATTCAATCGGAGGGCAGTACATACATTGTGATGTTTCAAAAGAAGATGATGTCAAATCAGCTGTTCAACTTGCCTTGAAATGGAAAGGCAAACTAGATATCATCTTCAACAATGCTGGAATTGGAGGCCCCGGAGGGAGCATCACAAATCTTGAAATGGACCAATTAATGGCCCTCCTTGCAGTAAATCTGAACGGAATCATCCATGGAATCAAGCATGCTGCAAGGGCAATGATTGAGGGGAAAACAGGCGGCTGCATTATCTGCTCGTCAAGCTCAGCTGCCATTCTAGGCGGTCTTGCCTCACACGCTTACACATTATCAAAAGAAGCAATTCTTGGACTTGCCAAGAGCACAGCTTGTGAGCTAGGCGTGCATGGGATTCGCGTAAACTGTGTTTCACCACATGGAGTCCCTACTGAGCTTCTTGTGAGTGGCTATAGAGAATGTCTTGGAAGGGCAGATTTGAGCCCTGAAGAAGTGAGACAAATTGTGGGCGAAAGGGCGAGTTTGCTCCGGGGGAGAGGTGGAAGTGTGGAAGATGTAGCTCAAGCAGTTGTGTTTTTGGCCAGTGATGATTCTGGATTCATAACTGGACATAATCTTGTTATTGATGGGGGCTATACTTCTGCTTGCAGTCAGATGAGTTCTATATATCAAGGATAAAAGTACATGGATCCACGATACCTATAATCCTAAGTAAATGGATGATAAGCATAAAGCTATGAGTAATATAGCATGTAATGGCCATGTTTGTTCATTCTTTGTTTTCTTGCAACAACGAAAGTATTATGCTAATGGATAATTGTCTTTCTTTTTCAAAAATGATCTTCTCCCTAGCTAGCTTATGTGAGATAATTATCTCTTCTTTATCCCTTGTATACAGGGGAGGTTGAGGGTATGAGAGAGATTTGAGGTTGAGCCACTTAACTATCCRAATAATTTATATTATTATATTATAAATCTGCAATAATTTGTTCATGTTGGGCATGGGATTCATTTTTTCTTTTTTATATTAATCATAAGAGTATAAAAACTTGTATAATTAGTTATACACGATTATGAATTTGATATTGATTACACGATTATGAAGTTTGATATTGAATTAGCGGTAACCTTTGATAAAATTAACAGACTTCACGCATATAGAAAGGAGTTGACAAAGAGGAATCCACTTTATAAACCCGATTGTAGTTTCTTTATGGTGGGGAATTAAGGCGAAAATTTCTTTTGTAGAATAAGGCAAAGCTATTATTGCGACACTGACGAACATCAAAGGAATCTATTTTGATTTTGCGCATGTTGGGTTTATCATCAAATGTTTAGTGATAAAAGAGCGTTTTAAGGATAGGAGCAATTTCCCCTAGAAAGGTTATAACTTCATAATTAAAAAGAATGTTTTTAAACATGGGATAGAATGCAAATAAAAGCGAGAAGCTCATTTGCTCATCTAAATAGTTGTCTTTATTTTTATTGATTTACTAGTCTATATACTGAATTACTACTTATACACTATATAAAAATGAGAAATGATTTTCTGGCTTTAGTTTGAAAAATGATCCTACCTCCTAGCTTAAGCAATCGATGTGGATCAGTCGAAATCACTTGATCCCTAGTATAGAGTAGGGTGAGAAAGTTAGAGAGATATTTGCAAAGAGATTTTAGTTAAGCCAGCAACTATCCGTGACATAATGCATGTTATGTATAGTAATAAACTGCAATAATTTGCATGCTGAGACACGGATCACTTTATCTTATGTTATACTTTACTGATCATAAGTGTATCTTAATACATTGAACAATTATGTTAACACTGATTCAGAATTTGATAAGAAATCTATCAGCTATCAGCCTGCCCTGGTAAAGGTACAAAAATTAACTTGAATACATCAATTGCAAAACATTCCCCTGCGCATAGTAGTTTGGTAAAATTTGAACAAGAAATAGCCACCATGTTCTTGTACCTGGAGCCTTGGACAAACAATTTTCTTCATATGTTTTTCCACGCTATTAAGAGAAGTTACTTAATAAGCTGGTCTTTAGGAAAAGGAGTCCACAAGCCAATGACTCGTGTTCATGTTTTGGGTGGTATAAATATCTACCATGTCCATGGGAAATGTGTATATGAAGGAAGTTATTTGTTGACTCTTTTCAGGGATTTGGAGATAATCTGAAAACTAGTTCTTGGACAACTTTTATCTGCAATCTTCACTCTAGCAACCATGAAGATAAGATTCCAGCTACTAATTGTAAAGGCAATGCAATAAAGATGGTGGATTGCGGTCCAGTTGCTGCTAAGATTTTTGGTTCAGCACATTTAGGACCAATATTTAACACAATCACTGCAGTAAATCCTGATTGAACTTTTATTCTTATAGTTATGTGGTTGGTTATATCTACGTCAATGAAGCATCAGGAAGCTAGAACACTTGCACTGGAATTCACTGCTTTATGCTGTCATTTCTTATTATGGCGTAACCACTCTGTTGGGTTTTCAGGTTTCACCAATTTTTAGAACACTGAAAACTCTTTTACCTATCATTTCTCGGAACGCATTCTAGGAAACAGCTTAAAATTTTTTACATAAAATGGAAAACACAGAAAACAGGAATTGCTTCTTCAGTTTTCTTCCTCGTCTCTCTCCTTCCTCARTTCCTCTAACTCAGGCTTTCCCTTTGCAAGATCGACGGTAGAATCAGTAGCCATATGTGATGAAAGCCCATGTTTTCTTTTTTCTGTACCAGGTCTCGAATTTCAAGCTGGATTTAGTTTTTTATGGGACTTTAGGATAAAAACTCCTCTTAGTCTCCTTGGGTTTTTGCATGTGCATGAGGTGTAGGCAKGTCAAGAAAGAAATGGCGGAATTCATGAGACAGGGACAAAAATTCGTGTTTCTTTGTCTTTCTTTCTTCCTGAAGCCAAGATTTCTGCCAAAATTTTGTTTGATTTTAGTGTTATTTAAATCAAATGCGAAACAGTCTCTGTGATTGTTGTAGAAGGAAAAATATCATGATGCTAACCCTCTATATCATGATGGTTGCCTCTGTCGATCAATTCAATTTGTTAGGTTTCGTGTGCTTATGTACAGAGAGTTCTGATGGAGTTTTGATCTCTAGATTTTTTTTCCTGTGTTTATTTGCTTACATTTGGCTATCTATTCTATTCTGTGTGGAGCTGATCTTGTATGGGGTTTTATTGTTTTCCAATATTTGGAATTCTGGATCCAAAGGATGAATCTTGAACTAAATTCTATGTTGATAGTCTAAGACGCCTCTGGTTTTGGTATTGATGTAATGACACAGTTCTTCTATGGTTTGGATTAAGTCTTAGCATTCGAGATGTATTTGTTTAGTAGTTAGAGTGACAAAACAAAAAAATTCCTATTAAATTCATGAAAAGGAATATCAAACCTCCTCTTCATAGTGAATGCTTGCTCCTTATATCACCCCGATAGAGTTCATTTATATTTCATTTTTGAGTCAGTTTTTTCCTCCGTATTAGATGTTGAATTTGACGTTGTTTTTAGTTGATTTTCTGGGACACAGGATAAAAGCTCCTCTGAGTCTTCTCGAGTTTTTTGGTGTTTTCTGCAAAACTTTATTGTAGAAAAAGCTTGATTTCGATTTTAGGTTACATTGAATCATTAACTCTGATTTCTCTGTTTACGTTTCTTAATTGTAATGAAACAGGTTACTCTAAAGAGTGAACATGAAAGTTCCTTTTTATGGTTTTTCAATTTGCAAGCTAGTTCACTAATTCTTAATTTTCTTTGAGATAAAAGTTTCTCTTCTAATGARGAGTAGATGCTTGTTTGATCTTCTCTCAGCTCGAGATAATGGACCTACAGTTTTATGGCTTTGCCATCACCTTACTCTTAAAGTGGCTATCATAACGATCTTATATGCTTCCCAAGTTTTTCAGTTACTTGTGACATTACTAGTATTACACTTGCATGACAAACAGAATGGCTATGAGGTTATCCTAAAGCTCTTTTCTATTTTATTTTGTGACTTGCTTTTGCAGTTATATACTTCTCAACACAGCAACCTCCTTCTGAAATACTAGGTAAAAATGAATATCCTTTTACTATCATGCTGTATTTTTTCCTTCTAATCCAAGCATTAACCAGGCATTCTTTTTGAAGTTGAGCTCATTTTTCTATGTTCATTCAACTTGAGCTTACCTTAGCTCCTCCTTTAATTGATCTTTTATTACCTAACTTTTCCAGCTTCATTAAATCAATTAACTCCATTGCAGTTGGAAACTTTACTTACTGAATGCAGCGCATCAAGATTTTGGCTGGTTGATCTTGTAGACTGGTTTTCAGTTTATTGACTAATAGCTGAATTCTTAGGGGATAAAATGCTTTTATTATGCCTTTGTTTTGTTATATGCAATTGGTAGCAAGACTTATCTATCATTTGGAAATGCTTAATCAAAAATACATCTTGAAGAGGTCTTTCCACTTGCTACGGACCTTTTGGTTTTCTTTGACAGACGACTTCTGTAGGGATTCTCTAGTCTTGATAGAAATAGAAAAACCCTTGTTTTGACTATTTTAGCAGTCAGAAATTTAAGTATGTTGCCGGATCATATTGGATGTTAGCTTCTAATATGTGTTATCCTCCTGCAAATTCATTTGAGAATATCTTTTTAACATATTTTGACACCTTTTAAAATGGCTTTGTCTTCCTTTTCATAAATTTTATTATTAATTTATTAGTCAAATTGGCTATAAAATTATTCAGTATGTTGGTTATTCGGAGAAAAATTGTATTAATTTTTTTGAATTCGCAACATCCGGAATATGATTAAGCTGATATTCTGAGGAAGACATAAAGAGCAGACTTGGTCAACCAGTGTGGCATAAGAACAACTCTCTTCGTATGAGTCATAAATGATCTAGGTTCTTTTGTATTACAGGGGGGTATGACCACGGTTCTTGATATTGATGTTATTCCTTGTTGCACTGGCTCAATGTATGACATCTTTTCTGCAGCTTGGTCCTTCTGAGCAGCCTATACTCAGGCTGTGTCGGCATAGTATTGGTTTTTATAAGAAGGAAGTTCTATAAGCTTACAACCTACTACAAATATTTCCTTTTTTCTTTTTTCATACAAAAATGAACAAACTCCTCTGGACTGAAATAAGCTATGGCAACAAATAATCCTTACCTATCTTCTACTTGTCTGATAAATGCCAAACCTTCAGGGCACATTTGGTATCTGCATACAGGAGGTATCACTATTATAACCATACAATTGTAGACTAAAATTGGAGAAAGTAAAAGCAAGCAGAGCTTTTTACTCTGTTCCTAGGAAGAAGAAACAGTTATTTTACTTCTGCTATGGAAATTGGGCTATGGGTATGAATCTTGAGACAAAGGAAGGGAATTTGGGGTGGGAACAATTTTTTCAAAATGCATGTTTGAGTTTGAGTAACTCGGTTAAGCTTGCAAAAATAGAACATGTTAAATTTTTTAAAATGTTTAAAGTAGACGAGTTTTCTTATTCTGGTTAAAAATATATATTTTTTAAAATGACAAAAAAAAGCATTTTCAGAAACTCAAAAGGAGCATTATAAATAGAAAGCTCAAAATGAATTTTGAAAACTGGAAACTGAAATACCAAGAGAATGTGCCCTAAGTTTCTATAGGAATTGCAGTTGATTACATGGAGATGGGAACAGAGATCCTAAGAGTCAGAACTAGTAATGATAGAACCCCTCAGGTGGTTCTTGTTCACTTGTTCATGAATTTAAAGTTTGACTTCCAAATTTGTCTATGTTAATTGAGTTGTTGAACYTGATTCTCTAATCATTATTTTGCTTAACAAATAAAACTCTACAAGTATAAACTTGCTGTTCTCCTCATCTCTGGGCTGCTGTAATTTGTCACTGATTCTTGTTGGACCAGAGAATTGCAGTTTGCTTTTTCTATCACATTGTTGACAATTTACTGAATAATGAGGGTTTTGATCAAAATGGATCCATTTTTAAAAAAGTACTCCTATAATGGACGTCAGTGTACAAAGGATAGCGACAATGGATCAAACGCATTCTAAAAACATGATAGTAATTTTTTCTCATTCCAAGAATGCGATAACAGTATAACGCATTAGCTAAGATTGAACGTTTTGCCATACTCATGCTTAAGCTTGACTTTTGTTTCTATTTATCTATGCACATAAACGTTTTGCCATAGCTTCAAAGAAATCCTTCCGAAGATACAAAGGATGAAACATACAGTTTCTGGTCAATTTGGTTTTTTAAAAACATTTCATACTCTACTTTGTAGTACTTGCCCAGATTCCAATCCGAGAATTTGGAGCACAACAAAGCSCGGTATGAGGGCGTCAATAACATAGCTTCCAAGAAGGGCCGTACTCCTTCTCAACTAGCATTGGCCTCGATGSGTCCTTCACTAGGGCAATGATGTTTGCCCCATACCTGGCACTACCATGATTGAAAATCTCAAAKAGAACATCACAGCTCTGTCTGTGAAATTATCAGCAGAAGAACATCGCAGCTGTGTCTGTGAAACTATCAGCTCTGTCGCATTCATGGAATCCGGGAGTTTTCCTGGGCCTTTGAGCTAGGACCGGACGCATTTTCATAATGCGTGAGATTTAATTTTTGTCGTATTTTAAAAAAAACGTTTGGTTACAATAATGTTTATTATGAAAGTATATTTTATAAATGAATTCATTTTGATCAAAATCTCTTTGTTTTCATCAGCTTTTATCCTTACTATATGAGCTTTTTCCGACTTTCAATAAGACGCATAAGGGTATAATGGAGAAAATATTATTTATATGCTGTATATAAAGAAATTTTACAATTGATTGCTAGAGAAATAAGAAGACAGAAAGAGAAAGATAATTGGTACTAAAGATATTCAAAAGAAAAAATATAAAATATTCATTAATAATAATTTATCAAAACCTTAAAAGTAAACAATATAATATCTCAAGAACATGTGATCAAAACATGAAGTTATAAAAGGCTCATCTTTAATCGAATCAAAAGTTTTTGATACATCCGTGTCATTGAAGAAGTTTGGCATAAAAATATAGATGGAAAATTTAGTGCCGTAATAGAAGAATTTGGAATGAAAGAGGGATTTGAGAGTTTTTCACCTTTACTTGTCTATTAAGAGGGTAATTTAAAAATCCGAATATTAATGTTTCATTTTTAAAAAATCAGGGATTTCTAATTATCACAAAGGACAATTATTATCTAGAGATATAGATTTTTAAATTCTAAGAATGGGAATTTATCCCTATAAAAATTAAATCTGAGAATAAAAAAAATTAAATGTTAGGTATGCTGGATGACATGGAATTAAATAGCCTTTTTTCTTGATTACTCTGAAGTGTCTAGTGCAGAGCTGCAAGATGTAATCATTAATTATTTTTTTGGGCTAAAATCATAGCTTTTAAAATTGAACAAGAACTATTTCTTGCAAAATTCAATTGTTGCCGCCTTCATCTCTCTAATGCTCCTCTCCCTTTTCTCACGCCTACAGGCATACAGCCRCTGCCGAAAGCTCCTTTCACCCCTGGAAGGACATTCTGGGAAGCACAGTGCCAATTGAACCCTTCCCCAAGAAAGTTTTCTACCATCAGAGCACATGCAAAATTTTGAATTTGTGAAGTGTTATCCCTCTTGTTGGTTGGAATTGGATTGCAGGCTTTTGCTGTCTTTTGGTGTTGATTGATTTTGCTTTGCAAAATTTTGAGGTTCACCCCTCTGAAATGCACTAAATCTTCTGAAACCCCGTTTCTGCATTACCTATTTAAGCCTTCCCCAACCACCTAAAGCTTCCRGTTTTGAGAAATTTCTACACTCAAACAATGGTCTTGGGCCACAGCAGCCGCTCAAGGAACCTGCTCTGGRGAGTTTACCTTTACTCCTCTCAAAATCCTCTTTTTTCTCTTCTCCAAAATCAAACTCCTCCGTACAGTCGCATCCAAAAGCATGGTTATGTCGATGTCTACATGAAATGCAAGAAAGACTGACTTTTTTATTCCGCTGAGGCCATAGACAATCCATTGAACTCAAGCCCCTCATTGCCCTAAGCAATTATATAGTGTCAACTGCCCCAGAAGATTATTGCATTCCCATCTCTACTGTCTCCAAAAAAGGCCTAGAATTAGATATACCTATTAGGTTGCCAGGTTTTTAAGGCAATACCCTTCTCTTTTTGAGGAGGTTAAAGGTCCCAATTACAATTTTCCTTGGTTTAGATTGACGAAGAAATTCATTGAACTTCACAAGGAAGAGAGAGAGTTTTACAGCAAATATAAACTTGATCTAGTTGAGAGGTTAAGGAAGTTAATTTTGATCAGCGTTGGAGAGGAGAAGGTTCTGCCTTTTAAGATAAATCCGGGGATGAAGTGCTACCTGCCTTTGCCTGATGAATTTCTGACGGACCCAATCTTGATGGACATTGTCGGATGGCTGTTGACAGTGAGGAGAATAAAGAAAGAATCTTGTCTGCCGTTCAGAAGAATGCAATGAGGAGAGGAGTTTATACTGGGGGTGAAATGGAAGGTATTTCATTTTCATTGTTTCSATTGCAGGGGTTGAGACTGAAGACCGAGATTTCTACTTGGTTGGATGAGTTTCAGAGGCTTCCATATCTTTCACCATATGAGGATTTTTTAGGTTTCAACCCAAATRGCGATTTAGCTGAAAATCGGCTCATTGGTATTCTTCATGAGTTGCTTAGCCTGTTTGTTGAACATGCTGCTGAGAGGAAGAGGCTTTTGTGCCTACGGAAATACTTGGGGTTGCCACAGAAAGTTCACAGGGCTTTTGAGACGCATGCTCATATTTTTTATTTATCTTTTAGGAAGAAGACTTGCACTGCTATACTTAAAGAATACTGTAATAAGTCAGCTTTTGAGGCTAATCTTCTTGCAAAGGTGAGAAAGAAGTACATCAATTTGATGAAAGATTCAGATATCATTTTGAAAAGTAGAAGAGTGCACAATAGAGCGTGTAATCATGAGAATAACATGAACATAAAGGACTTGGATTGCACACATGATGAGACAACTAAAGTAGAAAATGTGGTCACTCTGACTGATTGTCAATRTTGTATAGAAGGAGGTTGGGCTRTCAGAGATGCTTTAGCTTTGGATTGCAAGAAGGAAAGGAGAGGCAAGATTAGAAATCAAATGCGGAGTAAAGGATGATAAATAGTAACTGAAATTATGCTATTTAGTTAGGGAATGCTGGATTATGGAAGACTGAATGTGGTCAGTTGTGCTGGATTCTGCAGACAACAAATCACCATTGCTACAAGGAGTCTGCAATATTACTGATAAAGCATTCTTACCCAGTGCTTCCTTCTTTTATGCAATTTTTTTGATATTATGCAAGATGATGGCTAGTTTTGGCATGTTGGTTGATATCATTATTGCCAAACCCAATGCTTACATTGCRTTTGCAGGTAAAAAAATAATTGAACAAACATTRAATAAAACAGTACCCGAAGGTTCACAAGTGGCTGAATATTTGGGATTATTCGACCTAATGGTTAAACAGATGTTGCTTAGTGTATGTTAGCTCATTTTGCTGTAGTATATCTAATGGAACTTCTCGATTATTGTTGACAGATATTTTAATTGGCCTTTGTTGTTTGTCTAATTGGCATTTATTACCTTGTTATTTACACTTTTTATGTCATATGTGCATAATCTTACAGTTTTTGATGTTACAGTATTCTAGTTAGTCTTGTTCTTGCGTCTGCAGAAGCTATCTGTCTAATGAATTTTGGTTCACTATTCTTTTCTCAGTTCACATTTTCCATATAGCTAATTCTATAACAGGACTGGCACCATATTATATTAGCTATCTTGAGTTTCTTTTAATTGGTTGTTATTAGCATACTGGTTTGTTGTCAAATTACGAACAAGATAGTGATTTCTGACCATAAAGAGTGAGGCAGCAGCAGATCACCTGATGAGAACTCATCTAGCACTTTGAAGAATTCTACTGATAAATTAATCTAGCAGATGAGGTCCTTTGAAGACCTCTTGATGCTTTGCTAGAATCAAGTTTTCAAATACTTTTATTCATTCCCTTCTAGCAATTTCTGTTTTTACAAGATGGTTGTAACTGTAATTGGAAATGAAAGTTTCTTGAATTAGAAAATATATCATCAGTTTTTCTGCCTTTTACCGTGGACTTCTTTTGAATGTTCTTACAGTCTTATAGATGAGCAGCAAATATATAATTTGTTTGACATTTTAACTGAATGATTTCCTACTAGAGGATGGAGGGAAAACATTAAAAACGGAGGGTACTTTTTCTGTTTTTCTTTTTAATTGTATTTTGTGTTTCTTGGTTTCTGCATTTTCATCTTATTTTTTGCATGGTTTTATTCAGGCAAATGAATTATCAATATTTTTAAACTATAAGAACCGAGAAGTAAGGGGAGAGTGCATCCTTGAAAGAAAGCAGATGGTAAGCCAATGATGGCAAGGCAAATGAAAATGAAGATTATGAGAGTTGTRAGGACGAAGGTGAAGAGGTGCCAGTTTCACATGTAAGGTTGCATAAAACTTGACTTGTGTATTTATTTATAAAATTGAACATCTAACTGAAGAGGAGAGTTGGCTTACATCTGGTTAGACAGACAAGTCTTTATCCTCTCCACATGTGAGATGATTATATTTTTGCTGTATCCTTGGTTATTGACATAGTGAAATTCTGATGAGTTGTTATTTMTTTATTTATTTTAAAGTTTGCATTTTAATTAAAACACTCCTCTTTTAATGGGGATCAAAGTTTGTAGCTAAGCTCCCCCCTTTGGAATCTCCAGCCTTGGATGATGAGGGTTGCTGGCCAACTAAGGTACCTCTCTTGTCAGTTCTCATGAGTTTGCTTTGTTATTTGTAATTCAATTGTGCCTTCTATCATATCTTCATCCTTCTCACTGGAAATAGCTCGTTTATGATTAATGATATTGATAATGGACACTTCATGTTCAAACTTAGGTATAAGATTCACAAAACAATCAACAACTTTCTACATACATTTGATTCCATGTCAAATTGAATGTGCAGAATTTCCTGTCTTTCTTTCATCCCAAATTCCAAACTAAACGTTACTATTTCAACAAAGAAAATTGCAGTATTCAATTTGGGATGAAGTACTGAACAGTGACGCTAATGTCCTGTACCTAAAACAGTATAGCTACACAAAGTCTCTGCACAGAAAAAGCTTTAGGAGCAAGAGGATGACATTTCTACCACAAAAAATGCTTGGGGCCCAGGACAGCAGCTTTAGATTCCATTAGATCATTTATCAGTCTCAGTTAAAACAGTAGGATTAGGAATTCAATTAGATTCATTTTTACCTCACTTCTAGTTTCCTCAATCATATTACCATGCACACATGTACATATTTTGACTTGTGAATACTATATTTTGGAATATGTATTTCTTTGTCATATATCTTTGTCATMGGCACGAAAATTTGAGATGAAGAGATTGATGTAGCCCACTGGTTTATCTTTGTCAAAGATACAACATATAGCAAATCTGCTAACATGATTTCTGTGGTGCTTTACAAGCTACAAGCATTTCTGTCTTGGTGGAAATCTGGTACACTGAAGACCTGTATCTGTGGCTTTCCACTATTTAAGGCATGAAATGACTGGCATTATTTAAATTTCTTTTCCAATCTCTAGGATACCTTATTCCTATTTTGGTTTTGCAATGCAGCTCACCATTGCARAATATAAATTTTGGACTGATTTCTAATGTGCTCCATATTCTAGAGATGTCATCTTTATTTTCTGAAAACTTGGATTTCAAGAATACTTTATTAGAGTTCGTTCAAAATTTAGCAACATGATCATCTACTATATTTTAATTTTTGTATTCTCCAGTATGATAGATATTTGATTCTCCTCACTTGAAAGAACTTGTTAGTGGAAGAGCACGAAAGTGTTTAGATGCAAAATCTATTGTTCCGTTGCTTCACAGTTTTGATGCACCTAAGGGTATGTTATATTTATGTCAATCTTTAAGGCTATTTATCTATGCAATATTTTTCTGAACAAAAGAGTTATGATAGGTTTAGCTTGATCCACTAAATGAATTTATGTGAATTATTGTTTACTGTTGTAAAGGCCATATGTTGCATTTTTCAGTTTAAAATGTCTTATAATTGGAACTGCTATAGAATTTCTCACATGTCATCTTTCTTGAGCAAAAGTTAGGCTTCAAACTTTAAGCTGCTCTTCACTTTTTAAGGAGTAAGTTGATATGTTTCACTCTGCCACCGAGTAGTTACTGTAAATGCTGATATTTCTTCCTTCTTTTAGTTGCACAGATTTCATGGGAAGATTTGAAAGCAAAAGAAATGACTAGTTTGCCCCTTGGAACTAGTTTGCACCTTGAAAGTTGTACATTCCTTCCACATTACAGGGATTCATGCTTATGAGTTCTAAAAGTGACTGTTACTTGGACAGATCAATCCCTTGGATGGCGGCTAAGAATACTGCAAATCATCACACTTCCCAGAATTTTTGCGGGGTTTCTTGCAGTATAAAGTTGAGGACATTCCATGATGGTTGACTRGATGCTTTACTYGAAAGTTTACTGATGCAGTACATGATTACCACTACAATTCTAATTTACTAGTTTCCTAGTTCTAGTTTCCTGTTTTAGTTATTTCCTTTTGGGTTTAGGATTATGTTTTAGTTATTTCCTTTTGGGTTTAGGATAAATGAACATTATTTAGTTATTTCCTTTAGGGTTTAGGCTTACCAACATTATTTACTTATTTCCTGTACTGTTTAGGCTTACAAACATTATTAGTTATTTCCTTTAGGGTTTAGAATTACGAGCATTATTTGAAGGTTCAATGTGTTGGTCGCAAGGACTATAATACAATTTATCAGAATTTTCTCCAGAGTTTTAGAGCTACTGCGATTTCGTGTTTGTTCTAAACTCCCCCTGCACCACTCAGACTCAAGTGTCAAAGGTGTAAAGCAAAATGAGGAACATTGAACAGAAATATAGAACGTGTTCTGTGGATYYRRCCTTATAGATGGAGCAACAAACAGAGCAGTGGGTGGAAAAAGAAAGAAACACACCCACACATAGGACCACGAAAATTTTCAATATYTCATGAGTTAAACAATTCAGAGAAACTCTGATTTCGCAGCAGTCAACTGCTTTTTTAAGGAATAAGAAAAGATGGAGATGCAGCAGTTCATCTCTTTCTTRAGGATACCTAATCCTTTTTCTTGTGTTTCCTTTTTTCATTGGTAAAATTTCTTCTTTTGTCCAAAAGAATAGAGAAATAGACAAGGAGGAGAAAAGAGGGAACGGAGATTTGCGTGTTTGTGGGTGGGCAAGAAAAAGAAAAAGGTTACAGGTTGGAGTGAACTAGGAGCATACAAGGCAGGAACTGTTGTTGCCTTCCTCGGTTGCTGAATAATGAAAAAATTCACTTTCTTAATGAGGATGGTAGTAATAACTGTGTTGCCTCTGTCTGTTAGTTAGAAGTGTATGATTTCGAGTGCTTTGAACTAACATGCTCATATTGCAAACTTTATTTTCTAAGGTTTGGATCCCCTCTGCTAGCCTGTTAGCATTTCAGTTATGCCATCAATGATAATTAGAGTTGTGGTTTCACAAAATATCACCACTATGAAGATCTTCTTCATCCATGTATTTTCATCACTAATTGTACAAGTATTTTTATCTTTCTCCCTAATTCGATATTCGCTATCAACTTGAAAGATATTTTTCTAAGTTAAGCTTYTGTTATTTCAGGAACCACTACTTATTTGGAGCAATCTCTTCCATRTCCAAAGATGGTAATCTGGTTGGAAAATACCCGACAACATAGAGATATTCTTTGCTAATACTCACTATTGTAGCATTAATCACGTCTTATTGAAAGGGTGATAACTAGTTTTTATTATTCTCCACCCTCTTGAGGGGCAAGGGTGGGGGAATGTAGCAATGGCCAATGAGTTGGCCTAGCTCAAGCACAGCTCATGTAAGGCTCGGCTCATCTCCGCTTGGAAGGTTAATGAAGCAAAAACAAGTTGAGTTGAGCCAAACTGGTGAATGAGCTAGTTTCGAAAATCCCAACTCATTAACTTATTTAACTCGGCTCGTTTTTGGCTTGGCTCAGCTCGCCTAAAGTCAACTCTCGGTCAACAACTCTATTGTCAAGCTTTCCAACTCCCGTATTAGTTTTCTTGTTTTATATTAGTTTAATTTTCCTTGAATCTTGATTAGAAGTTTAGTTTTCTTGAATCTTGATTATTATTAACTCTCGTTTCTTGATTTTCTACTTTTTTTATATTACTAGTTTCTTGATTTCATGATTTACTACTTTTTTATACTACTAGTTTCTTAGTTCTTTATATTACTACTTGATTTCTTGATTTAATTTTTTATATTACTAGCTGTACTTATAAATGGATTTCCATTTCTTATGGCTTTGCTAGTAACAATATCTTAGATAACTTTGGTGTTAATAAAAATATTAATGTTGGTAATGAAGAACAACATATTGATGATGCAACTAATATAGGTAAACTTGAATCCACACTTGATGAATCCACCACCCAATGTAGTAGTAGATCAAAGCAAAAAACGGCTACTTGTTGGAGATTCTTTGAAAAAGACGAGGGAAGAAATAAGGCTATTTGTAAACTTTATAGGCAAGAATACAACCATAGGAAAGGGGATGAGATTACTACTATAGTTAGACATTTGGATAGGAAACATAAAGAAAGGTATGCAAATAGTCTAAGGGTGAATTGGATAGAGAGATAAGTTGTAGAACAGAAATTTGAATTTCATAGAAGTTARAAGAATTTGATTGGCGGAAAAATAAAAATTTTGAAATTCAAATTTTTTGATAGTGGTTGGATGTAAAGTYAGAAGTTTTTAAGTTCAGAATTCATTTCAAAATTTTTGGATTAGAAGAAAAGCTTCCTTCCTATCAAAACATGGATATGAAAAATAACATTTTCCATTTTGGATCAAAATAAACGATTTGCAAAAAACATTTCATGGTTTTCTTCAACTATTCATATCCAAACGTCAATAATTCAAATATTCAACTGAAAACCCAACAATAATAATAATTCAAACATTAATAGTTGAGATAAYCCAGCTATTGTCAACTATTGAAGATCTACAAAATACTTCATTATGCATTTCATCAAACAACCTAAAAGATAAATCGTTACCATCATTAGATTATTAATAAACTACTAATACCATCATCATACTGCTAATAAACCACCAATAACATCTGAATGAAATGTGAAAGAGCTGGTATGGATTCAAACATCCATAGGATCTCTCTTAACTTCTTCTTTTTGGCCGGTCCCGTCTTCATTGATGGCTTGTTCTCCATTGACACCTTTGCTTTCACCTTGAGCATCCTTATCAATGGCACCATCGACGAGGCCCTCTGCATTATTGTCAATGGCACCACCTGCTGCCCTTCCGTCAACCTTTTTGTGGACGGCCCAAAATCTTCTTTCATCATCATCTTCTCTCATCAGAACTATGGAAAATATGTATAAAGCTAGGGTTTTTTCCTTACCTAAGTCGTCGACTCTTTCTCACCGAGCAGTTCTCTCATTCTCCTTCTTGGCTTGGTCAAACTGAAGCAGAGAAGAAGACTTGAGGGAAAGGCTTCGATCCACCACAATTATTTAACAACCGATCAATTTAGTAGTTGGAGGAGAAATCGATGAAGATATTGACTTGTAAAATCAAGAATCCTGATAAAAGCTTCCAACCYAGCAAAGTTTGAAACACTTTGTCGAAATGGGAAATGTACATTCTCTGCAAAAATATCACAAAATCTATCAAAAAATTCAAGGACTTCAGCTTTGTTATTCAAGATTCTTCAAAATTTTGAAGACCATAGCTGTCTATAGTGAAATTTCTATGAAATGTTTTACTTTAGATGCAAAATCTTCAACAATTGCAAGTGTCCTTTGACTTGAAACTCAACTGGAGAAATCCAAACTCCTGTACGTTACACTGTTCAACCTTTTTTTTTTGTGAGATTTGTGAAAGATTGGATAATTTGTGGAAGAGTTTTCTAAGTTATAGAATCAAAACAAATGAAAGTTAAAAAAACACTGGACAAATGAGAGATAAAAGTTATCCAAATTTGAGTTTTAGAGAGTTTGAACGTCCTCATAATGCAAGTAAGTAATATTGCTAGATTAATAATTTTTACTTGTCGTAATTATAGAATTTTAAATAAAATTTTGTGTATATCTTTTGATAATGCTAGAAATAATRATGCTTCAATTCCTATTCTAACAGATATTATACATCATATTTAGATGGCCAATTATTTCACAAGAGATGTGCTTGTCATATTTTTAATTTAGCAATAGCATCCAAGGCTGTAAAAAGAGTAGACACTAATATCCATGTTTTGTATATGAAAATGCAAACTCCGTGAAAAAGAGTTGCTTCTTTCYGATCTGATGCTCTATTAGGCTTCAGCTTTTCTGTACTTTTTATATTTGTTATTGAGAGAACTATCGTGGAAGAGCATAACTGAGATTAACTTAATTTTTGCACCTCAAATTATTTTGTAACAACTTCTTTTGTGGAGTTTCAAGAAAATATCAAATCTTTCTGAACTAGAAATTGCTTATAGTCGGAATACTATGGTTGCCTCATGTTTACAGGCTTACAGCTAATGTTTTATTTTAGGCAGAGTTGTGGCTTATGTAGTATAATCTAGTCTCGAATCTATTGTTTTGTCTTTTATTTTTGCTCTTGCAGGGAAACTACTATTGTAGACTATGCTTCTTTRTAGCATGAAGCACGRTAAAACTGGACAGCTTCATGCGACTTGATATTCTTGATATTTCATGAATTTTAAGACTATAAATTGATTTAGGAACTCGTTTTCTTTTTATCTAACACATTTAAAGGGCATGTTTTGCATCTTATGGGATTTTTTGAGTTGTAATTGAGAGACGATGATGTTGTTTTTCTCATTTGATGTGATATTATTTTGTTATTTCAAAAATAGTGAAAATAATAATAATAATAATTTTTAAACCGCAAAATTTTGGTTTAAATCGAATCGAAATTTTTGATTTTTCGATTTCTGTCTCGATCAGATTTAGTTCGATTTTCAAAAAAAAAATTGAATTAAAATTGAAATGTTTAACCGAAACTCGAATCGAAAACAGAATGTCCACTCCTAACTATGAATATTAAGGGCTCAACCAGAAAAGAAGAAGAGAAGAATGGCCTGACAAATTGAAGGAAAGGCAAACCCAATAAATTGAAAAGAAAAAAAGAAGAGGAAGCCCACTATTTCAAGAATGAACGGGCCAAATATTTTAAATATGGTCCAAGAAAAATAACACAAGTTATTGGACTTCGATGTTGATTCAAATGATGTAAAACCGACTTAATCTTGTACCCTCAAAATCCATCTTCAAGGGAAATTTGTAGATCTAAAAACTTTATTAAATTAAATTTTCACAACTCATTTAAATAATTAAAAGTAATTTTAAAATATTTTTATTAAAAATAAGAAGTATTTAACGTTTTGACCCATAAACCATTGAGAGAGGTAAAAAAAAAAAAAAAAAAGAAATAAGATTTGCTGTCAGATTACGTTCACGAGGTGACACATGAATGATGATTAGCATCTATTAATTTGAATTTTACGTTTATGAAATTATCATATCTACTAACTTTTCTTTTACAATATTTATCATTTTAAATTTATCTACGCATATTAATATTTTTGAAACAATGTATTTTTTAATCTACCTAAAATGCCATTTATCTTTTAATTTTTTCAAGATTATACATCATCACGTCCGATTAAAAGAATTAGATTTYGAAATAATAAAGTGATAAAAATAAATAATATTGGAGAAATTTATAGAAAACCGTGTGGTGAAATTAAAATAATATTCACACATCTTTAGCCTTTGTAACAGCAAGGCGAGCAAAGTGGAAAGACATTATTTTACCAATCTTTACAACAGCTAGATAATACTATTTCAACATTTTGAGCGTTCAACTTTAACATGCAATGCGAATTCTCTCGGGAGTTTTATTACTTACTACTCTASTACCGGACATAATTATTAGCAGATTCCAATTGGTTCAAAATCTAGGACAAATCTGTGCCCTAAGAGGATTCTTCATCACCACAGTAAACTCTTGATTCTCCGACAGATCAACATCGTCCCCATCCGAAGCCCCCCATCTGTAATACCAGATCAAATTAGCAACAAAATACTCCAAATGTAGCAATGCCAAGCCCAAGCCCGGACATATTCTCCTCCCAGCACCGAATGGCATCATCTTTATCTCTCTGCTACTGCTTATATCGAACGTTTCCCCTGCCTTATTCACCGCCAAGAATCTYTCAGGCTTGAACTCCATAGGCTCCTCCCAAACCTCGGGGTCCCAACCCATCTCGGCTACCATGAAATTCACCGTTGCCTTCTTGGGGACTATATAACCATCCAACTCCACGTCCTTGGTCACGGCGTGGGGCAGCACAAAATGCCCGGGTGGGTGACGCCTCAGCCCTTCCAGCACCACAGCYTTCAGATACGGCATCCTCTGTAAATCTKCTTCCTCAATCACCCTTACCTCCACATCCTTTTCATGGTCGCCCTGAACAGTCAAAGGTGGGGCCGGTCCCACAACTTCCCTTATTTCTTCGTAGAGCTTCTCCTGAACGGTAGGGTACTTCACCAGGTTGGCCATAATCCATTGTAACGCGGTGGATGTTGTATCTGTGCCAGCATTGAGGAACTCACTGCACAAGCTCACCATTTCCCCTTCGTTCAGCTTTCTCTTCTCCTCTGGTAGTTCTAGGTCCACCAGCGTGTCCACGTATGCCACTAGCACTTCCTGTCGATCATCTTGGACTTGGGGCCGTCGTTTTGATTCAATTCGAGCTCTAATTAGAGGGATCAACAMTTTTTCTTGGTCTTGGCGCAACTGCAAGAGCTTTTTCCATCGGTTGCGAAATAAAATCTTACCCAATCTGGGCCAGAAATTAAGTATGTTAAATTGGCCAAAGCTCAACAGCAAACGGCGCATAGTAGTCTCGATTTCTTCAATTTGCTTCTCYTCAAGCTTGTCGCCAAAGCACATGAGGACTAGCAAGCAGAACATGGCGTATCGAAAATCGTCAACCACTTTGACCGCTACTGGTTCCAGCTGATTCAGCTTTACTAATAACCGTCGGAGGAGGATGCCCAACACCCAGCGGCGAGCTCGAGAGAAAGACTGGACACGATGCTGGTGAAGAATCTCGGAGGTGAGGTTACGGCGAAGAAGGCGCCAGTTGGCGCCGTAGGAGGCCGAGCTTATATTGTGCTGGTTGCTGTTGAAGATTGTGGAGGTAGGAATAGMCTTTGGACGGTCGGAGAAGATGGCGCCCTCCTGGACAAGGGCTCTGTGGGCTAGGGAATGGCTCCCTATAAATATGGCAGGACGATGCCCAATTTTAAGGGTTATCAGAGGACCGTAGTCGGCCTTTAGCTTCCTGAGAATGGGTTCCAACTCTGAGAAGGATTTTCGCAACCAAAGCAAATTGCCAATTAATGGTACTGTGGGAGGCCCCGGAGGGAGAGGAAGTAACTGCACGTCCTTCTTGTTCTTCTGAGATGCCGAAGATACCAAATCAAAGAGAGATTTAAGAATCGCAGAGATGCAGAGAGTGACGATAAGAATGAACCCCCAGCTGCTGCTATCCATTCTTTTTCCCTTTTTCCACACTACTTTCTGCTCTGGCGGTGAAGGATGAAGGACTAGAATATGATATTGTCTCAATCTCACGGTAGTCCACTAATATCTATTTACATTAATAAACTGAGAAGATGGATAAAATTCAAAGTTTTTTCCAGAAAAATATATGATATAATTTAAGATAACAAATGGTTTACGCAATGGACGGAGTCATATTGAATGGTGTATATCAATAATGTAAATGGTTACTATCTTACTGTTCTTATTTGGTACATCATTGTTACATACTCTTTATGCGATCATTTACCCAGTAATTGTTGAGAATTTGTCAACAATTTGGACCTGGCAGAAAAAAATATATTTCAATCGAATCAGAGGTAATGATTACACACAAAGCACAAATTTTAACCTCGATGTGTTCTTACAATCTTTCCTTTTTTGTTTGTATATAAATAAAGTAATCAAAGCATACCTGTCAAGAATTTCACAGTCCAAGGCATTAATAATATCAGCACAATTAAGACATAATCATAAGTATCSACACCGAATCAACAAAGAATATCCTTCATCATTAACAACAACAATCAAGATCAACTTCCATGATTTTCATGATATTCAGCAACTCCCAATTATATCCTATCCACAAAACAAAATAAGAGATAAATCCATCGAACAAAAGATTGCTAGATTTGCACATTACATGACATTTACCCCCTCTTTGTTCATAAACAAAGCAAATACCATCAAAATACCAAATGCTAAGAAGTGGTATCAACCAATACCTCCCAGATATGCTATCAACTAGATACCTCTCAGTAGCACCARCAGAAATGCAACTAGTTGGAGGACCAATGCTATGAATTATGATTAAGGTGAGTTTCCTCATCAGAAGAAGGCTCCCCCTAAACAATASGCTCTTCTTGATGCAGACAACATAAATAGAGAATCGTAGTTGGCCTAAGAGAAAAAATCAAAGAGAGAGAAGCAACACTAACCTAACACAAACAAATTCTGAAAYGATAACATTTCAAAAAAATATATTTTTTGGATTTTAGAATTTTTATTTTGTTTTTGGATTTTTGAATGAAAATAATGAAAGAATAAAATAAAATAAAGAACTTCCAAAAACCTAGTGAAAATAAGGGAAATTTAAAAGGAAGTGTACCTATTAGAGATCATGGGAATATCCGATACTTTGCATAGTATGATGAAGCACACCAACTCCATTAGAAAAGAAGAGGAAAAAGTATCTTCCAAAGAATGCATGTTTTAATCCAATAGTTTTYCAAGAAAATCGAGCATCAAAGATTGTCAATGCAAGCTGCATATCATCTCAGGAAAACACAAATGGTCATATTAAAAGATTAAAGTTATCATCACATTTGTAAAAGTGTGCAAATTTGTGTCCTCAAAGGCTATGAACATAATATTTTCCCTAAAAAAGAAGTAACCAACACGAAAATGTAGTTGTACCAACTATCAAATTACGTTTTGAATATTCGTTTAAGCATCTAAACATCACTAAGAGATATAGAAGCACACAATATGAATCAAAATGTGACTTTCACTCACATATTGAGGCAACATTTTCCATGGTAGAGCAATAACAGGATAGGGTGTCATTACACCACAATCGCTTACTCAAGGCGATTTTCACTCATTAACACATAGTAGCTATCCAGCATGAAACTCATAAAATGATCTTGAAACTCACGAACCAAATATGTGATTCACAGAATAATAAATAGCTTTAAAGATTTGCAATGGCCACAAAGTCTCCAGTGAACACTATAAAACTTATGAACAACAACTAAGATTTAGATTCAATGTTCCAACACTCAAAATGATTATGCAGACACCGAGACAAAATATTTTCAAGAGAAAAAATTATGCATCTTCGACACACATAGGTAAGTATCATCAATTATCGTGACTCATTAGGCAAACAAACTCCTATAGATTTCCTTAAATTTGTAAAGGTTTCTATGGAAGTGCTTTTGTATATTCAACATGTCCAGTGATTGAATGTGTAGGAACCCAATTCATCTCAATTAATTCTTTTCTCTCAAGTGGGGCATTAGGATCTTGATTGAGTATTGTATTTGATGCATTTTGTCTAATGTGCCTACTTTTCCAACAAAAATAACAAGTAGGGATAAATTTAGTTACCTTAGGCAGCTTTGCTTGAGACAGGAGTACTTCATTTTGTCTCATGATTGTTGGGACAACCTATTTCATTATTTGGACATTCTAGAATCTATTCTCTATTTGTTTGGCAGTTGTTGGCACACTCGATTCCATTAGCACACTCAATTCCATTGCGCACATTCTAGAAACCAATTCCAGGTTTATCTCCAACTCATTCACCAATGCGAAGAGCTTGCTCAAGTTTGTCAATATCGTATGAAATTTATCTAGAAGTGAGTTTGCGCGRTTCAGTTTCTTCATCGTTTAAGACAAATTTGTTTGTGAGTTGTCCATCTCCTTTCAAGTGCTTTCAATTTTTTCGTCATATATCGATTTTCTTTCACAAGTTGGAGATTGTTTATCTGAGTGAATCTAACATGCTGCATAACGATTTTCCACTCTTTGTACATGTCCTCAAAAGTGGCTTGAAGATCTTCAACATCAACATCAGATTGAACTTCTTTATCATCAGGCTTGAATTCTACTTCATCTTTGTTCAAATCCCGCACAATAAATGCAAGAAAGTTAGGCCCACTCATTTTCTTCTTAAATCTCTTCATCACTGTAACTCCATGAAGCAGTCGTAGCACGACCCTTCTTCTTGAGAGTATTGATACATTTTGCTTGAATGTGTCCATACCATTCACATTCATTGCACTGGATACCTTTTTCCTTTTTCTAACATTTGTTTAGAAGGTCACCCTTCCTTATGTTTCTTCTCAAGAACTTACTGTAGACATCCTCACTTTGTGTATGAGTTAGAGAAATACTTTTGAAACTTTTGGTATATTTCTCCTTGTTCGACCTTTCTAAACTTTGCTCATAAGTTTGGAGTGAACCAATTAGCTCATCGAGATCCARCTCATCAATGTTCCTGCACTTTTCATTAGAGGTGACTTTAGATTTGAATTTCTTAGGATGTGAGCATAGTACTCTCCTAACAAGTTTTGCATTATAATAGTTTTCATTAAGTGCATGACATTCATTAGCAAGATCTCATAGTTTAGTATGAAAATAAGATATGGACTCATTATTATACATGGTCATGTTTTTGAATTCTGTACTAAGACTCCTTAACCTAGATTTTTTGACTTGCTGAGTTCCTTCATTTTTCTTTTCTAGCTTATCTTGATCATCTTTAGCAATGTCACAATTTGTGATAACTTTCATTTGTTATAAAGAAACAACATTAAGTATGGCATGGATATCTTTTGAATTTCGGTGGGCCTTATCTAGTTCAGTATTAGACCATTCCTCAATAGACTTTAATATGGTTCTCTCATCCTCAGTAACTAATAGTGGACTATAAYCATTAACTACATACACCCAAACCTATTCATCAAGAGCGTTTAGGAACACTCTCATCCTAGCCTTCCACATAGGATAGTAATTTTTCATCAAGTAATGGTGGTCCATGAGTTGATCCACCTTCACAAAAATCATGAGAATCATCCATATCAAAGACTATGCAAATACTATTAATAAGTGTATTCCAATGTGTAGACAATCGAAACAGTTGTCAACACAATCACAAAATTTCAGAATAGATCAAACAAGAATATAAAAAAACCAATCTTAATAACACAATCAACCTATAAAAATGATCGAATTCTAAAATAAAATCAGAATCTTGCTTTGATATCACTTGTAAGATTGGTTATTCTCGTTAGATTGACTTTTACCAACTTAATTAACYTTGCTCAATTTTAATAATAGTGATTGACAATAATAGAAAAATAATCTAATCAAAGGACACAACAATGCATGTATATGTTATCTGATAGTATATAGTTGTATACCTTTTAGTAGGTCGTAGCAATATTAGACAATGCAGAAAGATTATCAATATTTTGACTATTTCTGTTGGGAGGCACAACTTTGTGATAACTACATGATGTATGTCTTGTGCTGGACCAATCTATTGATCTTCTCTCGAGTAATGGCTATTAACCATTTTATCTTGAACTCCTATATATAGGATGAAGGCTAGGCCAAACTGCTASAAAGGGATTTTATTACAACTTGAATGTACAAGTCATTTATAACAGCAAACATGGCTATGTTTATCTACATTTACTATGGCATAAATGAAGAATCTGTAACTTTTTCTAGTATTATTCTCGTCTTCATCACTATTTCCAATTGTTTAACCTTTTTTGTTTTCAGAATCCTACTTTTTTGAGGTAGTATTGTTAGATTGTAGTACCGATCGTTTTGGCATCTAAATACAGCTGCAGCAGCTCCAGATCCAGCTACAATAGTAGCTGAAGTTGATGCTTAAGATATGATTGAGCACTCACAAGAACTCCATTAGGTCATACCCCTGATTCGGCTCGACTTGATGATGAGGGCTCGACTTGATGATGCGTTATTTGACATTTTCTGTTATTGATGAATATTTCATGCATTTTATCGATGCTATTGAATTACTAGATGAATGATCATGTATTATTTGACATTTGACTTTTCTATATTGACTATTATATCATAATTGGAGTCGTCTAAGTTAGTGTAAGTTTTATAATGCATACATGTAATTTTATATAAATATTTTTGAACAGCAATATAATATGAAATGTGAATGGAAAAAGAGGATTGAATATTAAATTTATTTTATTTTTAAAATTTTCAAAAGAAATCCATCGCAATTTGCAAGGGATCTGCAATGATTCGGTATTAATTTAATATTACTTTTATAAATTTTTCAGAAACATCCATTGCAAATCCTTTGTAAATTTGCTATGGATATGTATTAATTTAATTTAATTTTTATAATTTTCAAAATCATCCTTCAAATTTGTGACAATTTCGATATTAATTTAATTTTTACTTTTATAATTTTCAAAACATTCCGTTGCAAATCTTTTGCATATTTGCGAGGGAGTTGTGATGGATGTGTGTTATATTTATATTTAGTTTAATTTTTTTGAAAAATGTCTACGAATCCATCRCAACTTTGTGAGGGATTTGCAACAAAATGCTTTTTATTCTTTCCAGATACTCATTTCAATTCCATCACTAAGTATCGACGGATTTGATATGGATTTTTCTCCCTGTTGATATTTTTTTGTTCATGAGAACTAGATAAAATCCATCACATATCTGTTGCAAAGTGGTTTCAAATTTGTGACGAATTTTCCCATTGCAAAAGGACCTATTTCTTGTAGTGTCAGTAGCATCCATAGTCTCATCAACCCTTTGAGAAGGCTAATAAGGAGGTATTGGGCTGGTGAGGCAGAGGCACAACCAAGAGCCATCGTTTTGACGTACATATCGAAAAGAAATAAAAGTATTTTACCTCAAAATATCTGTTGTGGTGGTAAACACATCTAACTCCTCCATAAAGTTGACTCCAGCATGAGTAAGGATCCTAGTGATAAAGAGAAGGAAACACATCATCTGGGTTGCACTTTTGGCATGTACAATGGAAGGGATCTCTCAGTACTCCCTCTATATCACCTAAACCTGGAACCATCTTCCCTAAACAATAAACGTCTCTATTGCACAACTTATTATAGGTACTCGATCAAGGCATCACATTAATCTTAAAGAGGTAGAGAATTAGTCAATTCTCAAAAGGTAATTGGGTGCATACATGGTTCAATGATTGTCGGATCGTCGTTACCAACTCAACCCAGTCGAGCATAGGCTTCAGTAGAAGAAAAAGACACATCATAACCTATAAGATGTTGTTTGAATTCTACCCATGGTCCTAAATCTAGGATGCCCAACAAGTTGGCTATAGAGGATCGAGTAAGAGTGATGGGAACCTCTTTGATAAAAGTGTGGATCTTAGTTAAATCCATTATGGACTTATCAGAGATGTTTGCATAGAGTTGCCTAGGAAGATGGGGATAGTAAATTCCACATAGACGGAGGACGCAGACACATCTTAAACTGTGAAAAGCAACCTCTAGGTTAAACTTTGCATCAATAGGGTGAGAAACCTAGGATCCGACAAGATTTACGAGAGCTTTAAATGCAGTTCTATATGTCCAAAGTGCATCATCTAATTTCATGGATCAATCTTTTCTAGTGGTGCCTATAGTGTTTCCCAAGATTCTTTTCAATTCCCTATTAGACACTCTACTTGCTCACTAGTTTGAGGATGGTAAGGAGTGGCAATCTTATGATGCACATTGTATTTAACCAACAAATTCTAAAGTTGTTTATTTAAAAAGTTGCTACTGCCATCAGTTATCAATGCCCTAGGAGTTCCAAATCTAGRGAAAATATTTTTCTGAATAAATTTGRTGACTACTCTAGCATCATTAGTAAGACAAGCTACAGAATTATTTAGAAACATAATTAATAGCCACAAGAATATATTTGTTGTTCATAGAGGAAGGAAAATGTCCCATATAGTTAATGCCCCAAACATCAAAAAATTTACATTCAACTATGTTGTTTAAAGGCATCTCATTCCTTTTAGAAATATTTCTAACTCTTTGGCATTCATTGCATTGTTTCACATAATGATAAGCATATTTAAACAAAGTAGGCCAATAAAATCTACATTCTAAGATTTTAAATGCAGTCCTCTTGGCCCCAAAATTTCCTCCAACTTTACTATCATGGAAATGAAATAAAATATCATTAACATCCCATTCGGGCACACATTTGCTTATGACATTATCACCATAAATTCTAAGCAAATAAGGATCATTCCAAATATAATATTTCAAATCATGAAAGAATTTCTTATTCTATTGATATGTAAAGCCTAGGGAATATGCTTACTTGCTAGATAATTGGCTTTGTGTGCCAACCAAGGAGACTTACCATGATAGCATAAATAACTATGGTAGGGTTAGAAAAAGAGTGAAACGTTACTCCTTCGGGTAATACACGAAGAGATTGATCTTTAAATCACCGATGGTCCCTCTACAAATGGCTATCAGATTTTTTGCAGGAAAATCCTCAATGATGCCCCGATGAAGAGGAGAACTGAAAACTAATTGTCGTATTGTTCATTTCCATATTCAAGTTTTAGCCTAGTTAAGTGATCGGCCACCATATTCTCTAAACCCTTTTCATCCTTGATCTCGATATCAAATTATTGCAATAAAAGAATCCATCTTATTAATCTTGGTTTACTTTC
Organism: Rhazya stricta; assembly: GCA_001752375.1. Taxonomy (NCBI): domain Eukaryota; kingdom Viridiplantae; phylum Streptophyta; class Magnoliopsida; order Gentianales; family Apocynaceae; genus Rhazya; species Rhazya stricta. Next base: position 1,591,908 of record MEJB01000031.1, read on the forward strand.
TTTCTTAGACAAAAAGGTTCTTTAGGGTAGAATGGTTAGTATACACAAAATAACTTTTGTGCCAATAAAATAAGATCAAAATTTCTCAAAGGCAAATACAATAGCTGACAATCTTTTTCCATCGCGGCACAATTTTGCTCTATAGGATTTAATGTGCTACTAGCATAAATTGGGCAAAAATTCTTGTCTTCCTTTTATCCCAAAACAACCCCTATAGCATTATCACTAGCATCAAACAAAAGGTAGGTTCCAGTTGGGTACAACTACGATGAGTGCCGAAGTCAAATTTTCTTTTAAAGCATTAAAGGCATCCATTTTAAAACTTTAAATTAGTAATTGAGGATTGCAACGAAGAATTGATTTGAAACGAAGCAAACTAGTAAGAGGTTTTGATATTTTTTGATATTTTAGAAAAATCCTTAATGAATCTTCTATGGAATCCTACATGACCAAAAATCTCCTTAAAGTTTTCAAGTTAGTTGGTGGAACTAACTTAGCTATCACATCTACCTTAGCCTTGTCTTCTTCTATTCCCTTTTGAGATACTCTATGACCTAGTACTATCCCTTCTTGGACCATAAATGACATGTTTCCCAATTAATTACTAAGTTAGTATCCTCACATCTTTGAAGAACTTTATCAAAGTTAGACAAGCAATCATCATAAGAAGAGTCAAACACAAAAAAATCATCCATAAAAATTTCAATGAATTTTTCAACCATGTCCGAAAATATAGCCATAATATATCTTAAAATAGTTGCAAGTGCATTACATAAACCAAAAAGAATTCTCCTATATGCAAAGGTGCATATGAACATATAAAAGTAATTTTTTCTTGGTCCTCTAGTGCAACAGGAATTAAAAAAAATATCCACTATACCCATCAAGAAATTATGGATGACTGTTCAACCTTTCAAGCGTTTGGTAAATAAAGGGCAATGGGAGGTGCTTCTTTCTAGTGGAATCATTCAATTTGCCATAGTCAATACAAACATGCCACCCAGAAAGGCTAAATAAATATAATTTAACAAGAATCGACTTACGTAAGGTCAACAATATAGTATAAAAATGACTTTATCAATCCTCCGTCCATTTTCAAATCACTCCTTCTTTCCCTCCATGTATAAAGAAAAAATGATTTCTTTCTAATGGTTAACCAATCCCAACCCACCAGACCAACTCGACCGACTTTTGAAATCTAGTGGCTAATTTATATGTGTGAATGTCACCTCTACAAAGGCGAATACACCACTTCCTATGACCTATTTGACAAAGCCCAAGTGTCTTGGTGCAAAACTAAACCSTTTGCAAAATTTGGTAATAGATTTTGTAGTTAGTTGTGCCTTAGTTCAATTAAAAGACATTGACACCAGTGGCAAATGAGATAGCTGCTTCGTCCAAGAAAGCCTTATAAAATTAGCARCTTAATGAGATTGGTCATGTTTCATGAGTTGGGAAATTCAATTTGTTCTGAAAAAGTGACCTTATTATGGAGTTACTTATCTTTAAAGTCTGGGAACTAAAGATTTAATAATAGAATGCAAGATTCCATATAAATAGTGTTACTTATTTTGAATGTACTTTTATTGTATTCATGTGATGCAATTAGTTTTACCGATTTTGAGTAAAAGTCAAGAAAGAAACGAAGGTTACAAGTCCTATATAAGTAAAACAATTAATATGAGTATATGCACATCATGCATGTTTAAAGAATTGTTTTTTTTTTTTTTCCACAATAGAAAGTCCTTAAGTATTTTGTTGTATATCATGCTTTGTGCAAAGCAAACTATTTTTATAATATTATCATTGATTTCACATGGAGTTGCACAACAGTCGAAAGAAAAGTCATAGGCACCCATCACCAACAACATTGCTGCTTTCTCCAAGGAAGAGTTTTAGAATTAGAAGCTTAATGAAAGTGGCATGCACCAAGAATTGGGGAGATAATTTGTTCTTACAAAGTGGCATTGCTCTGGAGTTACTTATCTTTAAATTCCTAGAACTAAGGAGTAAATACTAGTGAAGAAATGCTGGTTTATAGYAGACTTTTATACTGAATCTTGAATTATATAATAGATATTGTAGATTGGTTGTATACTTATTTTAGTTATTGATATGCTTATGACAGAACTAAAGGTAACTAATATTTCATTTTTGTTATTCTATTCGTTGATATATAAGCATTTGAATGCAAGATTTTGTATAAATAACGTTACTTATTTTGAATATACTTTGTTTGTCTTCAGATGATGGCAAAAGTGTTATACATTTTGAGTAAAAATCAAGTAAGAAACAAAGGTGACGATGTCCCTTGTGAGCAAAATAATTAATATATGTATATGCATATCGCACGTATTGAAAGAATTCAATAAATTTTTTATTGTAACCGTTGAAAATACATGAGTTCTTTGTTGATTACCCCCAAAATGTATTAGGTAGTATGAGTTGAGTTTTAATTTTTTTAAGTTAGTTATAAATTTCACTCATGTAAAAATTGAGTGTTAAGAATCACTAATGAACTTAAAYGGTACAAGCTCAATACTTTTTATTTAATCAATCTCATTTTGCACTAGATTGATTTATTAGAAAAGTAGTAAAGTGTGCAGATTGAAACACTTAAAAGTTCATTGGTGCAAACAGCATTGACAAAAATTGTAAGGATGATTCTGCATGATTTGACACAATATAAGGATGATTTTCATGCTATTTTTAAATCAATCGACGACATTTTTTCCCTACACGAATAAAAACAAACGGTTTCTCTCACCTATAGAAAATTATTAACCAATCCAAATCCATCAAACCAACTCGATCGACTTCCAACATCTAGCGGATCTTTTATATGTGTGAATTTCACAATGGGGACATCTATTTTTAAATCAATTGGTGACATTTTTTTCCCTACATGAATAAAAATAAACGGTTTCTCTCACCTATAGAAAATTGTTAATCAATCCAAATCCATCAAACCAACCAGATCGACTTCCAACATCCAGCGGATCCTTTATATGCATGAATTTCACAATGGGAACGTCTATTTTTAAATCAATCGGCGACGTTTATTCCTACACTAATAAAAACAAACGGTTTCTCTCACCTAGAAAATTGTTAACTAATCCAAATCTATCAAACCAACCTGATCGACTTCCAACATCCAGTGGATCCTTTATATAAGTAAATTTCACGTCGGTTACTRCACCACTTGCCATGACCTTTGTCGCCATAGCCCAAGTGTCTTGGTGCAAAAGTAAACCATTTGTGAAATATGGTAATAGATTTTGCAGTAAGTTGCACTGCGGCTCAATCAAAAGATATTGACACCCTTTGCAAACGAGATAGCTGCTTTGTCGAGGAAAGAATTATAGGATTAGAAGTTTAATGAGATTGGTCATGTACCATGGGTTGGGAAATTCAATTTGTTCTGACAAAGTGGCCTTGTTGTGGAGTTATTTGTCTTTAAAATCCTGTAACTAAGAAGTTAATTAAAGTTATTGCAATATTCAATATAAAAAGTGTTACTTATTTTGAGTGTACTTTGTTTGTATTCATGTGATGTAAATAGTTTTACTCGTCTTGAGTAAAAATCAAGAAAGAAATGAAGGTTACAAGGTCCCTATAAGCAAAACAACTAATTCAGTACACGTACAACACTCATGTTTAAAGAATTAATTTTTTTAATAATAGAAACTCCTTCAGTATTTTTTGTATATCATGCTTTGTGCAAAGGAGACTAAATTTTATTTTTKGTTATTCTATTCCTTGATATACAAGCATTTGAATGCTAGATTTAGTATAAGTAGTGTTACTTATTTCGAGTATACTTTGATTGTCTTCTCATGATGCAAATAGTGTTACTCATTTTGTGTAAAAATCAAGTAAGAAACAAAGGCGACATGTCCCTTGTAGGCAAATAATTAATATCTGCATAAGCACCACACATATGTTGATGGAATAAAATAATTTTTTTTGGTAACCGTTTAAAATACATGAGTATTTTGTTGATTACCCATAGAACATGTTGGGAACTATGAGATTAGTTTGTGTTTTTTAAGTTAGTTATAAATTTCACCACCCCGGGTAAAAATTGAGTGTGAAGGATCACCAACGAACTTGAAGGGTAAAAGTTTAATACGTTTTATTTAGTCAATTTCATTACTCACTAGATTGATATCTTAGAAAGAAGTAAAGTTTGCAAATTGAAACACCTAAAAGTGCATTGGTGCAAATGGTATAATCAAAATCTATAATGATGATTTTGCAAGATTTGGCACATTATAAGGATGATTCTCCTTCCATTTTCAAATCACTCCACAACTTTCTTCCCCTACACGCTTAAAAACAAATGATTTCTCTCTCACCCAGAAAATGGTTAACCAATCCCAACCCACCAAACCCAACCAACTTCTGACATCTAGAGGATCCTTTCTATGTGTGAATATCACSTCCACAAAGGCAACTACACCACTTGCTACGACCTTGCCACCAAAGCCCAAGTGGCTTGGTGCTAAACTAAACCATTTGTGRAATATGGTAATAGGTTTCGTAGTAAGTTACGCAGTTCAAACAAAAGACATCGACACCCGTMAAAAACGAGTTAGCTACTTCCTTATAGAAAACATTATTGAGTTAGCTAGTTAATGAGATTGGTCAAGTACCATGAGTCAGGGAATTCAATTTGTTCTAACAAAGYGGCCTTATATGGAGTAACTTATCGTTAAATTCATGGAACTAAAAAGTTCAAAACATTGTAAGATTTAATACAAATAGTGTTACTATTTTGAGTGTACTTTGTCTGTTTTCACGTTATATAAATAGTTTTTCTCATTTTGAGTAAAAATTAAGAAAGAAATGAAGGTTACACACTCAACAATAAGCAAAATAATTAATATCAGTATACGCACGTCGTGCATGTTTAAAGAATTATTATTTTTTTTAACAATAGAAAGTCCTTCAATATTTTTTTGTATGTCATACTTTGTGCAAAGCAGACTATTTGTGTAATCTTGTCATTGATTTTACAGGTTGTTGAAAGGAAGGTCATCAGGACTCATCAACAACATCATAGATACTTTCTCCACGGAAGGGTTAGAGAAACTGAAGCTTAGTGAGAGTGGCCATGTACCAAGAACTGGAGGGATTAATTTGATCTCACAAAGTTGAGTTGTAGTGAAGTTACTTATTTTTAAATTCCCAGAACTAAGGAGTTAATATCAGTGAAGAAATGGTTATTGAACCATGAATTATCTAATAGATATTCTAGTTTGGTTGTATACTTAGTTTACTTATAGTTATGCTTRTGACAGAATTAAAGGTAACTAATATTTAATTTTTAGTTATACTATTTCCTGATATATAATCATATGAATTCAAGATTTGGTATAAATAATTTACTTATTTTGAGTAACTTTGATTGTCTTCTAATGATGTAAATAGGGTTACTCATTTTGTGTAAAAATCAAGTAAGAAACAAAGGCAACAAGGTCCCTTGTAGGCAACATAATCAATATCACYATAAGCACCACACACTTGTTAAAGGAATTAAATAATTTTTTATTGTAACCATTGTAAATACATGAGTATTTTATTGATTATCCCCAGATCATGTTGAGTATTATGAGTTGAGTTTGAGTTTTTGAAGTTAGTCGTAAATTTCACCTTACCGGTAAATATTTATTGTTAAGGGTCACCAATGAACTTGAAGAGTAAACGTTTAATACTTTTTATATAGTCAATCTCATTATGCACTAGATTGATTTCTTAGGAGGAGTAAAGTGTGCAAATTTAAGCACCTGAAAGTGTATTGGTGCTAATGGTATTTAACAAAAACTGCAAGGATGATATTGCAAGATTTGATACATTATAAAGATGATCCTCCTGCCATTTTCAAATCACTCTGCAATTTTCTTTCCCTAAATGCATAAAAACAAATGATTTCTCTCTCACCCAGAAAATGGTGAATAAATCCCACCCCAGACCAACTCGACCGACTTTCKACATTCAATAGATCCTTTATATKTGTGAATGTCACCTCCAGAAATGTGACTACACCACTTGCCACAACCTTGCGACTAAAGCCCAAATGTCTTGGTGCAAAACTAAACTATTTGTGAAATATGGTTATAGATTTTGCAATAAGTTGCGCAACAAGTCAATCAAAAGACATTACCCGTCAAAGGAGATTTTTGCTTCATCCAAAAAGTGTTATAGAATTAGCATCTTAATGAGATTGTCATGTAGCACAAGTCCGTGAATTCAATTTGCTCGACAAAGTGGTCTTATGTTGAGTTACTTATCTTTAAATTCCTAGAACTAAAACGTTTTAGGTAAGATTCAATATAAAARGTGTTACTTATTTTATGYGTACTTTATTTCTATTCATGTTATTTACATATTTTTACTCATTTTCAGTAAAAATCAGGAAAGAAATGAAAGTTAGAAGCTCCCAATAAGCAAAAAAATTACTATCAATATACGCATGTCATGCATGTTTGAAGAATTAATTTTTTCTTAACAATTGAAAGTCCTTAAGTGCTTTTTTTTCATATCATGCTTTGTGCAAAGCAAATTATTTGTGTAATATTGTCATTGATTTTATAGTAAGTTGCATAACGTGGAAAGAAAAGTCATCCGTACTCGTCACAAATAACATAGCTACTTTCTCCACGAAAGGGTTAGAGATATAGAAGCTTAGTGAGTGTGGCCATGTACCCAGAATTCAGGAGATTAATTTATTCTCATAAAGTTGCATTGCAATGATGTTGTTTATCTTTCAATTTTTAGAACTAAGAAGTTAATACCAGTGAATAACTAGTTGTTTGTTTTAGATATTTATTTTGAATCATGGATGAACAGTTGTACAACTGGGCTTCAAGGATGAATTGTTTTAATGAGAGATATTATTTTATTCAGTTTAGTTCATGTTTGTTGGACTAGAATAAATTACTAATTTGGGTTTCTAATTAATTACTTAGGTTGATCAAAGAAAAGAATTAATTAAAAAATGGAGTTAAGGCTTAAATTAGAGAGGAGAAGAACCAGACTTGGCCCATAAAAGATCAGGAATTTTGGCCTCACAAGGGGAAAAACTAGGGTAGTCGAAATTCCCTGTGTCTTGGGAGGATTTTGTTCACCCTAAAGATGTCTATCCCTTGACCAAAATCCCAGGAAGTTGGGGTTCCAAGACTATTATTTTAGGGCTTTGTTCTTTAACCCTAAGAGATATAATTTCTCTTGGTAGAATCCTCCTCATGCTCTGAACTCCTTCTCTGGTTGCCACACACTCTCTCTCCCCTTCTGACGAGAATTCATCCTAGGTTCTCACTAAATCTAGTCCAGATAGATAAAGTAATACCTAAAAATATCAAAAGAAGAGTCTTATTCTTGTTTTCATGCGGAGAAATCAAAGACTCACTAGGAAGAATCATCCTCAGCAAGTTATAGATCCGGGCAGCCTTCAGAGCCATTGGTGCCACCACCTCTTTCGGCTCAGACAAAAGAGTTGAGTGAAGAGCATTCGGCACCTCCAGCAAGAAACCCTAGCACCCCTTTTGTTCTGCAAAGAACAAAAAGTAGAAAGTTTCTCCTAACCTTACCTTCTGAAGGATTATAATTCTGAATTGTTGCTACGTCAGGTCCTTCAGTTCTCACAACTTCACCGCCTCACTCTTTATCATTTTACTATTCCTCTTTTTTTTCTTATTTGTCTCTCTACTTCTCTTTCAAGCAATCGACACTCTCTCTACTTAATGCCACCTCTAACTTCTGCAGGTACCGGATAGTTTGATCTATATTTCATGCTTAATGTTTTGGATACGGTATCTTCAAATGGTTATTTGGTTGTTCCTAATTCATGGTCAGAAAATTGCTTCATTTATCTTTTATTTGTGAACAGAGAAAGTTAGGAACTGGTGGGTGTTGTTCTTTTCCTTTTCTTGTAAGAAATAGATCTTATGTTTAAGATTATCCTATCTTAATAGAATAGAATATCAAGCAAAAAACTATTGCAACTGAATATATGTTTTTAAGAGTAGTCAGTTTGAAAGAAAAGGTAGTTCTTGGGACAAGCTTTGATAAGTTTCTATCAAACTCCATGCAACCATTTGCTTAGATTTAAAAAAGGAAAAAGCTTTGGGTTTCTTGGAGCTGTTGCATTATGCAAAAAATGTTAAATATTTTGGCTACATTCATAATTTTGTTTAGTTCACTATTAACTTTATCGTAGTAAATTATTTGATTATTGTTACTTCCTGCTTACTTTTGAATATAGATAATGTTAGTGTGGGTCACAGCAAGGACATATTTGAAGTGAAGACAACTTCAATTAGTTTCAGTGATTTTTATTTGAAATTTCTAGAACACTTGGAAGTTTTGTCATAGAAGTGGTTGCATCTATCCCGATGCCTGTTTCTTCTCTAACGTTTTCTTACTGGTTTCATCTATCCAGCCTAAATTAGAATAAGCATAGAGAAATTTGTCAAAAATATCAAGTACTTGTTATGCATTTGCTACTTGAGACAACCATAAAAATGGCATTTCTATTTAGTGAAGATTCTCATATACTTTATCAAGTCTACTTCTTTCATACTTCTTCTCCTTAAAAAATGGCCGATTATATGACTTATTTAAATAAATGAGCATAAGAGTATCGTATCCACTGGCAAACTCAACCTTCTATGTCATTTACTCGTGCTAACCTAAAAGAAGGGAATTAAAATGCTTTCTCCCTACAGTTTATACCTTTGAGAACTGAAAATGGCAGGATATATCTCAAAGTTCATGCATCCAGGATCACAGAAATTATTGCATTTTGTTAGAGAATGATGCGTAATATAAAATGGAGGAAAAGTTTTAAGGGCCATGAAGGCTTAGAACCAGGCACTGTCTTTAGCTACTTAATCATTATCTCATGTTCACCAGGTCAAGATAATTGTCAAAAGGTTTGAACTGTTGATGTCTAGGACATTANAGTACACGTACAACACTCATGTTTAAAGAATTAATTTTTTTAATAATAGAAACTCCTTCAGTATTTTTTGTATATCATGCTTTGTGCAAAGGAGACTAAATTTTATTTTTGGTTATTCTATTCCTTGATATACAAGCATTTGAATGCTAGATTTAGTATAAGTAGTGTTACTTATTTCGAGTATACTTTGATTGTCTTCTCATGATGCAAATAGTGTTACTCATTTTGTGTAAAAATCAAGTAAGAAACAAAGGCGACATGTCCCTTGTAGGCAAATAATTAATATCTGCATAAGCACCACACATATGTTGATGGAATAAAATAATTTTTTTTGGTAACCGTTTAAAATACATGAGTATTTTGTTGATTACCCATAGAACATGTTGGGAACTATGAGATTAGTTTGTGTTTTTTAAGTTAGTTATAAATTTCACCACCCCGGGTAAAAATTGAGTGTGAAGGATCACCAACGAACTTGAAGGGTAAAAGTTTAATACGTTTTATTTAGTCAATTTCATTACTCACTAGATTGATATCTTAGAAAGAAGTAAAGTTTGCAAATTGAAACACCTAAAAGTGCATTGGTGCAAATGGTATAATCAAAATCTATAATGATGATTTTGCAAGATTTGGCACATTATAAGGATGATTCTCCTTCCATTTTCAAATCACTCCACAACTTTCTTCCCCTACACGCTTAAAAACAAATGATTTCTCTCTCACCCAGAAAATGGTTAACCAATCCCAACCCACCAAACCCAACCAACTTCTGACATCTAGAGGATCCTTTCTATGTGTGAATATCACSTCCACAAAGGCAACTACACCACTTGCTACGACCTTGCCACCAAAGCCCAAGTGGCTTGGTGCTAAACTAAACCATTTGTGRAATATGGTAATAGGTTTCGTAGTAAGTTACGCAGTTCAAACAAAAGACATCGACACCCGTMAAAAACGAGTTAGCTACTTCCTTATAGAAAACATTATTGAGTTAGCTAGTTAATGAGATTGGTCAAGTACCATGAGTCAGGGAATTCAATTTGTTCTAACAAAGYGGCCTTATATGGAGTAACTTATCGTTAAATTCATGGAACTAAAAAGTTCAAAACATTGTAAGATTTAATACAAATAGTGTTACTATTTTGAGTGTACTTTGTCTGTTTTCACGTTATATAAATAGTTTTTCTCATTTTGAGTAAAAATTAAGAAAGAAATGAAGGTTACACACTCAACAATAAGCAAAATAATTAATATCAGTATACGCACGTCGTGCATGTTTAAAGAATTATTATTTTTTTTAACAATAGAAAGTCCTTCAATATTTTTTTGTATGTCATACTTTGTGCAAAGCAGACTATTTGTGTAATCTTGTCATTGATTTTACAGGTTGTTGAAAGGAAGGTCATCAGGACTCATCAACAACATCATAGATACTTTCTCCACGGAAGGGTTAGAGAAACTGAAGCTTAGTGAGAGTGGCCATGTACCAAGAACTGGAGGGATTAATTTGATCTCACAAAGTTGAGTTGTAGTGAAGTTACTTATTTTTAAATTCCCAGAACTAAGGAGTTAATATCAGTGAAGAAATGGTTATTGAACCATGAATTATCTAATAGATATTCTAGTTTGGTTGTATACTTAGTTTACTTATAGTTATGCTTRTGACAGAATTAAAGGTAACTAATATTTAATTTTTAGTTATACTATTTCCTGATATATAATCATATGAATTCAAGATTTGGTATAAATAATTTACTTATTTTGAGTAACTTTGATTGTCTTCTAATGATGTAAATAGGGTTACTCATTTTGTGTAAAAATCAAGTAAGAAACAAAGGCAACAAGGTCCCTTGTAGGCAACATAATCAATATCACYATAAGCACCACACACTTGTTAAAGGAATTAAATAATTTTTTATTGTAACCATTGTAAATACATGAGTATTTTATTGATTATCCCCAGATCATGTTGAGTATTATGAGTTGAGTTTGAGTTTTTGAAGTTAGTCGTAAATTTCACCTTACCGGTAAATATTTATTGTTAAGGGTCACCAATGAACTTGAAGAGTAAACGTTTAATACTTTTTATATAGTCAATCTCATTATGCACTAGATTGATTTCTTAGGAGGAGTAAAGTGTGCAAATTTAAGCACCTGAAAGTGTATTGGTGCTAATGGTATTTAACAAAAACTGCAAGGATGATATTGCAAGATTTGATACATTATAAAGATGATCCTCCTGCCATTTTCAAATCACTCTGCAATTTTCTTTCCCTAAATGCATAAAAACAAATGATTTCTCTCTCACCCAGAAAATGGTGAATAAATCCCACCCCAGACCAACTCGACCGACTTTCKACATTCAATAGATCCTTTATATGTGTGAATGTCACCTCCAGAAATGTGACTACACCACTTGCCACAACCTTGCGACTAAAGCCCAAATGTCTTGGTGCAAAACTAAACTATTTGTGAAATATGGTTATAGATTTTGCAATAAGTTGCGCAACAAGTCAATCAAAAGACATTACCCGTCAAAGGAGATTTTTGCTTCATCCAAAAAGTGTTATAGAATTAGCATCTTAATGAGATTGTCATGTAGCACAAGTCCGTGAATTCAATTTGCTCGACAAAGTGGTCTTATGTTGAGTTACTTATCTTTAAATTCCTAGAACTAAAACGTTTTAGGTAAGATTCAATATAAAARGTGTTACTTATTTTATGYGTACTTTATTTCTATTCATGTTATTTACATATTTTTACTCATTTTCAGTAAAAATCAGGAAAGAAATGAAAGTTAGAAGCTCCCAATAAGCAAAAAAATTACTATCAATATACGCATGTCATGCATGTTTGAAGAATTAATTTTTTCTTAACAATTGAAAGTCCTTAAGTGCTTTTTTTTCATATCATGCTTTGTGCAAAGCAAATTATTTGTGTAATATTGTCATTGATTTTATAGTAAGTTGCATAACGTGGAAAGAAAAGTCATCCGTACTCGTCACAAATAACATAGCTACTTTCTCCACGAAAGGGTTAGAGATATAGAAGCTTAGTGAGTGTGGCCATGTACCCAGAATTCAGGAGATTAATTTATTCTCATAAAGTTGCATTGCAATGATGTTGTTTATCTTTCAATTTTTAGAACTAAGAAGTTAATACCAGTGAATAACTAGTTGTTTGTTTTAGATATTTATTTTGAATCATGGATGAACAGTTGTACAACTGGGCTTCAAGGATGAATTGTTTTAATGAGAGATATTATTTTATTCAGTTTAGTTCATGTTTGTTGGACTAGAATAAATTACTAATTTGGGTTTCTAATTAATTACTTAGGTTGATCAAAGAAAAGAATTAATTAAAAAATGGAGTTAAGGCTTAAATTAGAGAGGAGAAGAACCAGACTTGGCCCATAAAAGATCAGGAATTTTGGCCTCACAAGGGGAAAAACTAGGGTAGTCGAAATTCCCTGTGTCTTGGGAGGATTTTGTTCACCCTAAAGATGTCTATCCCTTGACCAAAATCCCAGGAAGTTGGGGTTCCAAGACTATTATTTTAGGGCTTTGTTCTTTAACCCTAAGAGATATAATTTCTCTTGGTAGAATCCTCCTCATGCTCTGAACTCCTTCTCTGGTTGCCACACACTCTCTCTCCCCTTCTGACGAGAATTCATCCTAGGTTCTCACTAAATCTAGTCCAGATAGATAAAGTAATACCTAAAAATATCAAAAGAAGAGTCTTATTCTTGTTTTCATGCGGAGAAATCAAAGACTCACTAGGAAGAATCATCCTCAGCAAGTTATAGATCCGRGCAGCCTTCAGAGCCATTGGTGCCACCACCTCTTTCGGCTCAGACAAAAGAGTTGAGTGAAGAGCATTCGGCACCTCCAGCAAGAAACCCTAGCACCCCTTTTGTTCTGCAAAGAACAAAAAGTAGAAAGTTTCTCCTAACCTTACCTTCTGAAGGATTATAATTCTGAATTGTTGCTACGTCAGGTCCTTCAGTTCTCACAACTTCACCGCCTCACTCTTTATCATTTTACTATTCCTCTTTTTTTTCTTATTTGTCTCTCTACTTCTCTTTCAAGCAATCGACACTCTCTCTACTTAATGCCACCTCTAACTTCTGCAGGTACCGGATAGTTTGATCTATATTTCATGCTTAATGTTTTGGATACGGTATCTTCAAATGGTTATTTGGTTGTTCCTAATTCATGGTCAGAAAATTGCTTCATTTATCTTTTATTTGTGAACAGAGAAAGTTAGGAACTGGTGGGTGTTGTTCTTTTCCTTTTCTTGTAAGAAATAGATCTTATGTTTAAGATTATCCTATCTTAATAGAATAGAATATCAAGCAAAAAACTATTGCAACTGAATATATGTTTTTAAGAGTAGTCAGTTTGAAAGAAAAGGTAGTTCTTGGGACAAGCTTTSATAAGTTTCTATCAAACTCCATGCAACCATTTGCTTAGATTTAAAAAAGGAAAAAGCTTTGGGTTTCTTGGAGCTGTTGCATTATGCAAAAAATGTTAAATATTTTGGCTACATTCATAATTTTGTTTAGTTCACTATTAACTTTATCGTAGTAAATTATTTGATTATTGTTACTTCCTGCTTACTTTTGAATATAGATAATGTTAGTGTGGGTCACAGCAAGGACATATTTGAAGTGAAGACAACTTCAATTAGTTTCAGTGATTTTTATTTGAAATTTCTAGAACACTTGGAAGTTTTGTCATAGAAGTGGTTGCATCTATCCCGATGCCTGTTTCTTCTCTAACGTTTTCTTACTGGTTTCATCTATCCAGCCTAAATTAGAATAAGCATAGAGAAATTTGTCAAAAATATCAAGTACTTGTTATGCATTTGCTACTTGAGACAACCATAAAAATGGCATTTCTATTTAGTGAAGATTCTCATATACTTTATCAAGTCTACTTCTTTCATACTTCTTCTCCTTAAAAAATGGCCGATTATATGACTTATTTAAATAAATGAGCATAAGAGTATCGTATCCACTGGCAAACTCAACCTTCTATGTCATTTACTCGTGCTAACCTAAAAGAAGGGAATTAAAATGCTTTCTCCCTACAGTTTATACCTTTGAGAACTGAAAATGGCAGGATATATCTCAAAGTTCATGCATCCAGGATCACAGAAATTATTGCATTTTGTTAGAGAATGATGCGTAATATAAAATGGAGGAAAAGTTTTAAGGGCCATGAAGGCTTAGAACCAGGCACTATCTTTAGCTACTTAATCATTATCTCATGTTCACCAGGTCAAGATAATTGTCAAAAGGTTTGAAYTGTTGATGTCTAGGACATTAAATTTATACCTTCAATTTGGAAAAGAAATTAGTTTGTTGAATATCCATCTTTTTAGTTACTTTACSATAGTACAAATTTAAAACTAGCCTTTATAAATTCTCACCATTTTCTAATGAAAATTAAAATGGACCATATTAAATAACTCTTATCCCTTRTAAGTTGAAACAGAAACTCTGACACACAAACATATTCTACTATCTGAATAGTTTTTCCAGAAATCCTAAATCTATTTCATTAGGATCTTTAGGCTCGACTAACAATGAAGGGATCATTTACTTTTCTATAATTATCGTCGTATTATTACCAGACATAGACTAAGACAWTTTCTTATAATATGGCCATAGAACATGATAGTCTAGGAGATTTAAAAGTTTAGTATACAAATCAAGGATACCAGGTGAGTCCTTTCATTTTATAAACTTCCTAAAATGTCTAGTTTTGTACATCGTACTCTAGAAATATGTTTTCAAATACTCTTGAATGTTTTAGACATGAATAYCCTTCCAACTCTTTTCGAGAACTATTGTACATGTTAATTCTAAATGTTTTTACACATAGTAGGTTTTATATCGACATGATTTATCATATCAATTATTCTATTTAAGTAACATGTTTACTAGATTGACATAAAACATGGATTTGGATATCGAATAGCTATTTTTATAATTGACTTTTTATTGATCATGGGTTCTAGGAATTCATTAATTTACTTGTGCCTCAAGCTTGTTATTGATACAGTCCTAGATTGTGTGCATATCATAACGATTGAGTACTCCGTCCGTGACTCCAAGAACTAGTCTAGGGGTGAAGTAGTGTGCTTGGCTGGTCCCTAGTGTGAGGACTTCTTGACCTACCTAGACAATAGTGCTTTGGGAGTTGCTAAATGGGCAAAATTGGTGGATCATATCCATGATGAGCCAAGACTATATCAAGYTGACGGTTGCCCCATATGGTACCCCACGATAAATATTGRATGCTCATACCCTTGGTCCGGAGGTTTAACCCAGGGCGACCGACTCCTATACCCATGCTAGCTGKCTTAATTTTTATTGTTCAAGAGATTCGTTGAAAATTGCATGACCTAGAGGGATAAGGTCGGTAMTCTTGACYGCATAGAGTAAATCTCTTATGGTTAAGGTTTGATTTTCTTGACTCTATATTATGCATGAAATGTTTTTTAAACTTAACATGTTTATTTAATTTCCTTAGAATTGAGTTCTTTCGCATGTATAGTTTTCTCTTATTTTCTTTAGAGTTATTTTTTGACAAATAATAATTTGATCTTTTCTTGTACCAACTGAAGTACCATGATTTTCAGAAAGTTTTCTACTAAAATGATACACTCACACACACATGGGACTCACTAAGCCTAACTCACTCTATTTAATCCTCATGTTTAAGTTATAACTGCAGATACTTAAAGAGGTCACATTCCGACTTATAAGAGTAATGTAATATTGCAATTTTGTGATGCTTGTAGATTTGTAATAGTTATAGAGTCTGCAATGTCATTTGAGAGTTGTACTCTTATATTATGAGTTTAGTTCTGAATATTTGGAAGTTTTATTGGTGTAAGATTCTATACTTAATTAAACTTTTATATTCTATTTATGGTTTCTAGTTGCTATGAATGTTCAATTGTAGTGGCTATCGAGAGACAAGTAACATCCGTACAGCCCYAGTAAAAACTTAGAGGAGGGCATCGTGACAGTTGGTATAAGAGCCTAGACTTTATGAATTTTAGAGTGTTGTGGGTTTTTTTGGTGTGGGTTGATAGAAAATGTAGTTTCTATAAGTGATATTATGTTTTGTTTAATTTTCTCATTGTAGGATATCTAAGACCATAGCATAGGTAGCTTGAGATCCATTGTGCTCAGCTACATCATGAAGCTAATTAGAAGTAAGTAGAGCTACAGACACAAAAACAATACCGTCAATTTTAGTTAGGACAAACATTGGAGCTTTTAAGAAGGTTTTAGGAAGATCCCCCCTGAAGGGGCGGGATCTAACCTAAACCCACTAGTTAATGCTTCCACTCTAGCGGATGCTTCTAGTTATCATTCGAAGGGGGCCTCCAAATGACACCCATGGCCTCGTCGCTAGTTTTCTTGATATTGTAATAGGATAGTGACATGGCATCTTAGGGAGACTCCGTTGTCTGATTGTATATATGACCTACCCTAAGGTTGACCTTAAGGATAARGATGTAGTAGCTAGTGTTGACTTGTTGGGGTATGTTTGCTRTAATTTTATCTTGGATGTGTTATGTTTGCTGTATTGTTTTCCTGGTTGAGTTATGTTGGTTGTAAACTTTTACTATTTATAGTAAGAGTATGGATTGTAAGAATGTATCTAGTTTATCGTGACTATTTTGTTATGAGTATGCTAACTTGGTTACTATAGCACTATCATGACTTACTAGTGGTAGATGTTGTATATTAATTGATATCGCGAATAAGTATATACCTATGTTTGAAATATATATGTTGCATGTATTTGGTAACTTGGTAGAATGCCTTGAAGTAKGAGTGGTGTTCGAATGACGATCATCGAAGCYGCTCAAAGCCTGGAAGCCAGTTCTCGAGCGCAAAAAGCAAATCCAACTTTCCAGCATGTTTYAACAATGGAAACAATGTTGGATTGGTTAGCTACTATCACTGAGATAGCCCTGGGAGGGTGAGAGCCACAAAGAGTTGATAACCATGACAAGGATGAAACATTTGAACAATTCATGAAATTTTGACCTCCCAAATATTTTGAGGAGGCTGAACAAAAGAGAAAAYTGAGAGTTGAATGGAGCAGATAGAGGGTAATTTTTGAACCCTTCAATATCCAAACAAGAGAAAAGTATCCTTTGCAGCATTTAGATTGAGGAGACTCGCTTGAGAGTGGTGGGTATGTACCTTTGAAGCCTGGGAACATCAAAGGGATGAAAATGACATAGCATGATTCCTAGATGAATTCAAGCAGGAATTTATACCCCGATAGATTCGAGAATGACAAAAGGACGAATTCCAAACATTACAGCACGGAAACATGTCAATGGTGCAGTATACAGCTAGGTTCTAGCAGTTGTCAAAATACCATCTCTGACTCATTGACAAAGAGGAGTACAAGACATTTCTATTTATTAAGGGGTTCAACACAAGGTAGAACGTGCGTTGGTACCTTTCCCATCTACCACCTATTATGCGGCAGTTGATGTAGCTGTGCAAACAAAAAATAGTGACAAAGCATTGCAAGCCCGAAGTATGAGTTTGGGATTGGGATCATCCTCACTGAAGCAGCCTGCAATAAGAAAATAGTTGAATAATCACGGAACTGTAAAACAAAAGGAAGCTCATCTTCCGTCGAAGTCAACGATCAAACATCTGTTGCAATTACTATTAAAGAGCTGGATACCAGGAGAAGGATTGTCCACAAAAAAACTGTAAGTGCCTGGTATGTGGAACCTCAGATCACTTTGCAGGAAGCTGTCATCACAGGAATAGTCTAATATCTCGGGAGCGGGGCTGGGGACTTTGAAAGTCCAGATTGTTCAACACGAGGTCTAGAGAAACCCAAGTGAAGGCTTAGGTATTCGCATTGGAAAAATAGGATGAGCAAGGAGGACTCAACGTAGTGGAAGGTATATTAACTGTATTTTTTCGTGAAGCTCGAGAATTAATTGACCCTTAGAGCTACCCATTAATTTGTTTCTCCATATTATACTAAATACTTGAGCCTTGTATTGAATTTTCATAGAAGGTTTTCATTAGTTCACCCTTGGGAGATAGTATAATTTCAGATATGGTATATATAGATTGTGTGATTTTGATTAGTGGTAATGAGTTACCTGGAGATTTGATAGTATTATCGTTTAAAGATTATGATATGATTTTGGGTATGGATTGATTGGCATGACATCACGTCCAGCTAGACTATAGACAGAAAACTGTTAAATTTATAAATCTAGATAGAGTTRTTGTAGAGTTTCAAGGAGATAAGGGTCAGGTTCTAGTCTCATTTATTTTYGACATAAACGCTAAAAATTTTTGAAGGAAAGGATKTCAAGGATATTCAGAACATCTAATCAAGGAGTCTAAGAAATTAGACAAATTGGAAGAGGTACCAGTGGTAAGAGRGTACTCCAACATCTTTCCTGAGGAATTGACTTTTTTAACCCCGAAGAGAGTTCGAGTTTGCGATTGAATTGGTTTGGGGGACAGAGCCTATATCCAGGGCGCCTTATCATATTTCTCTGGTAGAGCTAAAAGAGTTTAAAAATAATTGCAAACACTTTCAGAGCAAGGATTTATTTGACCAATCCCTCTCGGGAGCTCCAGTGCTATTTGTTAAGAAGAATTATCGAATGTTGCACTTGTGTATTGATTATCAAGGCTTGAATAGCGTAATAGTGAAGAACGTATACCCTTTACCCTTTACTGATGTTGATCAGTTACAGGAGCAAGATGCTTCACGAAATTGGATTTAGGGCAGGGATATTATCAGGTTAGTACTCAGGATGAAGATATCGCCAAAATTCCCTTTAATACCCGGTATGGACATTATGAATTTGTAGTGGTGCCATTTGGATTGACAAATGCACCAGCTACGTTTATAAGCTTGGTGCATAGAATCTTTCGCATAATATTAGATCACTGTGTGATGATATTCATTAATGATATTTTAGTCTCTTCTAAGACTCCTAGAGACCATGAAGAACATTTAAGATAGGGATTACAACTGCTTCGGGAGTATCTGTTGTATGTCAAGTTTAGCAAATGTCAATTTTGGTTGGGAAAAGTATCATTTTTGGGGCATGTGATTTCAGAAGAAGATACTGCTCTAGATCCCTCGAAAGTAGAAGCAGTGACCAATTGGAAATGACTAGAGAACTCAATTGATATTAGGAGTTTTTAGGTTTAGTGTACTTYCGGCATTTTATCAAAGATTTTTAAAAAATTGCAAGTCTTTTGACTAAATGCACCTAGAAGAATGTACTACTTGTATGGAGTGAGAGGTGTGAATGCAGTTACCTTGAGCTTAAAAATAGACTGACCACTGCATGTATTTTGGTATTACCTAAATTGGGGAAAGTTTATGCTTTGTATATAGATGTGTTAGCAGATGACTTGGCACTGTACCAATGCAAGAAGGAAAAGTAGTAGTAGCTTATGCGTCACGAAAACTTAGGCCTTAAGAGACGAACTACCCTACTTATGATTTGGAATTAGCTACCRTTGCTTTGCCTTGAARAAATGCAGACATTATCTATATGGAGCCAAATATAAAATTTATACAAACAATAAGAGTTTGAAATATATATTCACTCAAAAAGATCTCAATATGAAGCAGAGGAAGMGGATAGAGTTCCTGGAAAAATATTGATGTCTGATTAACTATCACCCAAGTAAGGCAAACATAGTAGCTCATGCAYTAAGCAGGAAAGTGAAAATGGCACGGCTACAAGTTCAAAAGGTAAAACCTTGGAGGTCGACGATAGAGAAATAAGGATAGCCAAATCAGTGTGGTACCTGATATTAGAGAGCAGGTTAAGGAGACTTAGGAAGCGAAGAAGAAGATAGAAACTGGAAAGTTACCCGACTTTTGAGTTAATTCCGTAGGAATAATTTATTTCTACAATAAGGTTTGTGTTTGAAACAACCCTAAAATAAAGAAACAAATCCTCAACGAAGCCTATGAGAGTTGGTACACATTCCATCGTGGAAGCACTAAGACGTATCACGATCTCAAGCAGGAGTTCTAGTGGAATAACATGAAGAAAGAGATAGCCGAGTATRTATACATTTGTTTGACTTGGAAATGGGAGTRTATAACGATGAATTTTGTCATGGGACTCTACATGACTAAAGGYAAGCAACGCGCTAAATGAATAGTAGTGRATCGACTAACTAAGTCCTCACATTTCATCCTAGTAAACAAGAGATACTCATTGGAAAGATTGACTTAAGTCTATGCATAGGAATTGTCAGATTCCATGGCTTGCCTTTAAACATTGTATCAGATAGGGATCCTTACTTTACTTCTGGATTTTAGCCTAAGTTTCAAGAAACTTTGGGAACTTTACTAAGTTTCAACATTAAAGCACATCCTCAAACCGACGAACAATCTGAAAGGACTATACAAATTTTAGAGGCTATGCTTAGGTCTTGTGCACTGGAGTTACAGAGTAAATGAGTAGATAACCTAGGTTATGTCGAATTCGCCTATAATAATAGTTTTTGGTGTTCCATCAGAATGACACCATATGATGCGTTATATGTACAAAAGTGCCGGTCATCAATCTACTTAGAGGAGRTAGGTGAAAGAAGAGTGATGAAGAATAATTAATCATTAGCATGGAAGAARCTTTGAACAAGGTGAAGTTGATATRGGGATGACTGAAAGTTGCTCAAAGTTAACAGAAGAGCTATGCTGATAACTAAAGAAGAGATTTATAATTTAGTGTGGGTGACAATGTATCTTTGAAGTTAAGACCCCACTGAGGAATTTTAAGACATCCAGGGGAGGGGAGGGGAAATTAAGCCACAGGTATATCGGACCTTTCGAAGTGCTAGAAAGAGTTGGGAATATGGCGTATTGACTAGCCCTACTGCCAAGATTAGTAGGATTGCATGCTATATTTCATGTATTTCAACTTAAGAAGTATCATCCAGTGTCCTATCATATAATTAATGACGAAGAAATTCAATTGAAATCCAACTTATCCTATGAAAAACAATCACTGCGGGTACCTGAATCTAGCACCAGAAAGCTTTGAAACAAAGAAATATGTCTCGTTAAGCTCCAGTGGCAACAAAATAACATTGAGGAAGCAACCTGGAAGATAGAAGAATATATGCGATTGAAGTAACCAGATTTATTCCAAGTATGATAAAATTTTGAGGATGAAAGTCATTTTTAGTGGGAAGAATGTAAAACCCTAAATGTTTCTAGCCAGTATTTGTCAATATGGAACCTCATAAAAGCACGATTACGTGACAAGTTGAGATACTTAAAAAATAGGGAGTTTTGGAATCAGAATATTTCTTGATTATTTATTTAGTTATTATTTGCTAGTTATTTAAATAATTAAGTCGTAGTTTGATTCATTTGTTATAATGAATTCGGACATGAAGGGATTTATTAGGAAAAAAACAAACTTTAATATTGTTTAAAATAATAAGAATAGTAAATAATAATAATAATAATAACAATCATGATAATTAAAACTTCTTTTCTCATTCTTTTTTCTTACCTTTTCTCATCCTATCTTTCGTCTTTTTTATTTTATTTYATTTTATCATTTTATAAATTTTCTTGTCCTTTGTTGMATACTCTTCACTATCGCCACTTCTTTTCTTATCTTTTCCTTAACCATTTTCTTAAACTATTTTTCACTTGCTTGGTCATCACTACTCTTAAATACAATTTTCTTGATCTTTGTCAACAAAACACCACCTCATATTTTTTTTATTTTAAAATTACTCCTGCTTGGTTCTAAAAGCTTCACYGCTTCACTCTTTCTCTTTATAAATCTTCRTCTAGTCTTCTTTCTCACGTTTCTCTCTCTACTTCTCTTTCAAGCAGTYGACACATACTCCTTCTCTGCCCCTGTTGCCTCTAACTTCTACACAAAGAAGGTAACACATTGTTTGAGCTATCTTTCATGCTTAATGTCTTATAYACAATACATTTGAAATGGTTATTTTGTTGTTCCTAATTCATGGTCAGAAAATTGCTTTTTTATCTTTTAGTTGTGAATAGAGAAAGTTAGGAACTGACTGGTGCTGCTCTTTTCCTTTTCTTGTAAGAAAAATATTTTATGTTTCTAAATATTCGATCTTAATGGAATAGAATATCAAGAAAATAACCAGTACAACTGAATATATATTCTTGAGAGTACTCAGTTTGAAAGGAAAGGTAGTTCTTGGGATAAGATTTGATAAYTTTCTATCAAATTCCATGCAACTATTTGCACAGCGACCTGCCCACCTTTAGATTTCACTGAGGYTATATSAGTGTCACCTGCCTCTCGATAGTTAATACAATTGAACATTCAAAGCAACTAAAATTTCTCAAATTTCTCAAGCATATATCCTTACAATATTAAAAATCCAAAATATACAAAACTAAACTCCACAGTAACAATCCTCCCAAAATATATGAGTTCAAATTTCAAATGGCATTACAAACACTACAACTATTACAAATCTCTAGGCATCATAAAATTTCAATACTGTAGAACTCTTCTACGCTTGGAATAACCTAACATCTCTATACGTTTGCATCTCTCACTAAAACATGAGAGAAAAATTGGTGAGTTAGGCTCAGCAAGTCCTGTGCGTGTACTAGAGTGTACATTAGTAGTGGAAAACTTTCTGGAAAGTAGTTTACATAATCTAAGTAAAGAAAACATTACATAACTCTTGTGCAAAGCATTTTCTTTGAAGTAGTATGAATAATGCCTTATTAGGGGAATGGTGCATTTCTGGAAACAAATCAAGTATAGAATACAACTTTAGAAATAAGTCAAGTCAATAAAACCATTTCTAGAAAACAAAATAAGTCATGCAGACCATTTCATGAAAAGTTTAGTGCCAGGGAGCACAAACCATAATCGTATAAGTTTTCACTCTAGGGGGTCCAGATTACCAGCCTTATCACCTTATRTGCGGATGCAACTTGCAATCATACTCCATAAACTATAACAAGTAAGTCAGCTTGCTGCAACTAAAGGACTCACCCGCCCTTGGTTAAACCTCCTAGCTAGAGGTATGATTGTCTAACAATTACCATGGGTAACACATGATGCAACCGTCCACCTGATACGGTCTAGCTCGCCATAGATATGATTCATCAATTTTGCCCATTTGACAACTTTTGAGGCATTGTTGTCCAGGCGGCTCTTGAGGTCCTCGCATTGGGGACTAGCCAATAACAGTACTTTGCCCACTAGACTAGTACTCAAAGCCACTGACTGAGTACTCAATCATTACAATATGTACACATTCCAAGTTTGTCTCAATAGCATGCTTAATGCACAAGTAACGCAATTGAATCTTTGTACTGATGAAAATCAATGACAATCATAAAAACAACCACCAAGTCGGTCTCAATAACAAGTTTGATGCACAAGTAAATCAATAAAATCTTGCAACACATGATCAATACAATGCCAATTCTAAAAATAGCCATTCAATATCCAAAATTAGATTTTCATGTCAATCGAGTAAACRTGCTATTTGAATAGAACAATTCATATGATAAATCATGCTGATATAACATCTATGATGCATAAAAGCATTTAAAAGTAGCATGTACAATAGTTCTTCAAAAGAGTTTGAAGAGTATAATTGTTTAAAACATACAAAAGGACTTGAACATATTTTCCTAGAATACAATGCATATAACGACATATTTTAGAAAGTTTATAAAATAGAAGAACATATGTTAGAACATTTGAAAATWCTTAAAAGCACTTTTCAAGAGTAACAAAATTACTTGCATGTGTGATTTTATAATAGCAAAAGGACTCACATGGTATCCTTAATTTGTGTATTGAACTCTTAATCTCCTTAATGATCGTGTTCTATGATCATATTATAAGAAATTATCTTAATTTATGTCTTATAATAATCAAAGATATGATAATCAAAGGARAGTAAATGATTCCTTAATTATCACACGAGTCTCCAAGATACTAGTGGAACCGAATTTAGAGTTTCTAAAATTYAGATAATAGAACGTGTGTGTGTCGGGATTTCCGTGTACCATATTAAAATATGATTAATTGCACTTATTTATTTGTGAACGCAAGACCATTCTGGTCATTACTACAAATGACTCACTAGTTTTCTTTCTTATTCTAAATCATTTATTTCAAGCAACACAAGCATATCACTTGGTATTCATAAGAAATGTTGATGCAATTCCTAAATACCCTCCTCTGAATTACTTACTTCCCTCAAAATTCCCTTCTTTCGAACCATCAATTAATTAGAAAAGGACCCGAAAGAAAAATCTTAATACTGTTATGTTAACTCATATAATAATGATAAAGGACCACGAAAACCTTTAATCACAGCACTAGTTTCCAGAAAATCCTTCTAGTAGAAGTTTGACAGATAACCACATCCAACTTTTAAGGATGCAATAACATGCTCCAGACAACGTTAATACTATCTAAAATACCAACTTTGGTGAAACACCATGTAGTTAAGCTAGATACAACTTTGCTTCATCATAACTTGCCCCAAAATCCTCTCCTASCCATACAAATTCAAAATCTCAAGCAGCTTCATGAACATCTTCAAGACCCGAAAATTTTCTGCTCTTAATTAAAAGATTATAATCTTGCAAAGAGAGAAACTGTTTGCTTCTGAGTTAACTATGATCAGGGCATAAAAGCATAGAAAATTAGTTGTATTACATACCTCTACAAGTTCAATTCTGGACAGATAACAAAAGTTGCACACTCGTTCTACACCCTTGGCAAGGGCAAGGGGCACATTAAGCTCTTTTACAATAACTATTTTGTCTAACAATTTAACTATGATATATACAAAGTGTTTAACTTGATGAAACCCACTTTTGAATATTCGGTTATGTTATCTTTTCAATTTAGTGATATGTTTTGAATGCTTTTACTTGCTACAGAATGAAGGAAAAGACTGTGAAGAAAGCCAATAGAGGATCAATTCATGCCAGTACATATACAGAACAAGTAATATCATAAGAAGTACAATTAAGACAAKATCAGGGGAGATACGTCTGCTGAAACAAAAATGATACACAACTTTTTGAGGGGAGAACGCAGCAACAAACTTCTATAGAGTTTGAAGAGACAGAGCAAATCTATGTTGGGATGGTTGCTGAGGAACGGATAAGGCAGAGAAAAATGAGAAAGAGAAACGAAAGGCAATAGAAAGGAAAAGAAAGCGGAGGAGAGAAGAGGGTTATAACATAAAGATGCATAAAAATAAAAGGTGAGGCGGTGAAAGAAAAGGTACTCTAGTAGGTGAGCATGCACCAGCAAAAGAAATGAGGCACTGAAATTGAGTTGGCAACGGAATAAGAAGAGTATAAAAAATGTGATAAAGAAAAGAGGAAAGAAAAATTGAAGAAAATTGGAGACAGTGATGAGATCAAAGATATGTATAAAAAAATGCTGAGAAAATTAATAAGAAAGAAGAAGAAAAATGGTGATGGTGATGGTGGATTAACGAGAATAATAAAAAAATATTAAAGCCTCCCTTTAGTGATGACTTGTAGGAGTCAAGATCAGATTGAGCAAATAAAAAGGTGGGGGTGGTGAAGGAAAATAATGACAAAAATACAAAACAATTGTGAGAAAAATGGAGAAGAAAAAAAAAGTTAAAAGAGGAAATTCATATAATTATTTTTGTCATTATCCTTATTACTATTATCGCAAACAATACCAAAGTTCATTTTTCTTCTAATAAAATATTAATGTTTGGATTCCTTTTATCAATTGAACCAAATCACGACTCGATTACTTAAAAGTAATTAGTAAAAATAACTAAATAAATACCTAATGAATGTCCTAATTACTAAATTCTCTAATTTGTTAGTGTCTCGACTTAGATAATAAGGTTTTATGAGATTCCGTATTAACGAATTCTAGCTGAAAAAGTTTAGGATTTTAAGGTTTGCTTAGATTTAAAAAAAAAAAAAAAAGCTTTGGGTATCTTGGAGCTGTAGCATCATGCCGAAAATGTTAATATTAAGGCTATAATTATAATCTTATTATGATCACTATTTACTCTATCGTAGTAAATTATTTGGTAATTGTTACTTTCTGCTCACTTTTGAATATAGATAATGTTAGTGTGGGTTAGAAGAAGGATATATTTTAACTGAATACAACTTCAATTAGTTGCAGTGATTTTTCTTCGGAATTTCTAGTGAGTCATATCTCTAAATCACTTGGAAGTTTTGTCGAGAAGTTGCTTCGTTTATCCTGATGTCTATTCCCTTGTCTAATTTTTGTTTTGGTTTCATCTTTCCAGCCCAAATTAGAATAAGCAACACCAGAGAAACTTGTATAAAATGTCAAGTACTTGTTATGCATTTGCGACTAGAGAGAGCCATAAAAATTGGCACTTCTATTTAGTGAAGATTCTCATATATTTTATTAAGTCTTCTTCTTTCATACTTCTTCTCCTTAAAATATGGCCAATTATCATCCCTCATTTAAATAAATGAGCACAAGAATATACATAACCACCAGCAAACTGAACCTTCTATGTCATTTACTCTTGCTAACCCAAAATAAGGGAATTAAAAGCTTTCTCTATGCAATTTATACCTTTGAGAAATGAAAATACCAAGATATATCTCAAACTTCATGCATCCGAGATCATATAAATTATTGCATTTTGTTAGATAATGATCCATAATATAAAGTGGAGGAAAAGTTTTATGGGCCATGGAGGCTCAGAACCAGGTACCTTCTTTAGCTGCTTAGCCATTATCTCATGGTCACCAGGTGAAGACAATTGTCAAAAGGTTTAAATTTTAAAAGTTAGGACATTAAATTTATACCTTCAATTTGAAAAAAAAAAAAATTAGTTTGTTGAGTATCCACCTTTTTGGTTACTTTACCATTATACAAATTTAAAAAATAGTGATTATAAATTCTTACCATTGTCAAGTGAAAATGAAAACGGATCATATTAAATAAATCTTATCCCTTTTGAAATGAATTGAAAACCTGACCCACACACACGTTTTATTATCTGAACAATTTTTCTAGCAATCCTAAATCTAGTTTCATTAGGATCTTGGAGTTCGGATAACAATTAAGGGATCATTTACTTTATTATAATTATCGTAGTTTTATTACCAGACATAAACTAAGACGATTTCTTATAATATGACCATAGGAAGTGATAATCAAGGGGAGTTAAAAGTTTAGTACACAAATCAAGAATACTAGGTGAGTCCTTCCATTTTAGAAACTTCCTAAAATGTCTGGTTCTATACATCGTAATCTAGAAAGATGTTTTCAAATCCTCTCGAATAATTTAAACATGAATACCCTTTCAACTCTTTAGAGAGCTATTGTACATATTATTTCTAAACGCTTTTACGCACATAGATTTATATCGACATAAATTATCACATGAATTGTTCTATTCAAATAACACATTTACTCGATTGATATGAAAACTTGATTTGGATATCAAATGGCTATTTTCATAATTGACATTGTATTGATCGTGGGTTCCATGATTTCATTGATTTACTTGTACATCAAGCTTATTATTGATACAATCCTAGATTGTGTGCATATCATAATGATTAACTACTCAGTCTGTGACTATCAACTACTAGTCCAGTCGACAAAGTACTACAACTGGGTTCGTCCCTAGTGCAAAGACCTCTTGAGTCGCCTCGACGCCAGGTTTTCAGGAGTTACCAAATGGCTGAAACCRTGGATCATATCTATGGCGAACCGAGATATAGTCAGACGGKTATGCTAAATGGTACCCCATGGTAAATATTAGACCCTTGTACCCTTGGTTAGGAGGTTTAACCCGAGGCAATCGACTCGTATAGCCACACTGGCTGGCTTACTTTTTATTGTTCAAGATGTTCAGTTGAAAATAGCATGGGTACCTGGAGGGATAAGATTGGTAATCTTGATCCCGTAGAGCAAAACTCTTATGCTTAAGGTTNCTTGTACCCTTGGTTAGGAGGTTTAACCCGAGGCGATCGACTCGTATAGCCACATTGGCTGGCTTACTTTTTGTTGTTCAAGATGTTCAGTTGAAAATAGCATGGGTACCTGGAGGGATAAGATTGGTAATCTTGATCCCGTAGAGCAAAACTCTTATGCTTAAGGTTTGATATTCTTGACTCTATACTATGCATGGAATGTTTTCTTAAATTTACATGTTTATTTTGTTTTTCAAGAATTGAGTTCTTTCGCATGCATAGTTTTCTATTATTTTCTTCAGGGATATTTGTTGACAAACAATAATTTGAACTTTTGTTACTCGAACTGAAATACCATGATTTTCATAACATTTTCTACTAAAATTGTACACTATCACACACGCACGGTGTTCCCTAAGCCTAGCTCACTCTATTTCTACATATTTTAGTGACAGGTGTGGACACTTAGAGAGTCAGGTGATTTTGTGCTTCGAAGAGTTATGCAGAATTATAATTTCATGATGCCTGGAATTTGTAATGGTTATAGTGTCTGCAATATCATTTTGAAGTAGTMCTCTTATATTTTGTTGATTGTTATTGTGGAGTTTAGTTCTGTATATTTGAGAGTTTTAAATAGTTTAAGATTATGTAGTTAATTAGACTTTCATATTCTATTGATGGTTTCTAGTACGTTGAATGTTCAACTATATTGATTGTTGAGAYAGACAATGTTCGTACAACCCCAGTAGAACCTAGGGGAGGGTGGGTCGTCATAGTTGGTATCAAAGTATATATTTTTTGAATTTTAGAGTTTTGTRGAGTTGTTGGTGTGAGTAGATAGAAAGTTTAGTTTCTRTAAGTCATATTTTGTTTTGGTTTACTTTTTTGATTATAGGATGCGTAATACCGAAGCACAGGTGGCTCTAGAGGCCCGAGTTCAGGAACTCGATGGACGGTGTGAATATTTGTCGATAAAAGATAGATATGCTTGAGACCTAGTGTGCTCAGCTACATAAGGATAATATTTGGTATGATTATTTCCTTAATGAACCTAATTAGAAGTAAAAAGAGCTAGAGACATAGAACTGATACCTTCAGGCTGAGTTAGGATGGACATTGGAGCAATTGTAGAGGTTTGAGGAGGATTCCCTGGAAAGGATGCGATCTAACCCAAATACATYCGTTAATGCTTCCACTTCGACGGATATTTCTCATTGGCTACCTTGGACTTATCATCCAAAGGGGGCCTCCAGATGGTGCCAATGGCCTCGTCCCGAGTTTYCCTRATATTGTAATAGGATAGTGACGCTATGTCTTGGGGAACTCKTTTGTCTTGTATATAAGACTTGCCTTAAGGTTGACCTTAGGGATAAGGATGTAGTAGCTAGAATTGACTTGTTAGGGTATGTAAATTTCTCTTGTATGTGTTATGTTTGTTGTAGCCTTCTCATGGTTGAGTTATGCTGGGCATAAACTTTTTTTGTTTATGGTAAAAGTGAGGACCGTAAGAAGCATGCATGTAGTTTATTGTGAAATTCTATTCTCTTACAAGTATGCTTAAACTTGGTTACTATAGCATTATCTGACTTTTCTAGTGATGGACATTGTTTGTTAATCGGTGTCGGGAATAAATATATACGTATGTTTGAAATATATATGTGTGCATGTATTTGGTACTTTGGTTGAATATCTAGAACCAGGAGTGGTGCTCGTAAGACGATCTCCGAAGCTGCTCAAAGCCCGAAATCCAATTCTTGAGTGCAAGAACTAAATCCAACTTTCCAACACAATCTGACAATGGGAAGTACATTGGATCGGTTGGCTACTATCATTGAGACAGTCCTGGGAGGGTGAGAGCCACGAAGAGTTGATAACCATGACAAGGATGAATCATTGGAACGATTCCTGAAATTTCAGCCTACCGAATATTATAGTGAGGTCGAACAAGAAGAGAAAACCGAGCATTGGATGGGAAGTAGAGGATATTTTTCAAGCCCTTCAAAATCTAAACGAGAGGAAAGTAAGCTTTGCATTATCTAGATTGAGGGGACTCACGTGAGAGTGGTGGATACGTACCCGTGAAGCCAAGGAACAACAAGTGGAGGAAATGACCTGGGTAAGGTTCCTACATGAATTCAAGGAGGAATTTATACCGAGATGGATTTGAGAAAGATAAGAGGATGAGTTCAAACATTAATACTAATGAAGAAATGTTAGTTTAGAATAAATATTTATACTGAATCTCGACTTATCTAATAGATATTGCAGATTGGTGCCTACTTATTTTGCTTATGAGTATAAACAGCGTTAGTTATTTTGAGTAAAAATCAATCAAGAAAAAAAGGTAAGAAGGTCCCTAGTAAGCAAAATAATTAATATCGATATACGTACATTGACATTTATACTGAGTCTTGAAATATCTCATGATTTTACACACTGAATGTCTATTTTTTTAATATTTATTTTTATACTTTTGACAAAATTAATGGTAACTTATATTTCATTTTGTTATGCTATTTATTGATATATATGCATGTCAATGAATGATTCTAGTTAAATAGTGTCACTTACTTTTAGCAAACATCATGTAAGAAACAAAAGTGACATGGTACCCAGTAAGCAAAGCAAAAAAATGTATGTATATGAATGTTGCACGTGTTAAAACAATTAAATAAATTTCTATTGTAACYGTTGAAAACGCATAAGTATTTGTTRATTACACCGTAACTTGTTGGGTAATATGAGTTGACTATGAGTTTTTTAAGTTAATTAGAAATATCAACCCCTTAAAATTGAGTCTTCAAGATCACCGACGAACTT
Organism: Rhazya stricta; assembly: GCA_001752375.1. Classification (NCBI taxonomy): domain Eukaryota; kingdom Viridiplantae; phylum Streptophyta; class Magnoliopsida; order Gentianales; family Apocynaceae; genus Rhazya; species Rhazya stricta. The sequence goes on from MEJB01000031.1 coordinate 1,622,688, forward strand.
AAAGGGTAAAAGTTTGGAACTTTTAATTTAGTCAATCTCATTATGCACTAGACTGATTTCCTAAAAAGGAGTGAAGTGTGCAAATCGAAACACATTTCTTTGGTGCAAATGGTATTAACAAAAACTGTAAGCATGGTTTTGCAAGATTTGACYCTAGTAAGGATGATCCTCATGCCATCTTCAAATCAATCCGCAACCTTTTTTTCCTCCTTGAGTTAAAAAAAAAAAAAAAAAGGGTTAACCAATTCCAACCCACCAAGCCAACCTGACCGACATTCGGTATCCTGGGAATCCTTTCTATATGTGAACGTCACCTCCACAAAGGCGACTACACCAGTCGCCGCCACCTCGTCACCAAAGCCTAAGTCTCTTGGTGCAAAAAAAAAAAAAAATWAAAAWYTTTKKGARACCTAGTAATAGATTTTTGCAGTAAATTGCATAGCAGTTCAATCAAAAGACATCAACACCCGTCACAAACTAGAAAACTGCTTCACCTAGGAAAGCGTTATAAAATAGCAGCTTAATGGSAGTGGTCATGTACCTTGAGTCGGGGAATTCAATTTGTTCTAACAAACTTGCATTGTTTTGGGGTTCCTTATGTTTAAATTCCTAGAATTAGAAGTTACTAATAGTTAGTGCAAGATTCAATATAATATGTGTTACTTATTTTAAGTGTACTTTAGATTCATGCGATGTAAATAGCTTTACTCATTTTGATTAAAAAAATAAAGAAGGAAATCAAGGTGACCAGGTCCCCAACATGCAAAACAATTAATATCAATATATGGTAGTCGCTCATTGTAACGACTCGGATATGATGAGGAAATAGAAATGGACAAAAGTTATGATATCATGAGTAGATTTAGACTAAGACTTCGGATATATTAGAATTAGAATTTGGATAAGATTATTACGGTTAGAATAAACCCAGAACATAATCTCAACTTAATCGAATTTTGAAAACTCAATTTCTAAAAGTTCCAGCTTTGATTTTAGCTTTAAAGGTTACTATACTTACGCAAAAATTGAGTTTCTTAAACTTTTTTTTAAAAAAAAAAACACTATTCTCTAAAACTGATTTTTCTTAAATTCATTTTTGAAAACCTCTTTTTTCCCAAAACCAATTTTTCCTTAACTGGTTTCTTCTTCTCCCAGCCTTGTAAACTCCTCCCATAATCTCTATATATTGGACCAGACTTCACCTTGATTTCACTCACACACTTGACCAAAAGTCTCTTTTATTCCTGACTAAAAATCAGCTTTGCTCTATACTTTCAAAATAGGTGACTACTACATCCTTCAAGCTAAAACTTCAGTTTTTTTCTAAAAAAAAACAAAGCCTTTATTCCATTTTCTTTGCACAACCATATCTTACCTTTTAACCATCCCCTTGCTACATTCCTTTTGATGTAGCTGCTTTCAGTTAGGACGAAATGCATGAGAGCTTTGCATGGATTGCATGAATGCTTTGTACTTATGATTATAAAGCTTTTATAATGTGATTAATAAGTTTCTGTATGCATTTGGAGTTGAGTGCTTCACTTAAAAATAGAAGATACGGTTACTAGGATTTTTTCTGGACAAACTAGAATTTTATCCACTGTCAACAAGACATAGCAATTTGATTTCTTGGTGAAATTTGAATTGTGATATATAGTTATAAAGCCACAATCTTAGGCAGAATTTAGTACAAATTTTATCCAGTTTGCACAAGTAAACCTCAAGTTTTGTAGTGTGGCCTATCGGCCAATTGAACAAGAATTGTGTGTTTGTCTTCAATTCTGGAATTTATTTGAAATATTTTAGCTCTGATTTTTGCATGGTTTTAAAACTTAGTATGTTAGGAACATTTTTCAACCAGTTTCATTCAAAAACCTTGAGTATTGTGAGAGATATGCTCCAAATACCACAAGCTGTTCATTTACCGATTTTCAAAACTCATCATTTTAAAACCTTAAACTTCCTTACCACTGCATTTTATATATTTATCCTGTAAGTTATATACTTTACATTTTAAAAATCATTTGATCTCAGCCTGGGAAATATCTATTTTCATAAAAATCATTTTTACTCCTAAAATGATAAAGTCGAGTTATTGTAAAAAAAGGTTCTAGGTTATGATTTGGCTGTGATATATAATTTTGTTACTAAGAATATTTCTTATGAAATGTTTTAGGAAATGATAAAAATAGATCTTTTATTGATTAATCGAGTTGTAGGTGAGTGTCTTTAAATGTTTTCTGCATAAACGTGTTTTCTAAAAATATTTCTCAAATATTTATTTTATAAATATTTTCATGAAAAGCCTATTTTACTTGCATTTCTTTTACAAAAACAAGCATGAAAATAGAGCAGGCGACTTTTCTGAACTGAAACTATTTTTCAAGTTCATGACATGTTAAAAACACTTTCTGTGTGATGACGGATAGAATTGAGTACTCAATTTGACGATCTCTGRATAACTAATCCGGTGGACAAAGYACCGTTCTTGGCTGGTCCCTAGTATGAGTATCTCTTGAGCTAGTCCAAATGAYAGTATCAGAGGGTGCCAACCCTTGGCCAACGACTRGGATGCTGGTGGCTGACCGAAAATGCATCAGAGAGATGCTCACATCATTTTGTGCATAGTTCTAATTGTAGACAATCATACCCTTAGTTARGAGGTTTAACTTGGGGGCAGGTGCCTCCCTTGTACCCAAGCTAGCAAGTATCATTGATTGATGTGAGTGTGATAAGGTAGAAAATCATGCGTATAAGTATAGAAGAATAAGGCTAGTATTATTAGACACTACACGACATTATCTCTGGGGTAACAACGTGTTAATTCGATTACTATTACTAGAAATCGATGGATTTTCTAATGTAGTCTTCTCATTCACACTACACTTGACTTGATTTTTCTAAAATTACAGCTTTTCACAAAAATATACATTTTAGCAAAAACATATCTCTTACTCAAATCATTTCAAGTGCATTATTTACAACTTTTTTTTACTTGTACTTACATGGAAAGACGTGCTCTTGATTTTCTAAACTCACCTTGTACCCACATGGGACTCATTGAGCTTTGGTCATAAGTTTTTTCATATTTTAGTGATAGATAGATCTTGAGGCTACGAGTTTTGGGGATGAGAGCCAAGAATGTCCAGTCCTAGAGCAGCACTACTATCCTTAGACTAACATGATGTACTTTGTCCTAAATTTGTAACCATACCTACAATCCTTGTTAAATTGTACTTATGCTATTTTAATATTGGTTGTGTCTTTTTGAGTAGTAGTATTGACTGTCGAGAGGTAGGCATCAACACGTTGAGCCCAAGTGGACCCTAGGGGACAGCGRGGGCACCACACTCATGTTTAAAGAATTTTTTCTTTTTTAAGAATTGAAAKTCTTTGAGTATTTTTTGTATATCATGCTTTGTGCAAAGAAAACTATTTGTATAATTTTGCCATTGATTTTACAGGGAGTTGCACAACAATTGAAAGAAAAGTCATCGACATCCATCACAAACAACATAGCTACTTTTCCACAGAAGGGTTATAGAATTATAATATTCATGAGAGTGACCATGTATCAAGAGTCGGGAAGATTAATTTGTTCTCAAAATGTGGTATTATTACTTATCTTAAATTTCTAGAACGAAAGAGATAATACCAGTGAAGAAATGTTGGTTTATAGTAGACATCTATACTAAATATTAATTATATAATAGATAATGTAGATTGGTGTTATACTTATCTTACTTCTTGATATGCTTATGACAGAATTAAAGGTAACTACTATTTTCATTTTTTGTATTCTATTTGTTGATCTATAAGCATGTGAATGCAAGAATTAGTATAAATAGTGTTAATTATTTTGAGTATACTTTATTTGTCTTCCTGTGATGTAAATGGTGTTACTCATTTTGAGTAAAATCAAGTAAGAAACAAAGCTTGCAAACCCTAGTAAGCAAAATAATGTACACCACATGTGCTTAAAGAGTTAAATACAAATTCATGTTAAGAAAAGAAAATACTTGAGCATTTTATTGCATATTATTCTTGGTGTAAAGCAGAATTATTTGTGTAATCTGTTAATTGATTTTGCAGGGAGTTGCACAACCGTTCAAACAAAAGATCTTGGCATCGATCACCATGAAGAAAGCTGCGATCTTCACGAAAGGGTCGTAGAATTAGCAGCTTAATGAGAGTGGCAACATTCCAAGAGTCAGGAGATTGACTTGTTCTCAGAAAATGACATTGTTGTGAAGTTACTTGTCTTTTAATTCCTTGAACTAAGTAGTTGATATCGAGAACAAGTGGACATTTGTAGTTAACTTTTATGCTGAATCTTGAAATATCTATTAGATACTCTTGATTGATACTATATCTATTTTGTTTATTCCTATGCTTATGAAATATTTAAATGTAACTAATATTTCATTTTTGTTAWTCTATGTATTGATATATATGCTTGTGCATGAAAGATTCAATATAAATTGTGTTACTTATTTTGTATACACTTTCTTCGTCCTCACATGATAAATAGTGTTACATATTTTGAATTAAAATCGAGTAAGAAACAAAGGTGAAACTGTCCCGAGTAAGAAAAATAATTATTATCTRTATACGTATGTTACATATATTATAAATATTTTTCTTACACCCCTAGATAATCCATTAGTATTTTGTTGTACGTCATGTTAGATGCAAATTGTTCTTGTAATCTTATATTAATTTTTTTAGGTAGTTTAGCATTTCAAACAAAATRCCTCAAAAAGAAAGGGGTTAGATTTTGCACCTTAATTAGAGTGGCCATATACCCTGAGTTGAGAAGATCWATTTGTTCACAAAGAGTTGCATTGCTGTGAAGCTACTTATCTTTAAATTTCTTGAGATAGGYAGTTAATACTAGTGAAGAAATGTTGGTTTATAGTTGATATTTATACCTAGTCTTGAAATATCTACGAGATATTGCAGACTAATGTCTATTTTTTATATTTATTTTATATACTTTTGACAAAATTAATGGTAACTATATTTTGTTTTTCTTATGCTATTTATTGATATATATGCTTGTGAATGCAAGATTCAATATAAATAGTATTAAATAGTTTTAGTAAAAATCATGTAAGAAACAAAAGTGACATGTAAGCAAAATAATTAATATCTGTATATGTATGTCTCATGCGTTAAAAGAATTAACTAAGTTTTTATTGTAAACATTGAAAATACATGAGCATTTTGTTGATTACCCAACAAACTTGTTGGATTGTATGAGTTGAGCTTGAGTTTCTTAAGTTAGTTATAAATTTCACTCTTCGTAAAATTTGAGTACTAAGAATCACCAAAGAACTTAAAGGGTAAAACTTTGATACTTTTTAGTTATTCAATCTCATTACGCATTGGATTGATYTCTTAGAAAGGAGTAAAGTGTGCAAATTGAAACACCAGAAAGTTCATTGGTGCAAATAGTGTTAACCAAAATTTTATGGATGATTTTGCAGGATCTGACACTACATAAGGATGATCCTTCTACCATCTTCAAATCACTATGAGTTTTCATTCCCTCTATGCATAAAAACAAACAGTTTTTCATAGACCCAGAAAACGATTAACCAATTCCAACCTAATGGACCAACCTGACTGACATCCGACTTCCAGTRGATCATTTCTATTAGTGAACGTTACCTCTACAAAGGAAACTACAACACCAGCCATGACCTCACTGCCAAACCCAAGTATCGTGGTGCAAAATGGAACCATTTGTGAAATTTGATAATAGATTTTGCAGTAAGTTGCACAGCAATTCAATTAAAAGACATTGACAACTATCACAAACAAGCTGCTTCCTCCAAGAAAGTCGTATAGAATTAGCAGCTTAATGAGATTGGTCATGTACCATCAGTCGGGGAATTTAATTTTGTCTAACAYAGTGGTCCTGTTCGGAAGTTACTTATCTTTAGATCCCTGGAACTAAGGAGTTAATAACAATTAAAGCAAGATTCAAATAAATAGTGTTACTTATTTTTAGTGTACTTTGTTGTATTCAGGTGATGTGAATAATTTTACTCATTTTGTATAAAATTCAAGAAAGAAACGAAGGATACAAGGTTCCAATTAAGAAAAATAATTAATATCAGTATGCACACATCGTGCATGTTCAACGAAATGAATATTTTTTTAAGACAGTCCTTCAGTATTGTTTTGCATATCATGCTTTGTGCAAAGAAGACTATCTGTCTAATCAATCTTGTCATTGATTTTATATAGAGTTGCACAACAGTTGAAAAGAAAAGTCATAGGCAATTGTTACCAACAATATAACTATGTTTGCTACGAAAAGGTTTAGAATTAGAAGCATAATGAGAGTGGCCATGTACCATGAGTCGCAAAGATTAATTTGTTCTCATGAAGTAGCATTGCTTTTAAGTTACTTATCTTTAAATTCCGGAACTAAAGAGTTAATACTAGTGAATAAATGTTGATTTATTGTGGAGAGTTATACTGAATCTTGAATTATCTCATAGATATTGTAGATTTGTGCTATACTTATTTTACTTATTCATATGGTTATGATAGAATTAAAGGTAGAATTAATATTTTATTTTTTGTTATTCTATTTATTGATATATAAGCATAAGAATGCAGGATTTAGTACAAATAGTRTTACTTATTTTGAGTATACATTGTTTGTCTTCTCATGATGTAATTTGTATTACTCATTTCAAGTAAAAATCACTAAGAAACAATGGTGACAAGGTCCCTAGTAAGAAAAATAATTAATATCTGTATACGCACATTACACTTGTTAGAAGAATTAAAAACATTATTGTAACTATTGAAAATACATGAGTATTTTGTTGATTAGCCCCAAAACTTGTTGGGTAGTATGAGTTGAGTTTAACTTTTTAGGGTTAGTTATGAATTTCACCTAGTAAAAAATTGAGTGTTAAGGATCACTAATGAACTTAACGGGTAAAAGTTTAACACTTTTACATAGTTAATCTCATTATGCACTAGATTGATTTTGTAGAGAGGAGTAAAATGTGCAAATTGAAACACCTGAAAGTTCATTAGTGAAAACGGTATTAACAAAAACTATAAGAATGATTTTGCAAGATTTGACACATTATAAGGATGATCTTCCTGCCATTTTCAAATCACTCTCCAACTTTCATTCCCTCCACATATAAAAACAAACAGTTTCTATCTTAGGAAGAAAATGGTTAACCAACCCCAACCCATCAGACCAACCCTACCGACTTCTGACATCCAATGAATCCTTTCTATGTGCAAAAGTCATCTTCACAAAGGTGACTAGACCAAAAATGATATAGCTCCTTCCTCCAAGAAAGCGATATAGATTAGCAACATAATGAGATTGGTCATATATCATGGGTCGAGGAATTTAATTTGTTCTGACAAAGTGGCCTTGTTGAAGAGTTACTTATCTTTGAATTCCTGGAGCTAAGGAGTTAGTAACAATTAAAGCAAGATTCAATATAACTAGTGTTACTTATTTTGAGTGTACTTTGCTTGTATTCACATTACGTGAATAGTTTTACTCATTTTGACTAAAAGTCAAGAGAGATTGAAGGTTACAAGGTTCTAAATAAGCAAAACAATTAATATCAATGTACACATGTCGTGCATGTTGAAAGAATAATTTTTTTAAAATTTTTTTAACATAGAAAGTTCCTCAGTATTTTTTCATATATAATGCTTTGTGCAAAGAATACTATTGGTATAATCTTGTCATTGATTTTATAGGGAGTTACACAGCAGTTGAAGGAAAAGTCATTAGCACCCCTCACTAACAACTTAGTGACTTTCCCCATGAAAGGGTTATAGAATTAGAAGCATAATGAGAGTGACCATGTACCAAGGGTCTAGGAKATGAATTTGTTCTCACAAAGTAGCATTGCTTTGAAGTCATTTATCTTTAAATTTTGGAACTAAAGAGTTAATACAGGTGAATAAATKTTGGTTTATAGTAGACAATTATACTAAATCTTGAATTAACTAACAGTTATTGTAGATTTCTGCCATACTTATTTTACTTGTTGATATGGTTATGATAGATTAAAGGTATAATTAATATTTCATTTTTTATTATTCTATTTGTTGTTGATATATAAGCATGAGAATGCAAGAGTGTTATTTATTTTGAGTATACATTGTTTATCTTCTCATGATGTAATTTGTGTTACTGATTTTGAGTAAAAAYCCAATAAGAAATGATGGTGACAAGGTCTCTTGTAAGAAAAATAATTAATATATGTATAATCTTATTGCTCTTGTTAGAASCATAATTTTTCTCGTAACCATTGAAAATGCATGAATATTTTATTGATTAGCCCCAAAACTTGTTGGGTAGTATGAGTTGTGTTTGAGTATTTTAAGTTAGTTATGAATTTCACCCCTAGTAAAAATTAGGTTTTCAGGATCACTAACTAACTTAATGCATAAAATTTTAATACTTTTTACTTTGCTAATCTCATTATGCACTAGATTGATTTTTCGAAAGGAATAATTCTTTTTGCTTCCTTTTGTTACACTTCAAGTTTCAACAAGCTCCTTTTTGTCTTTCTTTCTCCCATTTTACCTTCAATCACCGTTGAACCATCAAATTTGCAGCTGCCACTTGCTGTAAGTTGCTTAAGCTGCTTACTCAACTGCTTGCCTTGTCTTTGTTATTGCAGCAAAACAATGCTATAACATTGCCCTCAAACATTAACCTTTTTCCTCCTTTTTCCATAATGCTATTCCCACACAACTGAAGTAGAAATCAATCTCTAGTATTCATAATTACATCAAAAATCACATTACTCATACACTATGAAAGACATTATTCATTTATGCTTGGTTAGGTAATGAATAATAAGGAATTAAAGATGAGTTGGAGGAGAATGGCTAATAATGTGATATAAAAATGGTATAAATTACTTATTCATCACACCCTCAAACTTAAACAATTGCTCATCCTCAAGCAATAGAAAAGAATGAAATATCAATTTATACTCTCAAACCTTCAGAATCTTTGCCCTGACTAGCACTGGCTGTGAATTTGTCTCCACTTTGCTCCTGTACTGAAGCATTTCACACATCATAAGTCCACTAAGTGTTTTGAGCATTCTTAAAGTGCTAGTGTGTGCATAGAGCAAAGGCAAGTAAAACTTAGGCCGTCTAAATCCTTTCAACATTTGGTCATAAGACTTAATTAATGAATTAAAAATCAACCTCTCAARTCTCAATATTTCCTTTTTAAGGAATAAAGACTCAAAATTTAGGTAGTAAGGAGGCTTTATAGATGACCAATTCTTTTTAGTGTAGGGAAAACCTGTTCTTTTATGGTGCAGCTTTTGTTGCCTTCATTTTAAATTTTTCCACTGCCATCCTTCATGTCATCCAAACCTGTTGATGCAAAAACCAACATTGGTGATGAAGGCCTATGATTACTCAAATAGGTTCATAGTTTTTAGGATTGCTGCCACAGATATTTTCTTAATGATACAGCATACTTATGCATCTTTTCCACTTTTTGACGTGAAAGTCAACATTGGTCATAAAGGTCCCCGGTTACTCAGTTACTTAAGGGTAGCGGAGTAGTCCTTTTTGCTTTCACTTTTTCCTCAAGGCTTCCCCCAAACTTATCTTTTTGCATCATATAAAGCTGTCTTTTTTTTAACTAAGTTAAGGTTCCTAAATCCTTACTTGTGAGACTTTTAAGGTCAAACTTTAATTCTTAAGCCTCACACCAGCTAGGATTACTAACAATTCCCAAAAATTACTCAGCTAGGCTTATTTGTGTTAATCATTTTTCCAAAAATGCCATCATGCATTAAGTTTACCATAGATGTCTTTTTATCAAAAACTCCGTTTTGGAAAATGCCATAGCATAGAAACTCATTAGGCAAAGTAATTTCATCACAAAGTCAAACCTCAACATTTTAGCCCTTGTTAATTCATATTAAGCCAATTTAAAGATTATTCCACAGGAGCCTCAAAATATCAATAAAAATACAATTTAGCAATTTATGGATTTATCATTAAGCTCCCAAAAACATATCATCATTTCCAGAAATTCACCTAAACATCAACCATAAATTAAACTAAAGCCTACTGCAAACAGAAACTATACTATTCTAAAATTATAAACCAAACAAACTTCTCAAACAACTAACAACTTAAGCAAAATAAAGCAACATAAAACTATCATCCAACTTAAGTAAATAAAAGCAACATAAAACTATCACCAACTTCTAGCATCAAATTGTTCAAAAACATCCTCAAAAACTTTCACTTCAAATTTCAACTTATAAGCCTTCACTTTCAGCATCCCATCCTTCCTCCTTCAAATTTCTCAAATTCCTTCTTCATTCACTGGCCTCACTGTCCCCCTTGCTCTCTTCCTCCTTATACTTAGACTCTTCTTCTTCTTCTCAATGWCCTCAGCATGCTGCAACAATTGGGTAGGGAACTCTAGAAATTTCTCCAAAGGCTTTGGTGAAGTTCCTTTGCAAGCTCCTCATCGAGGCCTTCTCTCTTTCTTTTGCATCAGCCCAATATTTAAACAGTAGCAGGTATAGTTGCTACATCATTTCCTTTAGCTCTTCAATTATCTTTATCTACTGATTCACCATTTCAATCAACTCTTTTCTCTTACTTTCTTGTTACTTTCTTCTTCGGGATGGTAGGACCCTTTCCAACGGTTGGTGGAGTAGTGGGCTGCTTTTCTTCCTTGAAGATCCTTCCAATTGTATGCTCTATGATGGCCCCTGTATTTTCATAATTTCTTCCTCAATGCCATAGGAAACTCCAGCCTTCATACACAAAAAAGTAATAACATAGGGAAAAATAGAGTTTTCCCTTTTTCTTCTTGACACATGTCTTAATCTCACACAGATAATCCTTGACACATTTTTAGATTTCCCAGTCATCAAACAGCATAATAACACCATTTTTTTTACCCATCACAGTATGGTCATGAGAGGTGGCCATAAGACGCGTTCTCAAAAAATGATACCAAACTCTTACCTTTGGTTGCAATACTGTCCTCATCACTGTCCTAGCACCTTAAGCGAAAATATTCCACTCGATTCCTTTCATTGTCAAGGTTTACAAAACCTCGTCCAAATTTTCTTCCTTGAAATCCTTCACATGAGCCTCGTACTCATCCTTGATTTTCGAAGTCCAAACAAAATATTAATAACCTTTGCGGTTAGCTTCATTGGAACTCCCTCATAGTTACGACATACTTTTTTATATCTGCCAAGTTGGAGTATAACTCCCTTCCTAGTGGCACTATCGGGTCTTCAAGATGTTGACAAAAAATTATCCATTTCCCTTGATCAACTATCTATTTAACATGCGAAGGCATTCCCTTCGTCTACCCCTCTTTCCCTCTTTAAAGGTAAAGCCTTTCTCAAGTAGCAACCTTTTCTGTTGGTAGATTTTCTCAAATCTAGTTGCTATCTCATCATAAACAAATTCAGGGGCATCCTCTCTCTTTCTCTTTTAGGGTGCATGTTTGATCACCATTTTTGTGAGATTGTGTAAGATGAAGAAGAGGGTTACTTTTCTGGATAAAAGCTTTGAGTTTTCTTAGAGGTGATGCTAATGCAAAAATGGTCTTAAAAACTGAGGGGAAGTGGGTTTATATAGCCAATGAAATCTATGTATAAAGTGAAAGTGTTGAGTATTTTCTTGTAGAATCATCTAGTCGGAGGAATTGGGAGATTAAGGTGCTTATGATAATTCGGGAGGCAAAAGGGTGTACCGGGATTGCAAGTCTAATAGTCCAGCTATTAGCCATCATTCCAACTCCTTTCTGAATTTCTTTTCTCTCTGCCATGTCATCACTAAATCCCTTTTATTCTGCAACATTGTTCTCCTTATGCCAAAGAATCAGTATCTCTAATTCCTTTCATTTACACTTCTCCATACTTATATTTATCCAATTAAAAAGTTAAACAAGTAATAAATCACAAAAACAAATACACATAACTAGAAATAAATCATACTAAAGTAAAGAACATAATCAGGGAAAATAACTAAGGAAAATAAAAGAGAACAAACCAAAATAAATAAAAGATAAARATGAAAAGAAAACTTATCCATTTTATGGGTTGTCTCCCAATCAGCCTTTGGTTTAGAGTCCTCAACCAAATTTTGGTGTAGCATTCTTCAATTTGTGGGAGATGTGGACTTCTTCCATTCTTGTTCATCTCCTCAATATTACTTGATCCTACGGACATTTGCTATGAATGTTTGCACATCTTCCTCATCATATAGCTCAAAWACACCGTTACCAAACATTTTCATGATTTTATAGGGTCCCTTCATTTTGATTTAAATTTTTCCGAAGAACTTTTCAGCTTGGAATTTTATAAAATAACTTGTTTCCCTAACCTAAATTCTCTCTTTTTGATCCTTTGGTGCCATTTTCTTATCTTCTCCGTGTAGATCCTGGCATTCTCATACGCCAAACCTCCAAGTTCTTCAAGCTCGTTAAGCTCTAGCATTCTCTTCTATCCTGCTGCTCGCAAATCAAAGTTTGAAGCCTTGAGTACCCAGTATACCATGTATTCCAACTCTAATGGTAGGTGACATGCCTTACCATAGACTAAATGTTAGGGTGTCATTTCCAAAGAAGTCTTGAAAGCTGGCCGATAAGCCTAGAGCGTGTCACCATTTTCTTAAGGACCAATCTCTTCTAGTTAGACTCACCATTTTCKCGAAGATTTTCTTGATTTCTTTGTTTGATACCTCTACCTGGCGATTAGTCTAGGGGTGATATGCTGTAGCAACTTGTGCTTTGTCATGTGCTTTGCTAGAGCATTCTTGAACAGTTTATTACAAAAATGTGATCCTCCATTGCTTAGTAGTGCTTAAGATGTGTCGAATATTGAGAACATGTTCTTTTGGAGGAATTTGAGAACAACTTTTACATCATTTGTAGGAAATGCTATAGCTTTGATCCATTTGGAAGATAAGTAAATTCACAGCAATGCAATTTTGTCGGAACAAATTGATCTACTCAACCCAAGGTACAAGGCCATTCTCATTCAACTGCTAATTCTATAACGCTTTTTGGAGAAGGCGGCTATTTCCATATTGACCGATGCCAAGGTCTTGTGTTTGAACTATAGTGTGACTCCATGGAAAATCAATTACTTGATTACACAAGGAGTTCTGATTTTCGCCATGCATTATGAAGAACAAAATAATCATGGATTTTCTCATGTTATAGTGAAAATTTATTGAATTCTTTTAACATGTGCGACATGTGTATACTAACATTAATTGTTTTGCTTGCTGGGGACCATGTCACCTTGGTCTCTTACTTGATTTTTACTCAAAATCAGTAACATTATCCACATGACGCGAAGACAAACAAAGTGATGCACTATATTGATTCACTCTAATCCTAGCAAGCATACTACTGTCAAAAAGTGTATAACTAGTGAATCAAGGTCGATCCCACAAGGATTTCTAATCAAGTACCAAGATTATCGAATTTTTTTAATTTAAACCTATCGAATGTGATTGAATTAGRCTAAGAACTAGAAATGAAGAAGTAATCTAAAAGATTCAATTACGAAATTTAATTGCCTAAATCCAAAAAGGTCTAATATGACAAAAGAAGTTGGTTAGGGTATTGCTTGATCTAAACCATTCATATAATGAGCTAAACTAATCGCACCTTAATTGCCCTAATTTCCAAATCTAATATAATTGTTAATGGTAGAATTTCCTAAATTAGGTTTTACACAATACCTTGGCATAAAACCCCTATCCATCCACTAGAAAGATCTTATCGGGGTTGGGGCTCATAACCCATTTATACAATTCCCCCTCTCTTTATACCCCCTGTAGGAGCAAGAGGTAGGAATAGAACTCACATCCTTTCGTAGGTCGAGCCTGGGCTCTAATACCAATCTATCCACCGAAAATATTTCAATTATTTAAAGTCACATTGGGCTCTAATCCCAATGTGAATTGGATTAATCGAAATTACATTAATAAACTAAGAAATTTCCTGATTTCACTAACCAYTATTAATTACTAACAGAAACCACCCAAAAGAAACTGATTCTATCCCTAGACGGTTTAATACTAATGGGTCATCACTGCCTAAGTCCTAATCAATTAGTTCATCTCCCAGTCCTTTTTATTGATTATGAAATGGAGTTCTATGTAGATAATCTACAAAAAGAAATAAGAAAGACATAGTGATAATAAAACAACTCAACTAGATTAGAAATTAATAATAAATGAATAATAGAGTTTAATCCATTACAAAGAAATCATCTTTTCAAACAGCCCTAACTAACACAAAAAGTTTAATATAAGAAACTCATGAAACCCACAAGACAAAGTATATTAACATGTTACAACTAAAGATTAGAGAAGAGAGAATCGATTTGATGAACAAATTTTTAAGCAATCTTGGTTGAATATAAGTTTTCAAGCTTTACAATGGCTTCCTCTAAGTTCCTCTCAAGAAAACTACTATAAGACTATGAACAAAAATAGTATTTCAAGCCACTAGTCTTCTAAGTCGGTCATAAAACGCATTATTTATATGAGACGTCAGAAAATCCTAAAAACCACCCTATCAATGCCTGATTTTTTGCCAAATGGGCACCCAATTTTGGCTAGAGCAGCCAAATCATTGCCCAATTTTGACCAAATCGACACCGGTTTGGTTCTTAAAAAATAAGGCAAAAAGCTGGCATCAAACCTATGCCTATTTGAGCCCAAATCGGAAACTGATCAATGTTCTTTATACTTGGTCGAATTTTTCAAGTTTTTCAGCTTCTAGAAATTGCATTTTGACTCAAAACTCCTCTATATTCATTGTTTCACCTCTTAAGCTCTTCTACAACCGATTTCCCCCATTCTCTTGTATTTAAGATAAAAAAACTGCAATTAATCATTTCAAATAAAAAATTAGTATAATACAAGGTTAATCATATAGAAAACTCGACAAGAAACAACTTGAGTAAAAGATAAATATAATGTAAAATGTGATTATATCAAAAAGTATARTCAAAATAACATTATTTATATTGAATCTCATATTAATTATTATTAACTCCTGAGTYCTAGGAATTTAAAGATAAATAACTTCACAACAATGCCAYTTTGTCATAACATATTGAGTTCCCCAACTCAAGGGACATGACCACTCATTAAGCTGCTAATTCTATAACATCTTGCTGGAGAAAGTAGCTATCTCATTTGTGAGTAGTCTTAATGTCTTTTGTTTTAACTATAGCTTAACTCATTGCAGTATCTGTTACGAGAATACACASAGAGTTTTGCTTTGCACCAAGCACGATATACAAWAAAATGCTCATGGATTTTTCATTCTTAAACTATTTTGTAATTCTTTTAACACGTGCAACGTGCATATACCTATATGAATTGTTTCGCATACTAGGGACCTTGTCAACTTTGTTTCTTACTTGATTTTTAATAAAACTCGGTAACAAAATTTACATCACATGAAGACAAACAAAGAACACTCAATATAAGAAAMACTATTTATACTTAATCATGCATTCATAATCATACATAAATATCATAAGAGAACTGAAATATGAATTACCTTTAGTTCTGTCATAAGCATATCAATAAATAAAGGTTCAGTCTACTATATCTAATARATACTTTAAAACTCAATATAAATGTCAAATGTAAACCAACATTTCTTCACAGTATTAACTCCTTCATTCCAGGAATGTAAAGATTAGTAACTTCAGACAAYGCCATTCATGGAAAACAAATTAATCTTCCCGATTCTTGGCACATGTCCTCTCTCATTAAGCTACTAATTCTATAACCTTTTCATGGAGAAAGCTGCTACCTTCTTGGAGACTGGTGCTCAGGGATTTTGCTTGAACTACTATGCACCTCCTTGCAAAATCAATGCCAAATTACATAAACAGTTATGCTTTGCATCAAGCATGATATACATGAACAAAATACTCAAGGATTTTCTATTGTTAAAATAAAATGTTATCTAATTCTTAGACAAGTGCAACGTGTGTATACCAATATAATTGCTTTGCTTACTAGGGACCATGTCACCTCTGTTTCTTACTTGATTTTTATTCAAAATAAGTAACATTATTTACATCACATTGAGACGAACAAAGTATACTGAAAGTATGCAACAATTTTCATACTATATCTTACATTCACAAACATATTTATCAACACATAGAATTACAAAAACTGAATTATCAGTTACCTTTAATATTGTCATAAGCATATCAATAAGTAGAATAAATATAGAATTAATCTCCAATATCTTATAGATAGTTCAAGATTCTGTATAAAGGTCAACATAAACCAACATTTCTTCACTGGTATTAACTTTCTAGTTCAGGGAATTTAAAGATAAACAACTTCACAATAGTGTAACTTTGTTTGGAAAAATTGATCTTCTCAACTCAAGGTGCATGGCCACTGTCATTAAGCTACTCATTCTATTCCAATGTTTTGGAGAAATTACCTATTTCCTTGTTAACCAGTGCTGAGGTGTTTTGTTTGAACTACCGCGCAGCTCTTGCAAGACCAATTACTTGATTACACGAGGAGTTTTGACTTGCATCAAGCATTATAAACAAAAAAATATTCATGGATTTTCTATTGTTATAATAAAAATGATTTAATTCTTCTAACACATGTGACGCACTAATATTGATATTAATTATTTTGCTTMGTGGGACCATGTCATCTTTATTTCTTACTTAATTATTACTCAAAAACAAGAAATATTATTTACATTCCATGAAATAATATTTGATTTAATCTTGCATTGATTGTTTTAAATCCTTAGTTCCAAGAATTTAAAGATAAGTAATTTCACAGCAACGCTACTTTGTCAAAACAAATTAAAAAACTATTAGTTGCTATTTTGTTGGATACTCTGAAAGATCRATGAGTTTTAAGTTTTATGATAACTATACCGAATCATTTTTCAAGACAAGAAATGCGAGATTTCTTGAAGATGTTGAATTTAAAAAGGGACATAAGGTTAGGGATATTGTCTTTGAGGAGGAATCTATTCCTATTCTAGATATTGTTATTGACAATGATCAGCAAATTGACATTGTTCAAGAAACAATTCAAGACAAGAATGAGGATTTCCCTATGGACGGCTACTCAAAATCAAGTTATTGTTCCACAAGAACAAACTCAACAACCCCAAGAAGAGAGCCCCACCTAGGCGATCCACTAGATAAAGTAAAAATGCAATTTCAAGTGATTATATTGTATTCCTTCAAGAGCATGAGTTTGACACGGAGATAATGGACGGTGATCCAATTAACTTCCGACAAGTCGAGCAAAGTGCTAACTATCAAAAGTGGATCAATGTCATGAATGATAAGATGAAATCTATGAAAGACAATGACGTTTGGGATTTTGTAAAATTACCTGAAGTTAAGAAATCCATTGGTTGCAAATGCATATTTGAAACCAAAAGGGATTCTAAAGGCAATATTGGGAGATATAAAGCGCATCTAGTCATAAAAGGTTTGACTCAAATTGAAGGTATTGACTATAAAGAGACTTTCTCTTCAGTTTCTACAAAAGACTCTCTTAGGACAATCCTYGCACTTGTGGCTCATTTTGATCTAGAACTACACCAAATCGATGTTAGGATGCACTACTAGAAACTAAGGCTTTTCTCACRTACCACAACATCATTCTAGGATAGCTATCCCAACGCTTAAAAATAGTGCGGTGGAAAGTGCCGTGGGATAGGCTTTTACTATCCTTTAATGCGTCAATAAAACCATATATGCATCACACTTTGAAGCATTGCCAAACATATGCTATTACTATGCTCTTTTGCGTAAGTATAGCTAACGACCAAAAATTCAAATACATTCAAACATATAATTATGCAGATAAGTGTTGGCATAAGTTTATATTGCACCTATAAGTGTCACCATAAGGTGTCTATTACCACAATTATTAGTGTTCTTATAAGGGATCTATTACTACTTTGTGATGTATATGGATAAATAAGTTATTACTACATTGTGAAGTGTCTAGATAAATAATCTAGTACTAGCATTTTAGTTGTTATTTTATGCTGAATACAACTACACTCTTGAGTGTTTAGGTTTGGTTAGTTCAAATAGTTTACCTATTACTACACTTCTAAAAGCATCATTTAGGTCCTTTTCTTTTAATTTTTCTTTGATTTATTTTATCAAATGATATTTAATATATTAATATAAAATAAATTTTTATGCCAAAAAAAATCCAAATGCACTAAACAACAAAAAAGCATCGATTCAAATATTCGACAATCGTCCTATAGCTCATATATCATAACTAAACAAAGGAAAAACATCAATTCGATTATCCAAATTCCTCCATAAACAATAAAAATTGAAATACTTTTTGTAATTTAATTGCCTTTATTAAACCATATTATGTAAATTAAAAATATAGAATAATGAGGTATATGATGAGAGATTACCACAGAATGTGGCCAAGCAATAGGTACTCTAATAGCATCTCCAATGGTTTGAATAAGATCATATGGCTGAGGTAACGTCTCCTTATGATAGAAAGCTACAAAAACTACTATCTGACACCAAGTTTCTCCAAGAAGTTGACCCCCAACAACTSTAGATGCATTCATGTTTTATGTTCTTCTTTTTAAACTAATTTAGAATTGCCAAACACATTTTGAAGTGACACGAATGCATGAAACTGCAAGGAAAGTTCGCAAAGAATTGAGGAATAGAACCAATAATTGTTCTGGACATATAAAATACAAAAAATCAGTCATCTTCATAAATATGCAACAAAGAAACAAGCAATATAAACCGTCACTCAATAGATTCAATACAAAGGCTCCAGGTCCATAAAAGTTACCATCCTCATTTTTCAACTACATTACTTGGTGCAAATCAAAAGAACCTTTAATCTAATCTTACCTTCTCAAACTATCAGAAAAAATTATCTTCGATATAAAGTGATTAAACTCAATAACAATTTTGGACAGATTAAATTTAGGCCAGAGCTACCTATATTTGACCTTAGGTGATATTGAGAATGATGAGTACTTCATGCTTCAAATATAGAGATAAAAATATACAAATACCATCTGCGAAATTTACTAGAATATACAAAAAAAAAAAAAAAATGCTCAAAACCCAAGTACAAGGGATGAAAAATCAAAATTTAAGGGTGACAACCTACCCCAAGAAGAAGCAATTCAAAATCTAGAAGCCATATCTCTTTTGTCTTTTTTTCGTTTGCTAGAGTGAAAAGGGATTCTTGATCTCCTGCTTGTGCTCATAGATAATTCTCATTCTTAAGCGTGGATATTAGTCAGCAATAGTCAATTTTGTATTTGATAATGTGGCTGAGACTT
The DNA here is from genome assembly GCA_001752375.1 of Rhazya stricta. Lineage (NCBI taxonomy): Eukaryota > Viridiplantae > Streptophyta > Magnoliopsida > Gentianales > Apocynaceae > Rhazya > Rhazya stricta. Next base: position 1,642,084 of record MEJB01000031.1, read on the forward strand.
CACTACCCTCKAGTCCATGTAAGAAGCTTTTGTAATCTCAAAAGGATTTTTCAAAAAATAAAACAAAATTTAAATTCAAATTGAAAAATATTGTGCTAGATAAAATTCAGCTGGCCACCATGGGTAAGAGATTGAAGCAATTCATAAAGTTACCAAAAATATGAGTTGAAAATTATGGTACCAAAACTAAAACAGAAAAAAGATAATGGTATTCAAAGAAAAGTAACAAACAAGAGGATTGAGAAAAATAGCTCATTAGAGGGATCTGGAAAAGCCTCTAGAGATACCGAAATTCACTACAAGCAATTACAAATTCTAAAGGCAAGCAAAACTTCTGTAACTGATTTGAATGAAATGCAGAAAGCCAAAAATGGATTTCCCCCACTCTTATGACTTGCAAGTGATGACAAAATGAAAGTTGATGGGGAAACCATAACTCATGAGGTTTATTGGATGACAATAGTAATGGAAATTTCTTGTTCTGTCCATCTGCTAGGAGTTCTCTGTTGAGGATATCTTTTTGTAATTCTGCACTTATCGAAACAACTGCACTGGGCACTAATGKTATAGCAACAGTAGTATCACGTAATAACATTAAAACCACCTAGAAAAAGCAAACTACTGTGCAGAAAAAGGCACAAGGATTTGCAAAAATRAGAAACAAAATGTCTAGCACTTCCTAATTACCTCTAGAGATCCAGTGCAAAGCTTCAATACTTGTAGCTTTCCACACACTAGAAAATTGTGTGAGAAGAAGAAAATAAAAATACATCATTGTCAGAATCTAAAGAGTACCGAACCAGGCATTACAAATAAAATGTACACGGAGGGGGAGAAGTTTTCATAATTTTTGCAGTTTTTGCCCATAGAAGCGTAAAGCAAGATGAAGATGAATAGTATATACAAATTCTGAAGGGAAATTTGGGGTAAATGAGTAGGTATAGTCTTTAGTCTGACTAGAATGAGCTGTGTGTATTTCTATATTGTGCTACTATGCTCCCTCCCTCTTCAAGTATAAAATGAAATGGACAGTGCCTAATCCTCTCTATTATTCTCTAGGCTCCACGGAAGAAATAAACCATGGTCCAAGAGTAGAAGAACCAACAAACTGACCATGGTCTAGAATTTGAAAAGCAAAACATACTTACTTATATAATGCGGGACAAAATAGTAGAACGAGAAGAATATCTTTAAACATATGTCAATGCAAATGATTAAGATACTTTCAGATAAATCGGTTGTCATGCATAAAAAAGCATCTTTATTTTGAGGAAATGTTTTCTCACATAATAGCAAATCATTTATGCCTTAAAAATTTAAAAGAGATTATAACATTTTATCATTGGTACAARGAATTCTGGACTCCTTTTTGTTTTCCCAGTACAAGCTTTTGAAAAAATTCTATGAGGCACAATGCAAGGATTAGTCTTTAGAGGAAACTTCAATTGATATAAAAGAAAACAAACCAAAGACTTTATGCAATATTATGGCTGCTACTTGAACAACATTTTACCTCTGACACTCTTGCTAAAATATCTACTTAGAGATGCGTTAAGTATGACTTAAAGCTCAAATACACAGAATGCAGCCACTTACATTCAACAACAAAATTTTCAAAATCAAAGAAATAATTGCACAAAGAAAAATAAAAAGGACACACTTCTTTATGATATTAGCAAAGGCAAGGACAACAGATGATGTCCGAGCCATACCTTTATCTTCGTATGTTAATCACAGTAAATTGCAACTGGTCAGGCATTCCAACATGTTTGTTCTATGCCTCTATGCAAAATATCACTGGGAACCTCAATTGGAAACTTAATCTTTCCATGCACTTATGTTCATACAAAGGTTAAACACGTAAATTGCAATATCATTTAGTTTCTTCAGCTTATCGGTGAAAATTAAGTTTCAGAGTTTTCATTAATAAAGTATAAACAAAAATTCAGCAGTTCTTCTCTTGCTCTACTCTACACATTCYGCCACCTGCAAAGAGGGAAACCCTGTTCTAAAGGTAATCTTTGTTATTGAGACAAAAATTTGTGGTTAAAAAGATTAATTGGATTACTTGAGATCCACATAAATCAGATTACTAAGGCTGGTAATATTGATCTAACAGTTCTAAACAGATTAATTGAATTGCAAAGTTCTTTGTCATCCTCGTACTTGTAATTGCCAAGTCTTTACTATAACTGAAGTTCGTCAAATTAGCTAGCTGAGGATTCAAGTATACAAACTAAACACACATCTACAGAGGTATGTTGGCTGCAAGACAGATTTAATAAACCTGGAAGCAAAAATTAATTTCAAGAAGAACTTCGAAGCAAAGCAACATGAGCAAAGGACTAACTAATGTCAATCCTTCATCAAGCATCCTAAAAGCACAGACTYCTGGACGATGCATGTCATTCTAGGTAACCGCTCCCCTGTTAATACATCGAACTCCTAGTGGAAGGTTCTGCTCATTTCCCATCTTCTAGTCCCAGTAGGACATCAAGGCCTTCAATTAATCAAATAAATAATGGCAGTGACTTTGAAGTGCCACTTTTAATCCCAATATGATTTTATCTCTATAAAGATAGTTGGTTAAAATTAAATAAATGGATCATAGATTCTTGATTGGACATTTGGAGACACCAAGAAACACTACAAAAGAAGAAGAGTTTGACCAAAATACCCCCTAAAAGAAGATGTTCGCAACCAGGCCTTTGTGTAAGAGATTGTTGACGGCTGGGCCTTTAGTTAAAACTTATTCTGGATAGTAATGATTTTATGGAAAACAGAAAAATTAATCATCTTTAGGAACATCATAATCAAATTTCAGATTAATTAATATGAAAAAAAAAATGATCAATAACAATTTTGTCCTAAAAATCTTTACGATGTTTAGTCAAATTTTCTTCTCTTTGTCAAAATATATAGGAAACAGGAAATAATTTTTTTCCATGTTGGATGCAATATTTTTTAAATCATGGTAACAGATTCCGAGATAATGACAAAGTGAATGAAAAGCAAAAAGAAAGAAAAGATGATTCTGTTCCTTGTTTACACTAGAAGTAATAAGAACAACAAAGAACATCGATTTGCATTTCAACACAAACTCAACGAGCAATTGTGATGCTTGGAAGCTATTCCTAACCACCCAAATAACCCCAAAACWTGCTCTCTACTAAAGGTCATATCAATTGTCTCTTCTTGAACATTTCCGRAACATGAAACAAAAGTACCTTTTTGTCTTTTGGATGGAGAGGACAAACACAATCAACAAAAGAATATCTAAGGCCAGTACAAGAACATCAGTTCAAGGAATCCACGTTCACTAACTAAACCCATTTGGGAGGACAAAAAACTCAAAATTCCAACTTCCCAACCACATTAAGTTGCTTAAAATCATATTCATATAGTTCATTTTGGTTTCTTCCATTCTCTTTCTTCAACGGCCTGTTTACAAATTTTACTTAGAGCTTTTATAAACTAGTTTCATATCAATGTCATATCTCTAAACTATTACATTTCTCTAAGATAGCAGTACTATATTAGTACACAAGCATCTGTAGTCCTTAGAAACACCTGACTCCCCTATCAGCCCATCTGCATTGTGTGAGTTGTAAATAGCATTTCAAGTATGCATGAATCTTTAGAAAATATTCGTATATGGAAGCTCRGAAAAATATGATGTACCAAAAGATTCTCATTAGTTAAAAATATTTAATATAAAATAGCACTCAAAGATAGAATGTTACCTAATAACTATCGGTCGAACTTGGTGAGGTCAGAAATACCTGCCTTTTAACCTAGTATGCGCATGCGACTTTCAAAATTTCCTACAATACTCTCCCTCTCGGCTACTCCCTTCTCTATTACATATTTCTTCTTCTTCTTCTTCTTCTTCTTCTTACCTCCTAACCGAGACATCAAGACCCCTCAATCTCATTTTTCTTGCTGCTCCTCATTTGCTGCTCCATCCCCTTAGCAATTCATAATGTTCTGCTCAGTTGAAGTCCAAGGACACCAAACTGATTTTTTGCAAACCAAGGTTAGAACTCATATCCACTTCTTTAGAAATCATGTTTAGACAATAGTTCAGGAATTTTATATGCTAATTTCTTGAAGATAGGATATTGAATGCTACTATAGAGGAATTGTTACTAACAGAATGTAACTAAATTTGATTAATAGTGTATTAGCATGCCTTTGTTATTGAATTTTTGCGTTAGGTTGCAGTCCAATATTGGCATGATGCATGCCTACTGCCTTTAAGTTTAATATTTGCAGGCATGGAAGTGATTATATTAAGTTGAGGAGTATTAATATGCGTTATGAATTGCTAATGTAAGTTGTGGTGTAAGAATTGTTGTTATTCTTGAATTATGAGTTAAATGAAAGTTTTGGTGGGAATAGAAATGGTGAAATTATGGTTATGTTTCTGTAGTAATGATTTTATTCTTTGATTATGAATTGAATTAATGTTTTGATACGTAGAGGAATGCTAAATCGGGATAGCCATAACCATAAATTGAAAATTTAGCACATTGTCCATAGTTTCAGTTTAAGACCTTAATAAACACAAACTGGAAAATCAGTGAAAAATAAGAATTATATGGATAGGGAGCCTTGTTTATTAGGATTACATCAGTATATAAATCACAAAAAAATATTTTCTAGAACTAGAAATATGAATGAAACAATATAAGTTGTCRGTTTGACCTAGATAAGTGATTATCCCTACTATTTTGATAAAATTTTGATTCAGTTAGGAAGTGAAATATTAAATATGTTATATGATCAGAGAGTTATGGGTCTTAGGGGTAATTAGAGATCAGTTTCAATTTGATTTGAACACGTAGAACTTGAGTTATGCATCAATCTCTAAGACCTTATCAATTTAAGCCCGCTTGTTGTTGAACCCTGTTTGTTCATCAAATTTGGTAGCTAAATGGACCATCGTAAGCACTAAAATATATATAAATGGATCTCTTAATATTTCAGAAATAAATGGCACTGGATTCATAGGATTAAMCAAAGYAGAATATGAGATATAAGCTTTCACTACTACCTGTTTTAGCTGATAAAACTCTAGACCTACAGTTTTAGTTTTACTGCAAATCAACCATAATTCCCACTTAGGTGTACTTAATATCATGAAATATCTAAATCTTAGGATAATTTTCAACAAATTGTGCATGAAATCACAACTTAGAACTCGGCTTATACTCAAATTACTCAACTTTGTCGGCCTAGGCAAAAATGGGCATTACTCATTTTTGTTAACTCTTTATGTCTTGAATGATTATAAACCTTTTATAGGATTAATTTTCTTTGAATATTAGAAATCATTGGGTCAATATTCTCTTGTTAAAAATTACTTGAAAATCAAAATTTGAAACCATAATTTGTACATATATTGTAGGCTCGAGAAAAATATTTCACCAGATTCATTAGAAAGGCGCTAAAGTTCTTAGAAATGAATAGATGTATAGTGTTATTCTTGGAATCTATTACCATCTTATAGTGGCTTATCATTCAACTAAGAATGCATTCATTACATGTTTAGGTAACTATAGCTAGGTGACTATTCTAGGAGTACCAATCTCTAGGTGAGTTCCCTAAAACTGTTTTTCCACAAACGCATACATTTTTTGTGAGKTTTCTTAAAATTTATTTTTTAAATAATCTTATCTAAATTGCTGAATTGATTTGATATGCTTGAGAGATGATTTCTTTGTAAGTRTTTTGAAATGTGCAATAACTCACTTCGTGAAGGATTTCATGTTTGCACAGAAGTATTTTAAAAGAGCATTGACTGAGTACTGTTCAGAGGATTTTTGAACTGTGAAAATGTGTTGAGATCGCTATTGATTGATATATTAATTTTGGAATCAAGATTGCTATTGATAAATTGATTGAGAATTATTGTCTTGGAATTGAGYACTCGATTGGTGACTCTAAATAACTAGACTAGAGGGCAATGCGAGGACCTCTTGAGCTAGCCGGACATTACTATTACAATTTTCCAGAATTGACCAAAGTCAGTGAATAATACTTGTGGACGGTCACGCCACTAGTACTCATGACTTATTTAGATGGTCGTACCCCTGATTTAGAAGGTTTAATCCGGGAGAGTCGACTCCGTTTCATCCAACTAGTAGGTAATATTGATTGATTTAAGAGGTGATAAGGTTGAAAATCACATGCTCAAACTCAGCTTGATAGGGCTGGTCATACTTGAACCCRAAAACTTTAACTCTTTTGGTAAAGGTTTGTTCATTGTGTTTTATATTCCTTTTGACCTAATGAGTTTTTCCAAATGCATTGAATTTATTTATCAAATTGTTCTACTCGCTGAAAGCTTGAAAACAAAATATTATTGGATGCAATTTGTTCTTAACATTCCTGAACACTTGTTTTAACTATTGTTAGATTATGCTTCATGAAATTAACTCACTATGTAGACGTGCGAAACTCACTAAGCTATTGCTTACAGTTTTCCTCCCGTTTTTCTTAGTGACAAGTATGGCTTACTAGCATGTCAGATTGGCAATGAGAGCTTAGGAATAGTTGTCATTTTGAAGCACAAGAGTGAATATTTATATTATTGGTGTTTTTGGACTATTATAACTATGGCATAATTTAATAAGTTTGTAATAAACATAGTATTTGTAATTGTCTATTTGGGATCCCTAATCCCTGCAGAGTGTAATTGGACTTTAAGTTATAATTTTGCAGTAGACACAATCTATTTATTGTGATTGTATCGATCGTAAAGAGACAAGTGATGACTCATCCGGCCCAAGGCATAACTAGGGCTCGACGGGGATGTCACACTAACTATATTGAATGTTGCTAGTTCCAGGCGTTYAAAGATAAATAACTCCACAAAGAACACTTTGTTAGAACAAATTGAATTCCTCAACTCATATTATATGACCAATCTCATTAAACTACTAATTCTATAACGTTTTCTTGGAGGAAGCAGCTACCTYATTTTCTATGGGTGTTAATGTCTTTTGAATGAATTGTTGTGAAACTTGCTGCAAAATCTATTACCAGATTTCACAAATGCTTTAGTTTTTCACCATGACAATTGGACTTTGACAGCGAGGTCATAACAAGTGGTATAGTCACCTTTGTCGAGATGACATTCACACATAGAAAAGGGTTYGCTGGATGTTGGAAGTCGACTGGGTTGGTCTGGTGGGTTGTGATTGGTTAACCTTTTCCTGGGTGAGAGAGAAACCGTCTGTTCTTATTCATAGAGGAAATGAAAGTTGCAGAGTGAATTGAAAATGGCGGGACAATAGTCCTTATAATGTATCAAAATCTTGAAAAATCATTCTTACAGTTTTTGTTAATACCATTTGCACCAATATCCTTTTAGKTGTTTCAATTTGCACACTTTACTCCTTTTTAGAAAAATCAATCTCGTGCATTATGAGACTAACTAAGGAAAAAATATTAAAATTTTACCTGTTAAGCTCGTTGATGATCATTAACACTCAATTTTTAGGGGGTGAAATTTATAACTAACTTACAAAACTCAAACTTAATCTACACAACAAGTTTTAGGGTAAGCAACAAAATACTCATGTATTTTCAATGGTTACAATAAAGTTTTCTAAATTCTTCTAACACGTGCGAGATGTGTAATACAAATATTAATTATTTTGCTTACTAGGGACCTTGTCACCATTGTTTCTTACTGGACTTTTACTTAAAATGAGTAACACAAATTACATCATAGGAAGACAATCAAGGTATACTCAAAATCAGTAACACTATTTATACTAAATCTTGCATTCTCATACTTATATAACAATAAATAGAATAACAGAGAATGAAATATTAGTTATACCTTTAATTCTATCATAAGCATAGGAATAAGTAAAACAAGTATAGCACAAATCTACAATATCYGTTAGATAATTAAAGATTTAGTATAAATATATAGTAAAAACCAACATTTATTCACCGGTATTGACATTTAAGTTCCAGAATTTAAAATTAAGTAATTTCACAGCAATGCTACTTTGTGAGAACAAATTAATCTCTCCAACTCTTGGTACATGGCCACTCTCATTATGTTTGTAATTCTATAACCCTTTTGTGACAAAAGTAGCTATGTGGTTGGTGATGCTGCTGATGACTTTTCTTTCACTTGCTGTTCAACTCCTTGTAAAATCAATGACAAGATTATACAGATAGTCATCTTTGCACAAGGCATGATATACAAAAAAATACTGAAGAACTTTCTATTGTAAAAATATATATATATATATATATATTCTTTAAGCATGTACAACTTGTCGATACTAATATTAATTGTTTTGCATATTCAGAACATTGTAACCTTCGTTTCTTTCTTGAGTTATACTGAAAATGAGTAAAATTATTCACATCATATGAATAAAAACATAGTGCACTCAAAATAAGTAATACTATATATATTGAATCTTGTTTTAAGTGTTATTAACTCCTTAGTTCTAGAAATTTAAAAGACAAGTCCCAACAAGGCCACTTTTTATCATAACAAATTGAATTCCCCAACTCATGGTAAATGACCCATCTCATTAAGCTCCTAATTCTATAATGCGTTCGTGGAGAAGTTATCTATCTCCTTTGTGGTGGAGTCACCTTTCTAGAGGTGACATTCACACATGGAAAGGATCCGTTGGATGTTGAAAGTTGGTCGGGTTGGTCTGGTAGGCTGGGATTGATTAACCTTTTTCTAGGTTAGAGAGAAAATGGTTGTTTTTATGTGTGGAAAGAATCAAAGCTGCACAGTTATTTGAAATTGGCAGGACTATCATCCTTAAATGTGTCAAATCTTGAAAAATCATTCTTATAATTTTTGTTAAYACCATTTGCACCAAAGAACTTTAAGGTGTTTCAATTTGCACACTTTACTCCTCTCTAGAAAATTAATCTAGTGCATAATGAGATTAACTAAGTAAAAAGTATTAAAATGTTAATTTTTACTGGATGTGAAATTTATAACTAACTTAAAACACTCAAACTCAAGTCATACTCAAAATATATCTATCCTTTCCTTTTGGGGCAATCAACAACATAATCATGTATTTTAAAAGGTTACAATAATTTTTTAAAATTCTTCTAACACATGTGATGTGCTTATAGAAATATGAATTATTTTTCTTTCTAGGGACCTTTTCACCATTATTTCTTACTGGATGAGTAACCAAAATTACAGCATGAGAAGRCAAACAAAGTATACTCAAAGTAAGTAACACTATTTATACTAAATCTTGCATTCTCATACTTATATATCAACAAATAGAATAATAAAAAATTAAAATATTAGTTATATCTTTAGTTCTATCATAAGCATGTCAATAAGTAAAATAGTATGCGAACAAATCTACAATATAAATGTCTATTATAAACCAATACTTATTCACCGGTATTAATTCTTTAGTTTCAGAATTTAAATTAAAGATAAGTGACTTCACAACTATGCTACGTTGTGAGAACAAAATAATCTCCAACTCTTGGTTAATAACCACTCTCATTATTCTTCTAATTCTTTAACCCTTTCGTGTCAAAAGTAGCTATGTTGTTGGTGATGAATGCCAATGATTTTTCTCTCAACTGTTGCGCAACAGCCTGTAAAATCAATGACAAGATTATACAGATAGTCTTCTTTGCACAAAGCATGATATACAAAAAAATACTACCGGACTTTCTATTATTAAAAAATATAAAATAAAATTTATTATTTAATCATGCACAACGTGCGTATACTTATATTAGTTGTTTTTCTTATTCAGGACATTATAACCTTCATTTCTTTCTCGAGCTTTACTAAAAATGAGTAAAACTGTTCACATTATGTGAATACAAATAAAGTGCACCCAAAATAAGTAACACTATTATATTGAATCTTGCTGTAACTATTATTAACTCCTTAATTCCAGAAATTTAAAGATAAGTAATGCTCCAACAAGGACACTTTATCAAAACAAATTGAATTCTTCGCCTCATGGTACATGACCAAACTCATTAAGCTTTTAACTCTATAACGCTTTCTTGGAAGAAGYAGCTATCTCGTTTGCGGTATAGTAACCTTTGTGGAGGTGACATTCACAAACAGAAAGGACCATTGGATGTCAGAAATCGGACGGGTTAGTCTAGTTGGTTGGAATTGGTTAACCATTTTCTTGATGAGAGAGAAACCATTTGCTTTTATGCATGGAGGGAATGAAAGTTGCGGAATGATTTGAAACTAGCAGAATTATCATTATTATAATGTGTCAAATCTTGCAAATTAAAATTATCCTTACATTTTTTGTTAAAACCATTTGCACAAATAAACTTTGAGGTGTTTCAATTTGTACACTTTACTCCTTTCTGAAAAAATCAATCTAGTGCAGAATCAGATAAACTAAGTAAATAGTAATAAACTTTTACCCGTTAACATTGTTAGTGATCCTTAACACTCAATTTTTATTAGGGGTGAAACTTATGACTAACTTAAAAAACTCAAGCTCAACTCATACTACGCAACAACTTTAGTGGGTAAAAAAGAAATACTCATGTATTTTAAATGGTTACAATAATTTTTTATTTAATTCTTCTAACACATGCGATGTGCGTTTATAGATATTAATTGTTTTGCTTACAAGGACCTTGTCAAATTTGTTTCTTACCCAATTTTTAATCAAAATGAGTAACACAAATTACATCATGAGAAGATAAACAAAGCATACTCAAATAAGTAACACTATATATACTAAATCTTGCATTCACATGCTTACATATCAACAAATAGAATAACAAAAAATGAAATATTAGTTATAAATTTAATTCKCTCATAACATATCTATAAGGAAAATAAGTACAGCCAAAATCTATAATATCTTTTAGATAATTCAAGTTTCAATATAAAAGTCTACTATAAACCAACATTTATTCACCGGTATTAACTCTTTAATTCTAGAATTCAAAGATAAGTAACTTCACAGGAATGTTACTTTGTGAGAACAAATTAGTCTCCCTGATTCTTGATACAAAGGCCACTTTCATTATGTTTCTAATTCTATAACCCTTTCGTGGCGAAAGTAGCTATGTTGATGGTTGCAGGAGTCAATGGATTTTCTTACAACTGCTATACAACTCTGTGTAAAATCAATGAAAAGATTATAAAGATAATCTTCTTTGCACAAAGCATGATATACAAAAACATGTTGAAGGACTTTCTATTGTCAAAAAAATGAAACAAAATTATTCTTTAAACATGTACAACTTATGTATACTTATATAACTGTATTATGTATTCAGAATCTTGTGACCTTTATTTCTTTCTTTAGTTTTACAGAAAATGATTAAAAGTATTCACAACATGTGAATCCAAACAACATATACTCAAAATAAGTAATACTATTTGTACTGAATATTATGTTACTATTATTGTAATACTCCCAAAATAGAAACTATCATAACTCGGGAATGTCACCCATTACCTTCACTTATAATGAAATCACTCCAAATCCCAATAATATAATTTACCAACTAAATACTCATATATTTAAAATCGAGCGGAAGCTTTTGAAAATAAACGAATAAAATTTAAACATTCAACAAATTCATAAATTAMTAGAAAATTTAATTAACAGAATGACTCTTGGGTATCTAAGTTAGCTCCCAAGCGATCTCCACACACCATCTAGCTAGTCAGCACCTGAAATGTAAAATAAGAGAATATGAAATGAGCTACAGTGCATGACACRTGCATTCATGTATGAGATTTACTTATTGAGCTAAGTTCAAAAATTCACTTTGCTAAAACTTTCCAAAAATTTCCTTTCAAATCGTCAGCTCACTTGGTGTAACACCTAGCTATTAAGCTYTATAGTGGGAAATTATTATTTGAAATCTAATCACATTCTACAGGTAGAACTGCAAATCAGTTAACGTAATTTAATCTTTTCCTGAACATCACCTCATAAGATGTGAATAACACATGAATTCCCACCCTAAAATAGGATTAGGTCTGGTGCGCCGGTCCAACACCCCATTCCCCACTCGCAACTTTCGTGATCTAAGCTTTACACTCCTTTTCAAAATCCTCAATGTTTGGAAATCATTYATCATAAGAAAATAACATTTTTCCAAACTTCATTGCTCAAAATATTTTCCTTTCCAAAATTTCATTCTTTAAAGCATTTCCTTTCTTGAATGTATAATTATCCATGCCAGAGAATGTGCAACTACTATAAACTACATGCTCAAGATCATGRASCACATGAACTCTTAACTTAAAATTTCTAACATGTCATCAAGTAGAAAAATTCACATAAATAAAATCATAAATCATATCACATAAAAGAAATCCTATTATAACAATGAACTCACATTCAATTCACATGAAGATTCAATTATAACAATAAYACACTYGTATCATAATTAATGAGAATGTGATAATTTACTTAAATACTTYAATATCAATTATGAATTCACATTCAATTCATAGAAGAGAAACATAATTATAACAATTAGTGAAAATGTGAGAATTCACTTACTTGTAGTCCTTAGTAAATTTCTTTACTTTTAATCCCTAGCGGGGTGCCTTGGTTGCCCACAACGTCAATGTGCCACAGTAGTCTAATATTATTACACAAAGAACATTCATCTAAAACTTGTTTAACCAAACACATTCATGTAATACAAGTGTTTATCATTAATACCTTCATCATTTTTCTTATGGTGACCTTAACCAATAATTTCTCAAGATTAGTTTCCATGTCAACAAAAATCGAACTACTAATAGTATAATTTAACTTCATGACTCCTAATTTGTTCTTAAAATAAAAATAATAATCATARTCACAATATACATATCTTATCATACAAATCCTAAATTTCACTCTAACTTATATTCTAACATATTTCTAGAATTATATCTGTCACACTAACTTAAATTTTATATTAAACATATTTCATATTTTTTCTTAATTATTATTACATAATACAAACTTAGTTCATTCGGTTAATTTAAATGAAGAAACTAAGGATTCACCTTCAATCCCGAACCTTAGGTGTGGTGTTGAGTCTAAAATGTAATGGCGTCTGTTTTGGAAAAATCCACTCGGGGAGTGCGAATGGCAGTTCTAGTCACGCACGTGCTGCGCGCACGTAACTAGTTCAAGGAAAGGTGCAAGATGCCTGGGCGTGTGGGCACCCTCTATTCTGGTTAACTTGGCAAGCAGGCAGCTATCTTGTTTGTGGTACAAATTGAATTCTCTGACTCAAGCTTCTAACTTGATAGCTATTTCTTTGAGCAAGCAGCTATCTTGTTTGTGGTGTAGTGACCTATGTGGAGGTGACATTCACAAATTGAAAGGGTTTGCTTGATTCCGAAAGTTGGTAAAGGTAGTCTAGTGGGTTGGGATTGGTTAACCATTTTCTACGTGAGAGAGAAATCATTTTTCTTATTGCATGGAGGGAATGTGATTTCAAATTGACAGGAAGATCATCCTTATAATATGTCAAGTCTTGCAGTGTTATCCTTACAGTTTTTGTTACTACCGTTTGCACCAATGAACTTTCAGGTATTTCAATTTGCTCACTTTACTCCTTTCTAAAAAATTAGTCTTGTGCATAATGAGATTTACTAAGTAAAATGAATAATCTTTTACCYATTAAGTTTGTCAGTGATCCTTAACACTCAACTTTTTTTTTGGGTGAAATTTATAACTAACTTAAAAAACTCAAACTCAACTCATACTACCCAACAACTTTAARTGGTTACRATAATTGTTTTCAATTTTCTAACATGTGCAATGTGCGCATATAGATATTATAATTTTTGCTCACTAGGTACCTAGGTACCATTGTTTCATACTGGATTTTTACTCAAAATGGGTAACAAAAATTACATCATAAGAAGAGAAACAAAGTATATGTAACACCCCCAAATTAGAACTATCCTTACCCAGGAATGTCACTAAAAACCTTCACATATATTGCAAAAATTGGGGAAATAGAAATTTTGGATATTATATTACAAAGGGTTTACAAAAATTCAAGCAGAGTTTCCTCTGTAATATCAACGTATTCCTCTTGTATACAATTAGAAAATTTCGCACCCAACATTCCTAGTACTCCACATATAATGAAATCACCCAACCCCAATAATATAATTTACCAACAAAATACTCATAACTTTAAAATCTAGCGAAAGCTTTTGAAATAAAACGAATAAAAATTTAAGTATTGAATAAGTTCATACATCAATAGAAAATTTAATTAGCATAAATGACTCTTGGGTATCAAAGTCAGCTCCCGAAACGATCTCCTAACACCATCTAGCTAGTCATTACCTAAAACATAAAATAAGGGAATATGGGGTGAGCTACTAAACTCAGTAAGTAAATCCCATATATGATTGAATATATTATGCACTATATGTCATGTAGTTCAAAATTTTTCTTTTCAAATCGTGAGCTCACTTGGTGTAACGCCTAGCCATTAAGCTCTACAGTGGGCAATTATTATTTGGAACCTGATCACATTCTATTGRTAGAACCGCAAAACGGTTGATATTACTTAATCTTTTCCTTTCATTTTCACCTCAAAAGATGTGAACATTACTTACACTCCTACCCTACAAGAGGGTTAGGAAGTGCACCATTCCCTCACGCCTCATTTCCCACTCGCACATTTCATGGTCTAGGCTTTACACTCCTTTTCAAATTCTTAATGTTTGGAAATCATTTAACATAAAAATCACATTTTTCCAAAACTTCATTTCTCAAAACATTTGCTTTTCCATACTTCATTCTTTAAAACATTTGCTTTCTTAAATGCATGATTATGTCCATGCTAGAAAATGGTGCAAAATATTATAGACAATATGCATATGAATATAGATCACATAAACTCTGAACTTAAACTTCCTAACATGTCATCAAGTAGAAAAATTTACATTCCTGAAATAAAATTATAGATCATATTACATAAAAGCATTACAATTATAACCACAATACACATGTAATACAATTAATGGGAATGTGGAAATTTACTTACATAAAAAAAAAAGAGATTTACTTACGTAGAACTCACATTCAATTCATATTCAATTCAACTAAGAGCAATTTAATTATAACAACAATACATATTCATTAATGAGAATGTGAGAATTTACTTACTTAAAGTCCTTAGTAAATTTGGTTACTTTAAAACGCTAGCAGAATGCTTTGGCTGCCCACAATGTTAATGTGCCAAAAGTATCCTAATATTGTTACATAAAGAATATTTTTAGCTGAAAATTGTTTAACCAAATACATTTATTTAAATAAGTGTTCATCATTAATATGTTTTTTATTTTTCCTATAGGTGACATTAACCAATAATTTTCGAGTTTAATTTTCATGTCGATAATAATCAAACTACTAATAGTATAATTTAATTTCATGATCCCTAATTGTTCTTAAAATAACAATAATAATCATAATCACAATATATATTATTTTATCATACAAACCCTAAATTTCACCTTAAATTATATTCCAACATATTTCTAAAAATATATGCTTCTTTTGCTTAATTGTACTAACTTAAATTTCACATTAAACATATTCCATATTTTTCTTAATTATTATTGCATAATACAAATCTTAGGCAATTCGATTAATTTAAAAGATGAAACTAAGGATTCACCTTAAATCCCGAACCTTATGTGTAGTATTGAGTCTAAATTATAATGGTGTCAATCACGCTTGGCAAAAGAATATGCTCTGGGTGTGCAAACAACAGTCCTAGTAGTGCACATTTGACGCGCACGCAACTAGTTCAAGCGGATGGCACACGRTGCCTGGTCGTCTGGGCGCCTGGGTGCCTGGTGATCTCCTTCTGCAGGTGAATAGTACCCCATCCAGGCGACTGTTGATGGCAGTGGTCAAGGAGACCTAAACGGCACAGCGAGTAGTGAAAGCCAATCTGGAAGGCAATAGGTTACGTGGAGTGGGCGGTCCGCTCTTGGTTGGCGACGAAAGAGAGCCGACGAGCAGCAACCAATCAGCACCTAAATATGGAACTCCCTTTTTTGATCAACCGGTAAATCTCAATCGCAGCAATAGTGGATCTACAACGGCGACATCAAGTGATGAGAGCGGTGAAGACAGAGGATAGAGGATGAGTAGTGGTCGCACGACAAAGCTTCTCTGAGCAGTCGCAGATCTGATAGGTAAATCAATTCCTGGCGCAGCTATGGCAGACTCCAGTCGAGGAGAGGGAGGGAGGGAGGGAGAGAGAGAGAGAAGAGAGAGAGAGAGAGAGAGAGAGAGGTCAGCTTCAACAGCGTTGGTGAGTGTAAAGGGAGGTGGCGGTGGTGACGGTTGGGTTTAGGGTTTTTGGTGAAGAAGATGAACAGTCATCTTCACATTAGTTTTTTTTTTTTTTCCAACTAAAGTAGCCCTAACCAACTAAGCCCAACTAAATTAAGATCTATTTTTTTCTTCTGGCCCAAAATAAAACTCTAATTCAATTTTAGGTTTAGATAAGAATAAAACGGACTCTAAGTCAGTCTAAGTCAGGCCTAAATTAATTAACTAAGATTTTTAATTAAATTAAACTMATAAAATTTCACATGYAAATAAATATACGCACATAAAAATGCACAAATAATTAACCAATCAGAGAATTAATAATTTATTTGTAATTGGCACATTGACCATTTTGGCTTCCAAGTCTTCCRTTGTAAAATACTCAAAAAACTAATAATCATGAATATAATCTAATTTGTGAATTATAATATAATATATAGAGTTCGTAAAAATAGTGAAAATTAAATCTTGAGTATTACAGTATAATTAAAATAAGTCACCATTTATACTAAATCTTCTTATGGTTATATATCAACAAATAGAATAAGAAAATGAAACATTAGTTATACCTTTAAGTCTATCATAAGCATATCAATAAGTAAAATAAATATAGCCAAAATCTACAGCATCTGTTAGATAATTCACAATTTAGTATAAATGTCTACTATAAGCTAACATTTATTCACTGGTATTACCTCTTTAGTTCCAGAATTTATAAGTAACTTAACAGTAATGCTACTATTTTGAGAACAAGTAAATTTTCCTAACTCTTGATACATGGAAACTCTCATTATGCTTCTAATTCCATAACCTTTTCGTGGCAAAAATAGCTATGTTGTTGGTAGGGTGCTGATGACTTTTCTTTCAACTGCATTGCAACTCCCTGTAAAATTAATGACAATATTATATGGATAGTCTCTTTGCACACAAAAAAATACCGATGGACTTTTTACTGTTAAAAAAWTTTTATTCTTTAAACATGCACAATGTGCGTATACTGATATTAATTGTTTCGCTTATTCAGGACCTTGTAACCTTCATTTCTTTCTTGAGTTTTTCTCAAAATGAGTAAAACTATTCACATCACGTGAATACAAACAAAGTACACCCGAAATATATAACACTATTTATATTGAATCTTGGATTAATTGTTATTAACTCCATAGTTCCAACAATTTAAAGATAGATAACTCCCCAACAGGCCTTTTTATCAAGTCAAATTGAATTCCYTGACTCATGATACATGTCTAATCTCATTAAGCTGCTAATTCTGTAATGCTTTCTTGGAGGAAGCAACTATCTTGTTTTTGGTGTAGTCACCTTTGTGGAGGTGACATTCACAGGTAGAAAGGATTAGCTGGATGTCAAAAGTCGATCGGGTTGGTCTAGTGGGTTGGGATTGGTTAAGCATTTTCTGGGTGAGAGAGAAACTATTTGCTTTTATGCATGGAGAGAACGAAAKTTGCAGAGTGATTTGAAACTGACACGAAGATCATCCTTATAATGTGTCAAATCTTGCAAAATYATCCTTACAGTTTTTGTTAATACCATTTACACTAATGGACTTTYAGGTCTTTCAATTTGCACAGTTGACTCATTTCTAAAAGTTCAATCTAGTGTTGAATGAGATTAACTAAGTAAAAAGTATTAAAATTTTACTCTTTAATTTTGTTTGTGATCCTTAACAATCAATTTCTATCAGAAGTGAAATTTATAACCTAAAAAACTCAAGCTCAATTCATACTACCCAACAACTTTAGGGGTAATCAGCAAAATACYCGTGTATTTTAAACAATTACAATAATATTCTTTAATTCTTCCAACACATGCAATGTGCGTATGTGGATACGAATTATTTTGCTTACTAAGAACCATGTCACCATTGTTTTTTTTACTGGATTTTTACTTAAAATGAGTCACACAAATTACATGATGAGAAGATAAACATAATGTAATAAATAAGTAACTCTGCAAAACACCCATCATTGAGAGAGGAATAATGTATTAACACTGTTTCAATGACATCAGCTATCCTTAGATAGCTAGTCTRCATAATTCATGACTAACTCGAATGTCCTTGCTTATCATTGGAGTAGAGTTGTCAGATAGGCCAACCCATTRGCTCGCAAGCTRGCCCACCACCAACCCACCTTTAGGTGGGCTTAGGTGGGCTAGCCCATTGGATTGATGGGTTGGGGGTTTCCAGGGTTATGGGTAGGTGGGCTTACCCACCAAAAAATAAATAACAAAAAAATCATAAAAATCATAAAATCTAAAAAAAAACTCTAAAAGTTCCATAAAAAAGCCTAACAAAATAGTTAAATGATTGTCATAAAAATCCACTATATTCCATACTAATTTATAAAGTTTATGAAAATATCGTTCAATATAAAATTCATCAATAAGTAATAAAATCTATTAAACTAAAATAGTACAATGTTCTGTAAAATTTTTCACTGAGCAAGAAGGAATGGCGGCTAGAGAAATTGAGGGAAGGATGAAATGATGAGTCTGTTTGTGCAACTTATATGCATTGTGTTGTCAAATTTGGAATCTTGGGTTGTACTGACTACAATTTAGGAAATAGGTTTCAATTGAAGAATTCTTTTTATTATTTTTTTACAATATGGCAGGCTGGCCCRCGACCCCAACCAATCAAATCCGCCTTATATCGTGGCCAAAATGGGGTCGGCTTGTGGAGCGCCACCTTTTCTGGCTAGGGATTTTCAATCCAACCCACTCTTTTTTAAGGGCAGGCTAGGTTGGCTTGGCGGGCCTAACCCATTTTGATAGCTCTAACTAGTAGCTACCTAGAAGAACACATTCTTCAGTCAATTTCTTAGGGCTTTGGATCATTTGRTTATCCTTTGGACAATCACAATGGGGTGATTAATTCTTCACAAAATGAAGCACCGAAACTATCTTGTACCAGTCTTTCTTAGTTAATTAGATATCATACTCCCAAACATATAAGGTTATTGATCTACACAAAGATCCCTCCTATAGTGTATCAAAGAATAAAACCCTAGGTTCACTTGACCACCAAGTAGTACCCAAGTACTATCACGCAATAGCAGTGATATTCTGATTTCTATAGGGATAGTACTTTAACATAAACAGATATCACAAGTCCTACTTTACRATATCAAATATGCTTGTGCAATTGGAGTTGACAGACTACCCACTGATTAAAGCAAGTCATTCACCATTAGAATCCATTGCACAATGATCTTATCATGATAGAATTCCCAGTTCTATCAAAARAACAAGAGCCAATTTTTCTTGCTAACTAACTACCCAAAGTTTATGTCTATCTGTAAAGAACGACCCATCACATAAACCATTTACTTAATATCTTGGACCCATTACCATACAATATGCAGTTTAATATATGTACCAAAATAGAATAGATAGAACTACTCATTTTATTGCAATTACAGAAATACATTGTCTTTAGGGCATATAATTCTAACAATTGATGCAAGTCATGGTAATGAGATGCGCAATAAGTATGTCAATCATGTCAATGCTTTAAGGCACATTGGAACATCTCTTAACCTACTACATCACAGTCACTTCGAGTTTAAATCAACCATTGACAGCCACTATCACTCGAGGACTACATATTTGGATGGTTTTGGTATCCAACTTCCCAAGTTGCAAGCACAACTTTAAGCCTGTATGAATTAAGCTTCTTTTAGTCGTGCTCCAAGAGATGAAGATGAAGAACAAGATGAAGATTAGCTTGTTCATGTTGTTTATGACTTTAATGTCCTAGAGCTGTTCTTGTTTTCTCTTGGATATTTTCCTTTCTGTTATTTTGAATTCATGTTTGTTTTTAGTTTTATGTTGTTTTGGATTTGARCAAATGATTATTTTGGATTATGTTGTTCTTAGAAGTTTGTTTTTTTGACTATCTGGCTTATATTATCTTTCTTTGATAAACTTTGTTTAAACTATGAAAAGGCGCATATACATCTTTTCGTTGCTCAAAAAGGTTGAGTACCCTTACTCCCTTAGCTTTCCATTATGTTTCTTTGTTGGCACTAACAAAAAGGGGGAGAAAAGATGCAAAAGAAAGAAAGAGGAGAGATATTTTTTGGGTATCTAGAAATGGGGAGTTATTCATGATAGGGGAGTTTATGTCTCCTTAATCTTTATTCCCTTTTATTATTCAATTACTCATATTGAGAAGAGATATTTTTTTAGTATCTAGAAAGGGGAGTTATACATGATTGGGGGAGTTTGTGACTCCTTAATCTTTATTCCCTTTTATTATTCAATTACTCGTATTATCCTACACTCATGTTTTTATCATTATCTCTCTTTTGCAATCATTTTTTTGTCATCATCAAAAAGGGGGAGATTGTTAAGGTTGAGTGCCTATTCACAATCAATTCTTATTTTGAGAATAACAAAACATTGAATATTACTAATGATCTATGTGAGTTAATCTTATAGTTAGGAAGTTAAAGCACGTGTTTWCTTATTGAAATTAACTTAATTGCATACAACTCACAAGGAGAAGTTAAAGATCCTCAAATCTATTGTACATTGAAGCTTCTACAACAATTGAAGACTTGAAGACCATAGATTAGTCATGTTCCAGTTCAATAAGTTATAGAGTTATATTTCATATTGTGATTAATCCCTTTGAGAGTTTGTTTTAAGGTCATAAACTGATAAACCTTCTTACAGAACTTCACATAACTTATTTCACACTACAAAAGGAGTTTTGAAAAACATTAGCCAATATTTATTGCACAATTAACTTGAATAGATTGATTTTTACACTGATTGTGGGCAAGGACACATGCCACGGACAGTTGAACCGTCCTTAGCTTCAATCCTTGGCCACGGACAGTATGTAGCATCTGTTCCTGTGTCCGTAGATGTCTTGAAGGTTCAGAAAGCTTAACGACGAAATCACAGACGGTATCAAGGATGCAAGGGTGCATCTGTGGAATCAAGATTTTTCAGAATTAGTGCCTAACAGCTATGTCAACAGTTGTTTGACTAAACCCTTATTTTTTCACTATATATACTCATTTTTGGAGCTTCTTAAAGATATGAAACTGAGCTATTAATACAAGAGAAAAATCTTTGAGTTATCCATCTTGCATTCATCTTTTTATTGAGCTAAATCTTCATATTCTCACAAGGCACTCACTTAAGCTTTATCCCTCTTMTACAAATTTTCTCGAAGATGTGATTAGAGCTTCAAGTTGTATATCCATCCTTAAAGGGGTTCATTTTAACCTCCTATGTAAAACTCATCCTACATAAGGTGAGTTCTTGATTACAAATTTACATTTTATGTTGATTGAGATTTTACTTGTGTAAAATCCTAGGAAGGCTGCGCCTCTCTTGGATTGGAAAAAGGTTTGTTGTGTGATACCTTGTTTCTATAAACTTCATGTAATTACACAAGATTAGTTGAAGTTTGAAATCCTAAGGGGGATTGTAGGTAGTGAAT
The DNA here is from genome assembly GCA_001752375.1 of Rhazya stricta. Lineage (NCBI taxonomy): Eukaryota > Viridiplantae > Streptophyta > Magnoliopsida > Gentianales > Apocynaceae > Rhazya > Rhazya stricta. The sequence goes on from MEJB01000031.1 coordinate 1,663,900, forward strand.
ATAGACTTTGGAGAGTCGAACCACTATAAATCCTTGTGTCTTGTCTCTTTTTTTTTTTTTTTTCCTTTGGTTTAAATTGCTTATCTTCACTTTGAGATATATATTAATTGTAGCTCTTATAGTATCACTTGAACTAATTGGATATTGATTGCATATATTATAGTATCTTAGGGTATTCATCTTATTGAATCTCATTGATTATTTCTATTGGATAAATTTTGAGTTATTATTATTATAGCACTACATATATTATTCATTGTCAATATTCAATGTCTTTTGGGATTGGATTGGTTACCTAAACTAATTGAGGGTAGAAAAAGTTGTTAGCTCTTAATTCACCACCTAGGCATTTCAGTGATGCTTGGTACAAATGAAAACTCCTTGYGTAATTGTTGGATTGGATCTCCGCTTAGATTATAGAAACACACACAAAAGTATCGTGGTTAACATGTAATAAATAGTGACTAGAGTATCGTTCCCACTAGGATTGATCTAATGAAAAGTCAATGTGAAAACTCGATAAAAAATATATAATAATGATGTAGCTTGTGGTCATTAGAAAATAAGAGTAAACGAAAGTAATACTAAAAGCAGTAGAAGTTAAAGATGACAAATCCAAAATTCCCTAATGCTTTGCTACCTAAAGATGAAGATGAGGATGAGAACTATAATGAAGAAGAGGATGTTGATGTTGTTGATGACCAAGTTGAGCAGTCAGTCAAACGGACAGATAGCCAGGTAAAGAAAATTTTGTTTAAGTTTATTGTGAGGCCTGATTGGCCAATGAGAACTATTGTTTACTCCTGGAAGGATGAGAGAGAACCACCCCCTCCCTTAGGAAATGTGCATGATATTTGTTTCATTTTAGTTAAGTATGCTGTTATGAGTGTTCTAGAACTTTTAAAATAGTTTGAAGTAGGAGTAGTTTCATGTTATTTTTCAGTAATGAATATCTCTTTTGGTTGTTCATACTTCATGATTTGCATTCTAAGTTATGCTCTAGTAATTTTTCAATGGCTGCTATTTTTTATCGTGATGATTTATAATAATTTCTTTTGCCTATGAATCAGTTTATGTTAATACTTAAGACTGGTTCTTTACTTTTAATGCACGGAATTGAAGCCTAGAAATTAAGAGTATATATTACTCCAGTTCATTTTTTATTGAGTGAAGGTTTGAGGTTTGGACTTATCTGGGAATTTTTGAAAGTTATGTAGAAAGGTAGCCTTGGTTGAGAGGAATAATCTATAATTTAATATTAGTTTGGGGGAGGTTAAAAAGCCATTAAACAACTACTCCTCTGCCTCTAGTATTCGAGTAATCAGAGACACTCATGTATATGACGTTCCCRCCGATCCTTAGGTATGACTRGGGCCAAATGAGYTGTCGTCYATCTCTCAACTGGGATACTATTACAATAAATATTGTATCTTGACAGKTGATACTATTACATTCTAAATTGCAGTCAAATGGGGAATAAGGATTCCTTAAAAAAAAAAAAAAAAAAAACAAGTGTGATGTCTCTGCCGACTTAACAAACTTACTTCTAGCATCAATAAAATAGGTATCCTTTCTAGCACTTAAAAGTGACAATTTTCCCTAAGCGCTCGTAACCAATCCGTAGTCCTAGCAAGTCGTACCTATCACTAAGAAAACAAGAGAAAGCTACGAGTGCCAGCTCAGTGAKTCCCGCACATGTTCAATGTGAATTTTAAAACAAGAGGACGGTTTCCAAGTAAAATAGTTAGTAACAATATCTGAAAAATAATATAAAAAGTATAAACARTTTAGGCAATGAAAAAACACATTTTTCAATAAAATACTGCTCTTTCGAAAAACCATACGATAGCACATGTCAAAATCGCTTTAACAAATATCGAGTATCAAAAGTAGGTTTTAATAAAAATAGTAGTTCAATTCACAATCTGTTATTGTAGAGTTAAACTYATACGGGGTCGATAGTACCAGSCTTGTCACTTCGTTGTATGCGCGCAATTTTCAACCTCACACAGCACAAACACAAGAGATGTACCCACTTGCTAGGTAATACAGAGTTTGTCATTCCCAAGTTAAACCTCCTAAACAAGGGGGCGACGTCCACAAGTGAGCCGTGGATGCTTATGGTACGACATCCGCCGATACATTCCCAGTCCGCCATAGATAGTACTACTGATTTTGGCCAAGTATGGCTAATCTCCAAATAAAATGGTGCGCATTTCCTGAGGAACGCTCGGTTCTAAATTTTAGATACCCAAATACAGAACTAATTAATTAAATAATACTTAAGTAACCTAATTATTATCAAAAATTTCTAATCCCCTATTCCGTACTCGTGGAGAAATCTGCTCCAACTTTCTCCAGATTTGTTGAACATAGTGGATAAGATGGTTAAAAGGTTGAGATAAATTAGGGATAGGAGTGAGATAATTAAGGAATAAAAATAATCTTAGTCAAAACTATGACGGTAACCTTCGAAACACCCTAAATATTAACAGGCTCTTGCGTAAACACCAAAAATGTATTAAGTGCCAACTTATTTGAAATACCCACCAAATCTCACGTCACTTTGTCTTTGTAGTTTCCTGAGTGAGTAGCTTCTTTTAACTACCTTTACCACACGAATCACAGGCAACATCAATACTAATAATGTAAATCGGATATAGTTAGCATACAAAGAAATTAACAAGATATGTTGGGCGGGGGGGGGGGGGGGGGAAGTTTTCAGTTTCTTTTAGGGTGAATATAATTTTCATTTCATGCATTAACAGCTTGACATGAAACCCGAATCTCTCCTTGATCACCAGTCTTAACTTCAATGCTAGTAAGCCTCAAGAAGGATTGGCCCCAATTGTCAAAAAAACTGTCCTGATTATTTGCAAAGCTCCGAACTCTACCGATTGTTTTTTCATCAGATGCAAGCGAAGAATCAGACTGAAAAAGCCCCTTACGTATCAGAAGATCTTTATAGTATTGATTATCGAATAGTTGAGGAGTTGATGGATCATTGTTAACAGTTGCAGTAGCACTAGCCCCAGCTGGGCACTGTTTCATTAGCTGAGCTGCATAATCCATGTCTAGCGATGAATCAATGAGTGTTAAATTTCCCTTTGAGTCAAACTTGAATCGGTCGCTGAATGCACTGCAATGAGCTGATCCTATTGTGTGAGCACCTGCAAACCCAATCCAATACATAAAAGCATATGTTTTACTTGGGTAAGCCAAACGCGTTCCTAGTTCTCAACACATTAGCATTATTAAAGCTGGCTTACCATTCTATGTATTCATGTTGGACATCGTAAGGTAGCACATCTATTATTTTTCATCAGAAAAAGGAAGTGAATCAATTAATATTAAATGTGYGCTTACCTGAGAGGGTAACAAGATCATCCAACGACAGTCCCTTAGCTGAGAATATCTTGAGCATTTCATCCAATGTAAAACTTGTATCTATGATATTTGGTCTTACGTTCGAAGCCAGAGAGCGCCTCCCATCTCTCCTTCCTGTTGGAATCTCTATTCTTGGACCTCCTGTCTGCAGTATTATACATTGATCAACAATTAATCAACTCTTACGAATTTTTTGTTCAATGGAAGGAGAAATAATACTTTGCAAGTTTAGTTTGAGAAATAATACTTTGCAAGTTTAGTTTGCAAAGTGCTATTTTCCGTTTAATATAAAGGAAATGAATTTGAGTAATTTGACTTTACGAACTCAACAGCATCTCTAGCAGCCAAAGCTAGAACATCTGCACAAGAAACTATTCCTGGGCAAAACATTTCTAACACTCTTTTCGCTGAATCAATTACTGAAAATCCTCCCAGAGACTTGTTTGCTGGATCACTGCGCTCTGTTCCATCTCCTTGTAATAATACAGAAGCATCACAACCCTATTACGGTCAAACACCATCAAATTACAATATACAATAACCAATGACTCTCTAAGATTTAATTCTAGTCTTGCATTAAGAGGTCCTTTTGAGTTTTTCCTTTACATGAATTTCTACAAGTCAGCAGAGCAGGAAATAAACTGATGTGTGCTTGTGTGGGTAAATGTTAAATACTCTTAGGAAAATTTCGTTGGCTGAAAATGCAACTGTACTGATATGATTCTGGAAAATCTCATGTTTGAAGATAAAAAATTGTTAAAGGAAAATAAAAATGAAGAGAAGACAATAATTGCTGATATTAGAGGAAAATTTAAGCAAACCAACCTCTACAAAACAATCATGAAAAAGCAGGCGAAGAAGCTTTCCAGGAATTGAAGGGTCCTCTGATGAAGCTGATCTTACAGTATTCTTCACCACCAGTTCTGCTGCTGGACATGAGATTCCGTAGAAATCAACGAAGAGGCTAGACGACGACGCTACCAACAAACCAAGACAAAACGTCAAACAAAAACAAATATCAAGGCACACACAGGAATTGTTGAATATGATTTTCTGGGTCTTGGCCATAATCTGGGCACTCTTTTCCTGGAAAAATTCTTTCCATTCAATTTGTGYTGTAAAAATGTGATTCATTCAGTTCTTGCATACTGAAAAATAGCCGCAAAGGAGGTGTGATGACCCATTTTTTCATTTAAAGCCGCATTTATTCAGTTTGGTAATGTCAGAGTTCGATGGGGTTAGGAAGAGGGTGAGTTTCCCTTCAATGTGTTGTCAGAATTAGATAATTGCAAATTATCACCTTTCACTGTTGGTAAGGTGTGGGTTCTAATCATTTCGAGTGTTCGGGTTGCGAGTGAGGCATAAAATATTTATGGCATTCAAAACACAATTGTCCAATGAAGTGTAACTTTTACAATGTCATCTAAGAGAGGAAAAATATGGATGCTGATTACTATTGGATTCTTGACAAAAAATCTTTACAGTCAAACAAACTATCGGTGGATAGATTGTATGAAATATAACAAATAATATATAGGTATCTAATATTGTTGGCATTCTATGAGTACACAGAAGGCTAAAATAAGGTTGAATCTAATAAATTATCATATAATTTTCTCTAAAACAAAAAACAACTTAATCCTTCTAAGAAGTAGCAAGCATATCCCAAAAGTGGAGTACAATACAAACACCTACTGGTATTTGATTCTTATCCTGACATTCTTAGCAGAATACATTTGCTATTTCTTTCGAATTCACTATTATGCACATTTTCTTCACCAAAAAAAGAGAGTTACATATTAACTTCTAGACTTTTATATTGAAAGAACTTATTTGTTTGCAGCTTAAAATATCTAAATTAATGCTGAAAAATTGTCAAGAGCAAACACTAATAGAAACTTGGCTTGATGTGACATAGGTACCATGTCATTTTATAAGCGAAACGTCAATTATGCATCATCTATTACGATATTTGGATTCGATGTGATTATAAATGTGAAAAATAAAACATATTGTCGTGTAAGTAGAGATCTATGTGAGAGTTTAGTATTGAAATAGTGCATAATTGTAACGTGGTAAAGAAAACATCATCATAGATTGTGAGGTTGATTACCAATCATCAATAGGCGGTAGGCTTCTAGTTAGATGCTTAGAAGATGGATTTTTTAAGCCAAAATTTGCAAAAAACCATAAGATACCTTGCACAAGATGAATTTAGCGGACCATAAAACCATGATGTTGAACACCAAGTGGCATACTCAGAGTTAATGTATAGACACTGGGACATATTTCATGTGATGCAGAATAATAGTTGTAAAATAGATTTTACTGCATTTTGTCATAATCATGCAAGTATAACCAAACCAATTTTCGCAGTGAGGTAACATACTCCTATAGACCTTCTAAAATCCACAGAAGTTTGAGTGCAAAGTGCCTTTTTTGCCAGCAATGTAAGTGATTGAATGCTTATTAGGAGTTTGAGTGGGAATTGTTTTTGTGGTGACTAGTATGACAAGTGATTAAATTCTTAGGAACCAACTTCATTTTGTTTAAGTCTTTTGTCTTCGGTGAAACAACTTGGTGTTTGCATGTGAATAAAATCCAATGTTAAAACACTTTGATCTGATGCGTACAAGTTTTTCGGAAAATGATAAATAGAGATGACTTTTGATACCCGTAGATTACCTGCCTTCTAAAAGAACTTTAAGTTTTCTATGAAGCTGTCAGTTGTGGCCACATTCTGGAAAATGAATCCAGCTTTATCACCAATTGCCTTCCCGTATGCAACACTCTTTCCAGTTTCATAGAGGTCACTTTGAATTTGTTGAGAGCACTATTTGAGTAGGTCAACTCTTTCATTGCTTGAGCCAATTTTTCCTTTGAAGTATATAGTTCCTTTTCAGGCACATTTATTTTTTCATTGAGATCACACTTGTCTTGCATAAGTTGAAGATTGTTCATTTCAGTAGTTTTGATTTGTTTACTGCTCTTAGCCACTAGTTGTACGTGACCTCATATGCATTTTGGAGGGGAACGAGCCTTAATGTGAGATTGAACCTCGTCTTCAGTCGATTATGTAGCTACAAAGATATGTAGTTAGTCACATTCACATTTCCATTGCCATTTTGAGGTTCTTTATCATTGTTACTCCATGAAGCTACCATTGCACATTTTACTTAAATGTGTCCATAGCCTTCAMACCCCCTGCCTTGAATGTCTTTCCCCTTTTTATCATCTTTAAGTTGACGTCTTGGAGGATCGGCACTGGAATGAAACTTATTTCCACTTGCTTGTGTAGAAGAATATTTGCCTTTGTTAAGAGGAGCTCCCTTTTGCATGTTTTTTTCTCAAGAACAAAGTATAGTCCTTGGTCAATTGACTTATTTCCTCTTCATCAAGGTCTTCAAGATCAGAACAGTCAAATTAAAAGTGCCATTACTGTGAGTAAGAACAATGTTTGGAGTCTTCTCCTCTTTCTTCCACCTTTTCAAGTTCTGCTCATAGGTCTAAAGGATCTAATCAACTCATCAAGGTCTGACAAATCTAAATTGCAACATTTTTCAATGAAAGTGACATGTGAACCTCTTGGAGAGAGAACTTTATACCTTTCTAATAAGTTTGGTATTAAAATGATTTTCACCTAGGCAAAGCATTCATTTTCAATTTTGCATAATTTAACATGAAAATTAGCAATGGACACATCATGACTCATGATCAAGTTTTCAACTTCTATTGTAAGACTCTTTAACATAGATTTATTTACTTCTTGAATTCCATCATTTTTTGTTTGGATTTTATCTCAAACTTCTTTAGTAACTTGACAATTAGTGATTATTTTCATTTGATTCAATGAAACAACTTTAAAAATAGTATGAAGAACTCTAGATTTCCAATTTGCCTCAAGTTCCTTACAAGTCCACCCACTAAAAGGTTTAGGTCTAGTAACCTCATTCTTAGTAACTACTGGAGGAGCATACCCACTAGTGACTAAGATTTTAACTCGTTCATCAGTAGCCGTTAGAAAAGCTCTTGTTCTAACTTTCCGTATAGGGTAATTTTCACCATCAAGCCATGATGAATTAATTCTTATAGAAGAATTGTGAATGATTTTTATTATTTAGAGAGGTTAAAAATTAAAAATAAATATATATACACACATATATATAATATAATTTTATTATATTTTCATATTTTCATATTAACTTTTTATATATATGAAAATTTTATTAAATTAAATTTTCATAATCTATTTAAATATTCAAGAATTAACTTTAAATACTCCCATTAAAATTGCGGAGTATATGACATCTCGACCAATGAAATAATAATACGTGTCAAGGATGACAAGGTTTAATCAATGAAAATCAAGGATACGGCTCGATAAATCAAGAATGCCACGTTGCTCCTAGATATAGTTTCAACCAATCAAATCAATTCGCCTTGCCTATAAATAATGCCAAAGAATAAAAGGGAGAAGTCTAAAAATTCATATTAATGTCCAACAATTAAAAGAAGCTTAGTAGAAACAGCACCAAATTTTTTTTCAAATCCCGAGATCAAGCTACGAARCCCTCGAAAAATTCTAAAGAGAAGAATTAACGGATTGAGTTTTCATCACRAGAACATTTCAAASACTGTAACATTTATCTTATTAAATTTATAARATTAATATATTGTTACATATTTCTCTTATTTTCTTATTATATTTTGCAGATGAGATATTCGTGTAAACAAATTTAAGGAAGAAAAGGGAGAACAAGCCATCACCGCCATGGCCATCACTAAGAGAAGTCTCTGATTTCTTCRCCACTACAAATGTCTGAAAGCTTCTATCGAAAGTCCACTGCAAACGTCCTGCAGCTGCAGTCTTCCACCGGCGATAATGACAACAACGAGCAGAGACGTGCGGGCCGTTGAGCAATTGGGTCAAACTAACCTGGGCTGCATGGGTTGGGCTGTGTCCAATTAACCCACCAAGAAAAGACGCCAGACGGAAAAAAATCAAAGGGGCCCAAACTAAAATGGGCCAACAAACAAAAAAAGAGGAAAATAAGGACCGGGCAGCACAAGTTGGACAACATCTCCAATAGGCCTGCAGAGAAGATAAGACCGATAGAAAAAAATGGTAAATAGTAAAAGGGCCTCRCTGCTGGGTTTGGGCCATACACATCCCAGCCAGCCCACAATAGAGGAACAAAAAGAAAGGGAGAAAAGCAACGGGAGCAAGGAAAAAGAAAGAAAAAAATGGAAGAAACATAGGAAAAGTCAACAAAACGAAGAGAAAGAAAAGAAACACAGAGGAGTAAGTATTAAAAAAGTGGCAAGAAGAAGGAAAAAAAGAAAGAAAAGCAAAGCAAAAAGAAAGCAGCAAAAGAAAAAGGAAAAAATATGACAAGCAAGCAAGTAAAATTATTCGAGTCTTGCCAAAACAAAAAGGAAAAAAAGAAGGTTTTCATGATAGGAAAAGGATGGAAGTTTGCTATTCTTTATCTTTCTTCAGCACTTTTGTTGGGATGTCTCTTGGAATTCTTTAAGCGCAAGAACAARTGTTATATCAATATAGAAGAGTTAGGTAAGCAATAATAGAGTGATTACCCAATAAGAAACAAAACATACAAAAAGACTTACCAAGGTATCGAAGATGGCGATGTAATAAAAAGTAGCCGGCGAGAAGCTTATTTAATTGATATTTATATATAGGCAAAAAGGAAATAGAGTTGTGTTAGGGTTGGGACAAAAAAGTTTTATCACAACTCCAATATGTAAGATATGTCTAGATTAGGATTTGAATTATCTGAAATTCAATAGATTTTTTAGAGAAAAAAAAGAGAGAAAAATGAAAAGGGAAGTTGCAGCCCAAGAGGGATAAAAGAAGAAGAATGGGCCCAACAAATTGAAGGAAAGACAAGTCCAACAAATTGAAGGAAAAGGGGGCAAGTGTAGCAAATTGAAGAAAGAAAAAGCCCACCATTGAAAGAATAAAAGGGGTCTAAATATCTTAAATATGGTCAAAGGAGAATAATCCAAGTTATTGGACCTGCAATRTTGACCCAAATGACATAAATTGATTTGGAGCTTGTCCACTCAAAACCCATCTTTGAGTTGTACCTGTGACCAATTTCCAAGGGTAATTTGTAGATATGAAAATTTTATTAAATTAGATTTTTATAGTCTATTTAAATAATCAAGAGTTAACTTTAAATGCTCCCATTAAAATTGCARATTATGTGRCATCTCAACCAATGAAATGATGACATGCGTTAAGGATGAGAATATTCAACCAATGGAAATCAAGGATGTGGCTCCGAGAGTCAAATAATGCCACGTTGCTCCTAGATGTGGCTTCGACCAAACAAATCAATTCATTTTGCTCATAAATAGAGACCAAAGTATAAGAGGAAGAGGTCTAGAAATTCATATTAAGATCCAACAATTGAGAGAAAATTAGAAGAAAGAGCATAAAATTTCTCTCCAAATCCCGAGATTAAACTGCAAATTCCTCAAAAAATTCCAAAGAGAATAACTAACGGATTGTTTTCTTGCCACGAGAACATTTTAGAGATTGTAACATTTGTCTTATCAAATTTATAAGATTAATACTTTGTTATATATTTCTCTTGTTTCCTTATTATATTTTGCAAACAAGAGATTCGTGTAAACGCTTTATATGTAGTAAATATTTTTTATTCTGACTGAGCTAATAAAGGGTYTGGGCTAAGGTAAGACCAACCTCAAAGCATTTTGTGCTAACACCTTTTATAAATGGTAAAAGAAACCTAATAATCAAAACATATAATTTGATGTTATTTCATAAATATTTAAATTTGAGTTTATTTCTTTATTAGATATATTTATGTTTTTATTATTTTTTATTGTTTTTCTTTTACATTGTCACTCTAAAATCCTCGAATCAAACAAGGGAAATTACCTTCTTGAAAATTATTTTCTTATTCCTTAATGTTTTCTAGCTAACCAAATAATATATGGATTTTAAATTTGCTTAGGATTTCTTTTTCTTTTTTCTCATTTTCCTTTTCCTGACAGAAACCTTGAACCCAACAAAACTGTAATCTCGAGTACATTGGTAGTAACAATCATGATTTCTATTCATAGATGATTCTGATTCTTATTGAACTAGTTTTTTTGTGTTTAGTAATACTTGATTGCTTTTGTATTCAATTGCTTTTGGAGGTTTTCAGATATGGAGTCAGACGTCTATCCATGATGGTAACATCYCGAAAATTATTGGTAGGCAAACTCTCCACCTTCACCATGTAAGCTAATGAAGTTTCCACTACTTTTATTTTTCTTACTTCTTGGTGATCGTTTAGTGGTTATAGGAACTATAAATTAGTTGAATGATTATGTTGTTCTATTCATTCTTTYAGTAGTTGTGATTCTACAAGTTTTTCAGTATTTGTTTTTRCGTTGTAACGTACCTTGCATTGGAGGCCRTAATGTGAACAACTTAGAAGTATATTACTAATGAAAGTGTAATAGGCAAAATATGAAGGAAAAAAAYAAATAGATTTGTTTACACAGATTTAGAATAAACATCAAGTTCGTACCTGAAGCAATTTATCTATGAACATAGCATCATTGGCATGTGCAATGGCAGCTTTTATTTCTATGTTGCATTATCCATAGGCAATATTTTCCCTAAGGCCTTGATGCAAACAATAGAAGCTCCTGTCTAACTAGACCTATTTATTTTCTGAACTATCTAAGTTGAAACTCTTTGGTAGTGATACCATCTATCAAAACTTCACGAGCTTGTGGATCATAAAACCTCTTAATAAGACTAATGACAGTTGATCTCCCAACTATGTCCAATCAAAGCTATAGTTGTTCCCCTTGGTACTAATAGAGAAATCTAGAAAATATTTGTTCTTGTGGTCATGCTAGATAACTTAAGTAACCATTCTTCAATTCAAGAGTACCATTAATACCATCCAGTATTAGTCTATTTGTATTGTAAGGATTTATATCTATCTTTCTATTTATTATTTCAGACATTTTGAACATGCAGCTTGTCCTGAGCCAAATTCAGCTTATCTAGGTTTCTAATTATGATTTCAATTGAATTTCATAAGTGCTCTGACATAGGACGATCAATAATTTCATCATTTAAATAACATCCTTGTGCACATTATGTTAATCTTCCAATTATGCCTTAAGATAAGCAGACCCTCGAGTACTAATCTTTCAAATTTTCTTGTTATTAGAAACTTTTGGTATGCCAGACTCTCATATGTTTTCTGATGCATAGTTCTCAAAAAACAAAGTAATTAGTTCCTCAATCAAACTACTATTTTGAGGCCACAGAAGCCTAATATAAGCTAAAACTAACAGAAGTAGGAAAGATTTTAAGGAAAATCATTAAGTAATTAACATATGTAAATCTCTATATTCTTGCAGTCCTGACCTTCATAGCATTACCAAAGGTACCTTCACCAACTTTAGTTATAGCCTGACCACTGTGTTCAAAAGAATTATCCTTTGAACGTTTTTTCAATATTGTTGTAACACCCCAGATTAGGAAAATTTATCCTAACCCAAGAATGTCACTATTTACTCACTRACACGAATTGCGAGAATTTTTGAAATAATAAAAATCTTGAAATTTGAAGTAGAAAAGTGATTTATAAAAATCTCAACAGAGTTTCCTCTGTAATTTCAATCACAACCCCATATATACATTCAAAGTCCTCAAACATTTCAACATCCATAAAATAACATGCATTCCAACCCAACAACCATCCAATACAAATACACGAGTATTTCAAAAAAAAACTTTTATTTCCTTAACATTTACCAAAACTGAAATTTGCGGAAACCAAGAGAATTTAAAGCACAACTAGTTAAACAAATAGAGAGACATTTTAATAACACACAAGACCATTCTAGTCAACCATCTATCTTATTCGGTAAAACTTATTTAAAGAAAAATGCTTCGGGGTATCATGGCTTGCCCATAAGTGACCTCCAAGCAACACATCACCTGAAATGCAGAATGAGAGAAATTGAATGAGTTATAAAGCTCAATAAGCAAATCTCATGCATGAATGCATGAATATGCCCTACACTTCATGAATTATAAAATCTCACCTTTTCAATGAAAACTTTCTAAACATTTCTATTTCATAACCTTTTCATAAAATCTTTCCTTTCAAAATGTAAGACTTGTAAAACCTTTCATTTCATTACAGTCGTGAGCTCACTGAGTGTAATGCCTCGCTATTAAGCTCTACAATGGGCCATTATTCTTTAGAACCTGATTACATTTYTACCGGTAGAACCGCAAAGCGGTTAACATTACATTACTTTTCCTTTCATCTTTTCACCTCCAAAGAGGTGAACATTACATTTCCCTACCCTCAAAGAGGGTCGAGTCGAGTACGCCGGTCCCCGCCGCCTCATTTCCCACTCCCATCTTTCATGGATAGGTTTGCACTTCTTTCCAAAAATCTTAACATTTTCCAGAACATGTTACATTTATAAAATTTATTCCCTTTCAAAATTCAATTCCTAAACCATTCACTTTTCTAATTGTATGAATGGCTCATGCTAGGAATGATGTAGAACACTATAACTACATGCTCATGACATGAAATACATACAACTGTATTTACAATGCCATTCAACATAATAACGGTACAAGATATGAAACACATGAAAACATTCCACACAATCAACACATTTAATAATACAATCCCATACTGCTATCACATAACACACAACGAAAGAGATAGGTGGGTATGGYGATTTACTTGCATAGAATCTCATATACAACAYMTTAAATTTACCTAAAGCAATTTAGGTACATCAATACATATGCKTTAATGGAAGGAGAGAATTTACTTACTTGGAGTCCTTCACGATAAAGGATTCTTATTTAACTTGCGAAGTGAAATCCCTCGATCGTTCTCAACGTTAAGACACTCGAAACGACCTAATTGTGATTACAGAAAGAAAGTCCGTTTAGTATGATTGTCCCAACTTAGACATTCAGTGTTTATTCCAAGAATGTCATTTGCCAATTATTAATCCATACTTAATTCCCACATTACCAATTATCACTTTTTTTTAAAGGTATAATTTAAACTCCTTAGCTCGAGTATTGAATCTAATTTATGTTCTCCCACCAATTCACTTTAGGACATAATTATACATAGGTCATAAATTCYAATATCAAATAGTACTATTTTCACCTTTAAGTCCACAAAATCTAAGTGTCGCAGAAGAGGCGTTGTGCCCCGGGCATGCACTCAAGTAGTGCACGTGCAACAGCCCTGGTCGCCTGGGCATCTGGGTGCTCGTTYGCCTGGGTGTCGGGGCGCCTGTTGCTGTGTGGGGCGYCTGGGCACTCAGCAATAGCCTCCCATAGACTTGTTTCCGACAAGGCTTCCAGTAACAAGTARAGCAACACGAGGAGTTCTGACTGGTGAGATGATTAAACCGATGACAGCAAGCTGAGGACCCAACATGCTGGCAGTGGTTTATGTGACAAGCGAGGATTCGGTCGAGCAGAGAAAAAGAAACAATGGCCGATCTGGCTTAGCAACGACCGGCGAAAGGCAAAATAGAATGGTTGGTCGCGCTGCAGAACATCCGAGAGGTAAGCAAGACGCGCGGATCTGGGGGCTTCATGCCAGCATCGACTTCATGCCCAATCGATCCGAGAGCGAGCTAGCAAGGATCAAGGGCAAAGAAAGACAGATCTGGGCAGCTGGGAAAACTCCGGTCGAGTTGCATTCGTTCATGTCGTGAGYGGCTCCGAAATCCAGTCSCGACTTCGASCATTAGAGACTGATGAGTCAACCAAATGCGTGATGCGAGCGGGGATGTCCCCCAGTACYGGCGTGGGCAAGCGATCCTGAGTGGAACTGAACGGCAAAGTTGCAAGCTTCCAACAGCTATCAGGGTTGACCAACCACACGTGCAAAAGAGAAGAGATGGCGGATCTGGACTGTGACGTCGCAAGCTTCAGATAGCAATATTGATGAGCAAAGAGAGAGAAAGGAGAAAGAAGTGGAAGAAAGAGAGAGCCACGATGAGCGGCGTCGGGCAGATAGAGGGAGAAAGGAGGCAGCGAGTGCGGCCGGGAGGAGTGGCAGTAGCTGCRAGGACGGCGGCGGCATAATAGGGAGGAAGAAGAAGACTTAAGGTTTCTTCTCCTTCCTTATTTTTATTTATTTTTTTAACTTGGGCCATAACCCAAATCCTTTGGGCCTTTCCATCCATAACTAACCCAATCCATTAAATTAATTTCAATGGACCTTTCTTTAAATAAAAGTCTATCTTCTGACTGAGAAATGAATAGGCCCACAAGTTGAGCCTCTAACCAACTAAGGATCCTCATTTGATTAACAAAATAATCACATACTTATTAAACGTACAATTAAAATATTAACCACATAGCAAATTTCCAACCTTAGTTGGCACAACAAATTCACAAGGTCAAACAAAATTCATAAAAGTAAAATTCAGGGAATTATATAAGAACCTTTCAAACATTTCCATTCCTTTAAAATCGTGAGCTCACTTGGTGTAATGCTTAGCCATTAAGCTTATAGTGGGCCATTATTCTTTGGAACCCGATCACATTTTATACCGGTAAAATCGCAAAGTAGTTAACATTACTTTAACTTTTCCTGAACATCACCTCATAAGAGGTGACACATGAATTTCCCACCCTACRAGAGCATTAGGTCGGGTGCGCCGGTCCCCCACGCCCCATTTTTCACTCACATCTTTCATGGCTTTGGCTTTACACCCCTTTTTCAAAGTCCTTAATGTTTGGAAATCATTCCTCAAAATATTTACTTTTCCAAATTTCATTCTTTGAAAACATTTCCTTTCTTGAATGTATGATTATGTCCATACAAGAGAATATGCAAATACAGCAATCTACATGCTCATGGACTACATGAAACCTTAACCTAAAATTTTTAACATGTCAATGAGTAATAAAATTCACATACTGGAAGAAATATCAATTATAACACATAAGAGCAATCATCAATTCACATAAGAAGATTAAATCATAATAACAATACACTCATATCATAATTAATGAGAATGTGTTGATTTTCAAAAATTCACTTCAATATCCATTATGAATTCACATTCAATTCACATAGAGATTCAATCATGATAACAATATACTTGCATCATCACTAAATGAGAATATCGAAATTTACTTACATAGAACTCAGATTCAATACACATTCAATTCAACCTAAGAGCAATAATTATTACGAACAACACAATATAACGTTAATGAGAAATGGTAGATATTACTTACATGGAATCTTTACGTTAAAATTCTTATTTAAATGCAAAACAGAGTCCCTCGACCGTTCTCAAACTCAAGTACTCGAAATGACCCTTTAAATTGACCAAACTCTAAGTGGTCACGGAAGAGGCTTGCGGCCTAGGGCGTGCGCTTGCAAACGCGGGCAATAGCCCTGGTCCGCACACGGTGCCCTGGTCGCCTCTGAGTGTCGGGCGCTAGTCGCTGGGCGTCCTGGGCCACCTGGGTCGCTGACGAAACGGAGAGACGGAGTAGCTTTTCAGCATTGGTAGAAGAAAAGGAAGAGAGAAAAGAGAAGAGTGAAGGCCCAGCATCGGTGAGGGCCAGAGGGGGAGGCAGCGGTGGTGAGGGGGTAAGTTCTATGTTAAGGAAGAAAGATGAACAGCGCTACATTCTTTAGGTCGGTAAATATAGATGTATAAATTATATAATAAAATTATACACATAGATAATTATAAATACATATAATATATAATAAATAATAATATATAATATATATTGAAAGCATTTAACCCTAACTAGAAATTTCTCGTGGGTCATTTTCATTACTTAACCAACTAAGCCCAACTAAATTAAAATCTAGTAGKTTTTTTCTAGCCCAAAATCGAACTCCAAATCCAATTTTAGATTTGAACAAGAAGAGGATGGGCTCTAACGGGTCAAGTCTGAATTGATTAACTAAGACTTCTAATTAATGTAAAGTGATAAAATTTTACCTTTAAATAAACATACTCACATATTAACGCATAACAAATAATAATTCAAGGAAATAATTATTTATTTCTGATTGGCACATCGAACGTTACAGCCTCCAAGTCCTTTCGCCATAAATTAATCAATTTACTAATAATCATGAATACAATCTAATTAGTGGATTAGAACATAAATTGATTGTATGTATATGTATATGTATATGTATATGTATATGTGTATATATATATATATATATATATATATATATAAAGTTTGAAAAGAAAAATAGAAACTAAATTTCGGGTATTACATATTCTATACCTAACAAGAGAGATCTATTAAAAAGAACTTTTGGATCGAATTTATATTCTAAATTTGATTTAAAATATGAATTCTGGCAAATTTAGATTGTTGAACAAGATAGATATAAAACTACTTTTACAGTACCCTTTGGACATTATGAATGGAATGTTATGCCATTTTGATTGAAAAATGCTCCGTCTAAATTTCAAAGCATGATGAATGATATTTTTAATGATGATACTAATTTCTGTATTGTATACATTGATGATGTATTAGTATTTTCTAAATCTATTGAACAACATTTTAAAAATTTACATATATTTTTTAAAATAATAAAAAGAAATGGTTTGGTTTTATTTACTAGTAAAATGAAATTATTCCAGATAAATTATAGATTTTTAGGACATGAACTGAGTCAAGGTACCTATAAACCCAATATGTAGAGCAATAGATTTTGGAGATAAATTTCCAGATGAAATAAAAGATAAACGACAATTTCAAAGATTTTTGGGTTGCTTGAATTATGTTTCTGATTTCATAAAAAACTTAAGAATTATAGTAGAGMCATTACATAAAAAGACTTAGGAAAAATGCACCGTCTTGGACAGATGAACAAACAAATACAGTTAAAAGAGTTAAACAGTTAATAAAAAGTTTACCTTGTCTTGGGATTCCACATCTGGAAGCCTTGATGATTGTGGAAACGAATGCATATGAGTTGGGCTATAGAGGTATATTGAAACAGGGATTACTAGACTCTACTACTGAACAACTAGTAGGATATCATTCAAGTATTTAGATTTCTTTTCAGAAGAATTATTCTACAATTAAAAAAGAAATTTTAGCTATAGTTTTATGTATTACAAAGTTTCAAGATGATTTGATAAATAAACAGTTTTTATTAAGAATTGATTGTAAAGCAACTAAAGATGTTTTAGAAAAAGATGTTAAAAATTTAGTTTCTAGACAAATTTTTGCKAGATGATAGGCCATTCTCTCTGCTTTTGATTTTACTATAGAATATATAAAAGGAAAAGAAAATTCGTTACCAGATTATCTAACACGTGAGTTTTTACAGGAAAAGCATGAGCGGTAATACTAGAATTCGACCTAGAGCCCCTACATAGCARAACAAATTCTTAATATTAGCACCTCCTACACTTTCTTTTCAGACCAGATTTGTTAACAAATCCATAAACCTCTTTGAACAAAATACTCCTTCTCCTACAAATTTCAAAGAAGCTTTACACTCTATATTAGYTGAATTTCTTTCTTTACCTTCTACATCATCTCCATCAACAGATAATCAAACCAAACCTGGWGAACGGTTTGAAAAGACTCCTATACAGATCATTACACTAGATGAAGATCATGAAGACTTAAGCTTTAAAGATATTTTCTCTAAATATCTATACACAGATTTTTATTACATCTCAACTAACCCTCTAAAGACAAAAGAATGCTATGAGTCTATTATTCTTTTTACAACATCAATAGCAACTCAGCATGCCATGCAACCTGATAGGGAAAAGCCTGGCAGCTAGCTTATTCAAAAGTTAAGATATGATAGATACTTTCTCTAGAAACATGGAAAATCTTTTCTCTTACAACTCTTATTGCATTCCCTCCTTCATTGAATATGAAACCATCATCATTTACATATTTTGACTATATTCATGCTTGGGATGATTTCTTATTGATTAGACCAGACCCAATACCCAGATGGTTCTATATATGGGAAAAATATGGGATTACTCCAAATATTTTATCATCAGAGATTCTTGATAGATATAATTCTTTTATGAAGATGCCCTCAAAGTTTACTTCTTTAATTGAGAAGCAAATGAATTTTTTCTTTAAAGTGAAATTCCCATGGATACTAGTTTGGCAGTTCTACAAGTCAACAGATCGATTTGGACAAACAACCTTAGCAAATGTTTCATGTAGTCTGAAATAATTTCATTTTTATTGTAGATAAAACTAACCCATTTCTTTTTATTATTTTAAAGAATGCATGCAAATGTTTAAAATATTGTTCAATAGATTTTGAAAATACTAATACATCATCAATATAAATAATACAAAAMTTAGTATAAGCATTAAAAATATCATTCATCATATTTTGAAATTCTGATGGTGCATTTTTTAAACCAAATGGCATTACGTTCCATTCGTAATGTTCAAAGGGTGCTATAAAAGCTGTCTTATATTTATCTTGTTCAGCTATCTGAATTTGCCAAAATCCAGATTTTAAGTCAAACTTAGAGTATAAGTTCGATTTATAAGTTCTTTTTAATAAATCTCTTTTATTTGGTACCGGATACCTAATCCATTGTAAGGCTTTGTTTAAAGGCATCTAATTAATTACCAATCTAGAAGCACCACATTCCTTTTCTACTGCATTATTTACATAGAATGTTGTACAGCTCCATGGTGACTTAGAAGGTCTCATTAATTTTTTCTCTAATAAAATTTTTATTTCTTTTTTAYAATATTCTACTAGTTCAGAATTYATTTGTATAGGTCTARCTTTAGTGGGTATAATTTTATCAGTAAAATCTTTTTTATAAGGTAAGTTGACTATATGTTTCTTCCTATCCCTAAAGTCATTAGGTAAATTTGAACAAACTTTTTTATGCAATAAGTTTTCAAAATCTTTTATTTGTCTTTTAATATTTTCTGTTTCTAATAATTATTTTATTTTTTCTATCTTAATTTCTTCTTGTAAATAAGATATATGTTTATTTATTGAATTAATTCTTTTAATTATTGTCGAATTTTTTAAATCATTTATTTCTTTTGTACTAGGTGAGCTAACAAATTTAAATGTTATATTTTCATTTAATATTTTCATATGCACACYATATTTATCTACGGTAAAAGGATATATCTGAGTAAGAAAAGGAGTTCCTAATATAATACTCTAGGTTAAATTTTTAACTAATATAAAAGTATATTTAAAACATATCTGGTTATTATGAATCAATGCATTAGATTAACTTGTAATTTACTATTAATCTAGATCCACTTGTAGAATTTAAGCTTTCTTTAGTTTTCTCAAAATATTTGGTTGGAAKTAATCCTTCTTGTATACAATTTTGATCTGCACCATTGTCTAATAATGCTATTGTATCTAATACAAATTTATTTTTTATTTTTATATAAATATGTACGTACCATCTTTGATAATTTATTTCAGTAATTAACGAAATATAATCTATATTAGGTGCTTCTATTATTAATGAGTTTGTTTCTTCAATAGTTTCTTCTACTTTCTGTTTTCTTTTATTATCCTTTTCTACGTTAGTTAATATTCCTCCTTGTAATTTTAATTCTTTTAATTCTTGTTTTAATTCATTTATTTCTTGTCGTAAATCAAAAATAGTACTCTTATTATCCTATTTAAGCCTAGAAGTTATTTCATCAAAACTAAAAGGCTTAATTTCCTATTTATGAACATCTGTAAGTACTTMATCTCTTAATTTTAATAAATATTCTGTTTTAATGTCATTTTCCTGTATTTTATCTATTAATTCTAGAAAACATTTCTTATCTAATGAAGAGATTACATTTATACTAGGATAATATATTCCTATATTATTCACACAATCATCATTTGATTCACTATCAGTAGAAGTATTTAGTATTTCATTTATTTGTTCATCATCTTCAAATTCTTCAGAACTAATTGTTTCCTCTTCTTCTTCAGATTCTACAAAGTCTAAAATTTCTAAAATTTATTTTTTAACTGATTCATCTATTTCTAAATTACTAACCTTATCTTTTACTTTACAGTGTCTAGATGTATGTCCTAATTGTCCATATTTAAAACATTTAATATTAGYTGTAGTACTAGATCTAGAAGATTTATAAGATTTAGATGAACTTTTCTTTGTTAGACTACTCTTGGGTTTAGAAAAARTTTTCTTAGAAGATAAATTTTTAGTTCTTTTATATTCTTGGTCTATATTAGATTTCTTTTTAATTCTAAAGGAGCACTAATCTTTTATGTAGTAATAGCAAATTGTTCAGAAAATCCACCTAATTCTTTATGTAACATATTATTTTCATGTTGAATACGATTAGCTAATTTCAAATCATTACGAAATCCTAGTCCTGTTGTATTTATATAGTTTATTATATCACCATATGTTAAACTAGCATAAGGTATATCACCGTTATTAGCTTCTCTACTTTTTGTTCTAACTTTCTCTGTAAATAATTTTGGTAATCCTGCTATAAATCTTTCTTTTCAAAATATATAATTAGCATTATGTATAATCATTAACTTATTTAAAAGCATATCTTTATACCATCTAAAATCATGCAAGCTGGGACATCTTAAATTAATTGGTATCTCAGAACTTCTTTGTTGAAATTTTTCAGGATTTCCTAAAAAATGTTTACAAATAGCAAATATTAAAGTATTAGTTACATCGCATATACTAGTGTATAAAATAACTATTTGTCCAGGTTGAGAAGTTGATTCTTGTGCATTAGTTAATACTTGTTTAGTAGCTCTCCTAATAGATATTCTTTCATTTTCTGTTAACATATTATCCCACCATCCTTTTAACATTCTTGTAAAACCTGATATTATCATTTCAGCTGCTTTATTATTTGTTTTACCTATTGACTTATAGGTTGAGATTGCTATACCCATTTCATTTAATAAATTATATATTTGAAATTTAGTTAATCCATCAAAATTTCAATCATATAATGTATCAGGATTATAGTTAAATTGCTCTCTAACCTCTTCAAATTGTGTATTTGGGAAAAAAAGTCTAGGATAATAATTCTTTGTCTTATTATAGGTTCTACCTATTGCATATTTCTTCATATTTCCTTTTAATTTATTTACACTTAATTCATCAATTTCATCTGTTTGACTATCTTCTTTAATAATTACAATATTAATAGTCTTACATTTATCTAAATTTAATTATCCTAGTTTTTTATTTATTTCTTTAAAAGCGTTATCATTTTTTATAGTACAAGTTCAAGGATTTTCTAACTTAAATAAGGGTTGTTCATGATTAATTTTCTATGGAGGCTTACTTATAGAAAGACCATCTAATTCACTAACTTGTTCAAATAAATTATGTAATTTTTGATTAATATAATTATTTTGTTGATAGATTTTATCTGTCTTTTAATGTCGGTGGAGAGTCTTCTTTTCTATTTTTAGGCACTGTTTTAAAAGGACTTCCTACTATATTATTTCCATCAACATTTAATGTAATTTCTTTTAATGGAGGATCCGAAGCACTAACTATTTTTCCAGAGGTTGTATTCCAATTTTGTAACATATGAACTTCATTATGTCTTTTCCACTGTTCTTGGTTTTTCATGTATCTATTTAACCAACTAAAAAATTCTAAATGAATATGTAACCTGTTCATTTCATCATACCAAAATTTTCTTATATGATCTCTCTCGAGAAGGGGGGGGAAGATTTAAAAAATCAATCTCTTTTACCAGTTTTATCTTCAGCATAAAACCATTTTCTTAATAAATCTTTATTAATTTGCCAATTATTACTTATAATCATGTTTAAAGAAGGAGGTAAGTCACGTGCCATTTGACTTGCTGTCAGACTAAAGTTTGATGTAGATTCTCTCACGCTYTGAGTTCTAAATGAATAAATTGGCGGAGGTATATTTTTATCAACATCTACACTRTGTAATTTTATTTTATCTTCTTTTACAGAAGTTGAGGCTTCTATAAATCTACTCAAAAATTGTCTTTTAGTAAAATTAATTTTTACAGATCCATTACTATATTCTGTAATATTTGAAAATCTTCCTAGTTCTATTCTATTTTATGGTTTAAGATTTAGATCTTGAATATTTTCTAAATTTCATATATATTCATTTTGTAATAATTCATTCYATGGTATTGTTCGAAGTATATACGTATTTGTATGTTTAGTGTTGGATTCAAATAGCAAAGATTCTCCAATTTTGGATACTATCTTTACTTTTGGAGCTAAAATATTCATTACTTTATAGTAAACTCTATAAACGAATCCAATAGATTTAGATTTATCTAAAGATAAATTCTTAGTCTGTGTATTTACTATTAAAGTTTTTAATATATTTTCATTGGTTAAATCTATAGTAAAATTCGGATAACAGTTACTATAAACAAGACCATTAGCTACATTAGATGCTAGACATATGCCGTCTCTTAATAGCCTTGGCTTTTAGGAGAGTTGGTTCCACTATCTTATGGTATTAGAGCTAACCCAGGTTCGAATCCCACCATGCCTGGATGCAGAGTCGTTGGTCAATGCAGTGAGTCCGTTGGTTAGCTCGTGTGAGGTGGTCCCAGCGATAAGACAAATGAGCGCCCCGACGCCAAGGCGACCAGGCCACGTGCATGACCAGAGCTATTGCGCGCGCTGCCTGAGCGCACGTCCAGGGAGCAACGCCACTTTCGCGACCCCTGGAGTTTGTTGACTTAAAAGGTGAAAATATTACTATTCGATATTGAGAATTTATGACGTATGTAATTATATCCTAAAGTAAAATTGTGAGAGAACATATATTAGGTTTAATACTCGAGCTAAGGAGTTTAAGTTGTACCTTTACAAATGTGATGATTTGGTGACATGATAATTAAGTATGGACTAAAAAATTTACAAATGCATTCATGACCTAATCACAATTAGGTCATTTTTGAGCACATTGACGTTGAGAATGGTCGAGGGATTTCATTTTCGCAATTTAATGGAAAGGACTCCAAGTAAGTAAATTCTCACATTTCATTAACGCATATGCATTGATGCCTTTAAATTCCTTTTAGGAAGATCGAATGTACTGTCTATCAGYTCTATGTAAGTAAATCCCTATACCCGCCTACTTCTTTCRTTGTGTGTTATGTGGTGGCTGTATGRGACTGTATTATGAAATATGTTGAGATTGTATGGAATGTTTTCACGTGATTTATATTTTGTACTGTTGTTATATTGAATGGTATTTTAATACAGTTGTATATATTTCATGTCATGGGTATTTAGTTATAATATTCTACATCATTCTTGTCATGAGCCATTCATACACTTAGAAAATGAATGGTTTAAAAAATCAATTTTGAAAGGGAATGAAATTTTATAAATGTATTATGTTCAGGAAAATATTAACATTTTTGTAAAGGAGTTTAAACCTAGCTATGAAAGATGTGATTGGGAAATGGRGCRTGGGGGATCGACGCACCCGACCCGACCCTYTTGAGGTAGGGAGATATGTAATGTTCACCTCTTTGGAGGTGAAAAGATGAAAGGAAAAGTAAAGGATTGTTAACCGCTTTGCGGTTCTAYCTGTAGAAATGTAATCGGGTTCCAAAGAATAATGGCCCACTACAGAGCTTAATGGCTAGGCGTTACACTCAGTGAACTCATGACTGTAATGAAATGAAAGGTTTTACAAGTCATACAATTTGAAAGGAAAGATTTTATGAAAAGGTTATGAAATGGAAATTTAGAAAGTTTTTATTGAGAAAGTGAAATTTTATAATTCATGACATATAGGGCATTATTCATGCATTCATGCATGAGATTTGCTTACTGGGCTTTATAGCTCATTCCATTTCCTTCACTTTATATWTCAGGTGCTGTGTAACCAGATGGTGCGTAAAGGCCGCTTGTGGGTAAGTCTTGATACCCCGAAGCAGTTTTTTTAAAATAAATTTTACTGAACATGWTAGATAGTTGACTAGAATGGTGTTGTGGATTATTAAGATATTTCTTTATTGGTTTAGTTATCGTACTTTAAATTCTTTTCGTTTCCGCAAATTTATATCAGTGAGTAAATGGTGATATTTCTAGGTTAGGATAAAGTTTCTTAATCTGAGGATGTTACAAGAAGGATTAATTCCAACCAAATATTTTGAGAAAACTAAAGAAAGCTTAAATTCTGCAAGTGGATCTAGATTAATAGTAAATTACAAGTTATCTAATGCATTGATTTGTTATAATCAGATATGTTTTAAAAATGCTTTTATATAACTAGAGTATTATTTAGGAACTCATTTTCTTACTCAAATATATCCTTTTACAGTAGATAAATATGGTGTGCGCACAAAAATATTAAATGAAAATATAACATTTAAATTTGTTAGCTCACCTAGTACAAAGAAAATAAATGATTTAAAAAATTTGACAATAATTAAAAGAACTAATTCAAAAAATAAACATATATCTTATTTACAAGAAGAAATTAAGATGGAAAAAATAAAATAATTATTAGAAATAGAAAAAATTAAAAGACAAATAAAAGATTTTGAAGCCTTATTGCATAAAGAAGTTTATTCAGATTTACCTAATGCCTTTTGGGATAGGAAGAAACATATAGTCAACTTACCTTATGAAAAAGATTTTACTGATGAAGATATACTCACTAAATCTAGACCTATATAAATGAATTCTAAACTACTAGAATATTGTAAAAAAGAAATCAAAATTTTATTAGAAAAAATTAATTAGACCTTCGAAGTCACCATGGACCTGTGCACCATTCTATGTAAATAATGCAACAGAAAAGGAATGCRGTGCTCCTCTATTGGTAATTAATTATAAGCCTTTAAACAAAGYCTTACAATAGATTAGGTATTCCATACCAAATAAAAGARATTTATTAAAAAGAACTTATGGATCGAACTTATATTCTAAGTTTGATTTAAAATTTGGATTTTAACAAATTCAGATAGCTGAGCAAGACAAGTATAAGACATCTTTTACAGTACCCTTCGGACATTACGAATGGAACATAATACCATTTGGTTTAAAAATGCACCATCATAATTTCAAAATATGATGAATGATATCTTTAATGCTTATACTGATTTTTGTATTGTTTATATTGATGCTGTATTAGTATTTTCAAAAGATATTGAATAATATTTTAAACATTTGCATACAATTTTTAGAATAATAAAAAGAAATGGGTTAGTTTTATCTGCAGCAAAAATGAAACTATTTCAGACTACAATGTAGATTTTTAGGACATGAAATGAGTTAAGGAATATATAGACCTCTATGTAGAACTATAAACTTTGGAGATAAATTTTCTCATGAAATTAAAAATAAACAGCAATTGCAAAGATTTTTGGAATGCTTAAATTATGTTTCAGACTTCATTAAAAATTTAAGAAGTACAACCATTATATAAAAGACTTAGAAAGAATTCACCCCCTTGGACTGAAGAACAAATTAATACAGTCAAAAAGGTTAAACAATTAATAAAGACTTTGCCTTGCTTGGGTATGCCGCATCCAGATGCCCTCATGATAGTTGGAATAGATGCCTCTGAGCTTAGTTACGGTGTTGCATCCTCAAACAGAGACTACTAGACTCTACTACTGAACAATTAGTAAGATACCATTCAAGTATTTGGATTTCATCACAAAAAAATTATTCTACAATTGAAAAAGAAATTTTATCTATTGTTTTATGTATCACTAAATTTCAAGACGATTTGATAAACAAACCATTTTTATTAAGAATTGATTGCAACGTAGCTAAAGATGTTAAAAATCTTGTTTCTAAATAGATCTTTGCTAGATGGAAGGCTATTCTTTCTACATTCGATTTTACTATAGAATATATTAAAGGAAAAGATAATTCTTTGCCTGATTATCTGACACGTGAATTTTTACAGGATAAACATGAGTAAAGCTCTAGGTACAAGACCTAAAGCTCCCACACCAATACAACATAATAGGTTTTTAGCATTGACCAACACACCTCCTTCTCCTATATAGACTCGATATGTAAACAGAATAGTCAACCTATTTGAAGAGACTACCCCTCCATCTAATTTCAAAGAAGCTTTACATTCTATATTAGCTAAATTTCCATTCTTACCTTCACCATCTACTCCTACTATAGATAGGCAGATCAAACTAAGAGATTGGTTTGAAAAATCACCTATACAGATAATTACTTTAGAGGAAGACCATGAAGAGATGAGCTTTAAGGAGATCTTTTCTATTTACCTTTATACAGATTTTCATTATATATCTACGAATCCTCTGAAAACAAAAGAATGGTATGAATCCATTCTTACCTTTGCCAAATCTATTGAAACGCAACATGCAATACAGCCAAATAAAGAGAAAGCTAGTTGTGAGAGATTAGCTTATTCAAAAGTAAAGATAATACAGATCCTTACACCTAAGACTTGGAAGACTTCATCATTAACTACATCAATTGCTTTTCCTGCATCATTAAACATGAGACCATTAGCTTTTTCTTATTTTGATTATATTACTGCTTGGGAGAATTTTCTTTTGATTAGACCACATACCTATTCGTGGTTTATTGAACTGAAGACAGATTTACCAAATCCTATACCAAGATGGTTTTACAACTGGTGGGAGAAATATGGGATTATTCCTAACATTCTTCTTCCTGAGATATTAAACAGATATGATTCATTCATGAAGATGCTATCTAAGTTTGCTTCAGACTTAGAAAAACAGATGACCTTTTTTTTTAATGATAAAATTTCCATGGATCCTTGTATGGCAATATTCAAAGACAGCAGACAGACATGGACAAACTACCTTAGCCAGAACCGTTCGCATCAAGTGGTGGGTACATTTGGCGAGGCAAAAAGAAATGAACAGAAAAATACATCATCTAAAGCTTCGATTTCATATCAAAAGAGTAAAGYAGAAAAGATGAAAGAGTTAGAAGATATGAAGAAACATCTTGGAAAGATGTATCAAGACTTATTCAAAGATGAAAAAGAAGATTCGCCACTTCACTCTGCAACAGATGAATATGACCCATTTGGTGGACCATTTGAGCAGACTTCATYGCACTACTTCTAAAGACATGTGAACTGATGTGACAAAACCTGAATAGATTCTGATGACAAAAGTAAAAAAAGAAAAAAAAAAGAGGACCGCTGATTTAGCTAATAGGAATCTACTTTAATAATTGTACTCTGAATTATTGCTTTGAATTATTGTAAATAGTCTTTTTGTAAGCATCTATATAAACGATGAAATGAAATCAGAAGGGCAGAAGGGCAGAAGGCCTGAACCTCGCTCTTTGAACAATCMTTTGAGTCTTTTCTAAGTAAGAATGTCTCTTTATCTGTCTAGAAAGAATCCCTCTATCTTCAATAGAATCTGTTTAGAACTATTCATTAAAYAGATCAATTAAAATAATAGATCCTAGTCTCGATTRGCATCAGCGTTGAAGGTTTCGTAACATACAAATACTTTTATACCTAGAACAATACCCTGGAATGAATTATTACAAAACGAATCTAAATGGAATTTAAAAAATATTCAAGATTCAAGTCTTAAACCAAAAAATAGAATAGAACCAGGAAGACTTTCAAATATTGCAGAATATAGTAATGGTTCAGTAGAAATAAGTTTTACTAAAAGACAATTTTCGAGTAGTTTTATAAAAGCCTCAACTTCTGTTGAAGAAGATAAAACAAAATTACATAGTGTAAATTTTGAAAAAGTAATACCTCAGCCTATTTATTCATATAGATCACATAGTATGAGAAAAACTACATCAGATTTTAGTCCTCCAGCTAGTCAGATGGCACCTGACTTACCCCCTTCATTGAATGCAATTATAACAAATAATTGGCAGATGAATAAAGATTTATTAAGAAAATAGTTTTATGATTCTAAAAATGATAGTAAAAGAGAATGGTTTTTCAACAAATGTTYACCTTGGAGAGAGACCATATAGAACGATTTGGTATGATGAAATGAACAGGTTACATATTCACTTAGAATTTTTTAGTTGGTTAGATAGATCTTTGAAAAACCAAGAACAATGGAAAAAATATAATGAAATCAATATGCTACAAAATTGGAATACTACTTCTGGAAAACTGGTTAGTTCGATAGATCCTCCTTTAGAAGAAATAACTTTAAATGTAGACGGTAATAATATTATTGCAAGTCCTTTTRAAATAATTTCTAAAAGTAGAAAAAAAGACTCTCAACCTACTTTAAAGGATATTGATAAGATTTATCAACAGAATAATTATACTAATAAAAAATTACATAGTTTGTCAGAACAAGTTAGCAAACTAGATAGTCCATCTATATCTAGGCCTCCTTAGAACCTCACTCCCTTTTGAACAATTTTTGTCTCTATTCTAAGTAAGCATGTTTCTAAAATCTTTCTTTAGAGAGAATTCTTACTTTCTTCAACAGATTTGTTTAGATTCTTTTAAACAAAAGAATTTATAAAATTTTCTGAAATTGATCCTAAATCATTTTGGTACCAGAGCCAAGTTTCAGAAAATTTTACTATTTTCCTATTAAACATCCTTCAGTTTTAAACATGTTTTTATATTGTTACTATTTACTGGAATTGCTGGAGTCTCTGATGAATAGGCAGACCGTTGGTCAATGCAGTSAGTCCGTTGGTCAGTCCAAGAGATGTGGTCCCGACAGTAAGATGTGGTCCTGACAAGGCTTCTAAGAACGCTCTAACAATTACTTGTAAGTAGTTAACAAAATAAAAATGATGTCTAAAGCTTTAAAATTGTTTAAAGAAAAATCAATAGATGATTCTGAACTAATCTCTGAAAACGATAGGATTCAGGATACTACTAAAGTTAATACTGTTGAATTTAATATAGCCAAGATTGAAAAAGATTTACATAATTGCAGTATACCAAAAATAAATGTTTCTACGTTTTATCAGAAAGGTTCTTTTGATATGTTTGCTGATTATGGTATTAAAACTTCTGAACATACCTTTTTCATTAGAAATGAATGTGAAACTATTTGTTTGTTGTCTAAACAGAGTATATTACAACATAAGAAAAAAATATAGATTTTTACATATTGGATTAGTACGGATTGCTGTTAAACTAATGTTTCGATTAGGACTTCATATACTTATATTGATAATGTTAAAAGATGCGAGACATACTAAATTTGATCACTCTTTGTTAGCTGTGTTAGAATCAAATGTAGCTAATGGCCATGTATATAGTAATTGTTATCCGAGCTTTACTATAGATTTAACTGATGAAAATATTCTAAAAACTTTAACAGTTAATATTCAGACTAAGAATTTATCTTTAGACAGATCTAAATTAATAGGATTAGTTTACAAAGTATATTATAAAGTAATGAATACACTAGCTCTTAGAGCTAAAATAGTTTCTAAGATAGGAGAATTTTTATTATTTGAAGCGAACACTGAACATACTAATACTTTTATATCTGAGTTATACCTYGGAATGAATTATTACAGAATGAATATAAATGGAACTTAGAAAATATTCAAGATCCTAGTACCAAATCAGAAAATAGAATAGAACCACGTAGATTATCAAATAGTATTGAATATAGTAATGGTTCAGTAGAAATAAATTTTACTAAAAGACAATTCTCAAGCAGATTTACAGAAACTTCAATTCCTATAAAAGAAGATAAAACAAAACTATATAGTGTAAACTTTGAAAGAACAATACYACAACCAATTTACTCATATAAAACACATAGTATGAGAGAAATTACATCCGATTTTAGTCCAATAGCTAGTCAAATGGCACTAGATTTACCCCTTCACTGAATGTAATTATNTTAGAACCTCACTCCCTTTTGAACAATTTTTGTCTCTATTCTAAGTAAGCATGTTTCTAAAATCTTTCTTTAGAGAGAATTCTTACTTTCTTCAACAGATTTGTTTAGATTCTTTTAAACAAAAGAATTTATAAAATTTTCTGAAATTGATCCTAAATCATTTTGGTACCAGAGCCAAGTTTCAGAAAATTTTACTATTTTCCTATTAAACATCCTTCAGTTTTAAACATGTTTTTATATTGTTACTATTTACTGGAATTGCTGGAGTCTCTGATGAATAGGCAGACCGTTGGTCAATGCAGTSAGTCCGTTGGTCAGTCCAAGAGATGTGGTCCCGACAGTAAGATGTGGTCCTGACAAGGCTTCTAAGAACGCTCTAACAATTACTTGTAAGTAGTTAACAAAATAAAAATGATGTCTAAAGCTTTAAAATTGTTTAAAGAAAAATCAATAGATGATTCTGAACTAATCTCTGAAAACGATAGGATTCAGGATACTACTAAAGTTAATACTGTTGAATTTAATATAGCCAAGATTGAAAAAGATTTACATAATTGCAGTATACCAAAAATAAATGTTTCTACGTTTTATCAGAAAGGTTCTTTTGATATGTTTGCTGATTATGGTATTAAAACTTCTGAACATACCTTTTTCATTAGAAATGAATGTGAAACTATTTGTTTGTTGTCTAAACAGAGTATATTACAACATAAGAAAAAAATATAGATTTTTACATATTGGATTAGTACGGATTGCTGTTAAACTAATGTTTCGATTAGGACTTCATATACTTATATTGATAATGTTAAAAGATGCGAGACATACTAAATTTGATCACTCTTGTTAGCTGTGTTAGAATCAAATGTAGCTAATGGCCATGTATATAGTAATTGTTATCCGAGCTTTACTATAGATTTAACTGATGAAAATATTCTAAAAACTTTAACAGTTAATATTCAGACTAAGAATTTATCTTTAGACAGATCTAAATTAATAGGATTAGTTTACAAAGTATATTATAAAGTAATGAATACACTAGCTCTTAGAGCTAAAATAGTTTCTAAGATAGGAGAATTTTTATTATTTGAAGCGAACACTGAACATACTAATACTTTTATATCTGAGTTATACCTCGGAATGAATTATTACAGAATGAATATAAATGGAACTTAGAAAATATTCAAGATCCTAGTACCAAATCAGAAAATAGAATAGAACCACGTAGATTATCAAATAGTATTGAATATAGTAATGGTTCAGTAGAAATAAATTTTACTAAAAGACAATTCTCAAGCAGATTTACAGAAACTTCAATTCCTATAAAAGAAGATAAAACAAAACTATATAGTGTAAACTTTGAAAGAACAATACYACAACCAATTTACTCATATAAAACACATAGTATGAGAGAAATTACATCCGATTTTAGTCCAATAGCTAGTCAAATGGCACTAGATTTACCCCTTCACTGAATGTAATTATGTCTAGTAACTGGCAGATGAATAAAGATCTATTAAGAAAATGGTTTTATGATCCTAAGAATGATAGTAAAAGAAACTGGCTTTTCAACAAATTTTCACCCTGGCGAGAGACTATATAAGAACGCTCTGGTATGATGAAATGAATAGATTAAAAATTCACTTCCAATTTTTTAGTTGGTTAGACAGATATTTGAAAAATCAAGAATAATGGAAAAAGTATAACGACATTAAAATATTACAAAATTGGAAAACTACCTTTGGAAATATAGTTAGTTCAATAGATCCAYCTTTAGAAGAAATAACCTTAAATGTTGATGGAAATTAGATAATAGCAAGTCCATTTAAAACAATCCCAAAAAATAGGAAAGAAGATTCTCAGCCTACTTTAAAAGATGTAGATAAGATTTATCAACAAAATAATTATACTAATAAAAAATTACACAGTTTATCTGAACAAGTTAATAAATTAGAAGGTCCATTAATCTCTAAGCCTCCTCAAAGGATTAAACCCGAACAGCCTTTGTTTAAAGGGAAAACTATTAATAATGTAATTATTAAAGAAAATAATCAAATAGATGAAGATAATGAATTAAGTATAAATAAACTAAAAAATACAAAGAAATATATTACAGGAAGAACATATCATAAAACAAAGAATTATTATCCTAGACCCCTCTTTTCCAGATACTCAATTTGAAGAAGTTAGAGAACAGTTTAATCCTSATACTTTATATGATTGGAATTTAGATGGATTAATAGAGTTTCAAATATATAATTTATTAAATAAAATGGGAATAGCCATATCAGCTTATAAGTCTATAGGTAAAACAGATAATAAAGCTGCAGAAATGATAATTTCTAGATTTACAGGAACATTGAAAGGATGGTGGGATAATATGTTAACAAAAAATGATAGAATATCTATTAGGAGAGCAACTAAACAGATCTTAGTAAATGCTGAAGAATCTACTTCCTAACCTGGACAAATAGCTACTACATATAGTAGTATACCAGATGTAACTAATACTTTAATATTTGCAATTTGTAAACATTTTTTAGGAAATCATGAGAAGTTTCAACAAAGAAGTTCTGAGATATTAATAAATTTAAGATGTCCTAAATTACATGATTTTAGATCTTACAAGGATATGTTTTTAAGTAAATCAATGATTAGACATGATGCTAATTCAATTTTTTGAAAAGAAAGATTTATAGCAAGATTACCTAAATTATTTACTGAAAAGGTTAGAWCTAAGATTAGAGAAGCYARTAAYGGAGATATWCCTTAYRCTACATTAACATATGGAGATATAATAAATTACGTACATACGACAGGATTAGGATTATGTAATGACTTAAAATTAACTAATCAAATTCAAAAACAAAACGCTTCATTACATAAAGWATTAGGCGGATTTTGTGATCAATTTGCTATTACTACAGAAAAAGTTAGTGCTCCTTTATCTAAGGTAAAAAAGATAAAAAAGAAACTAAAATCATACACAGAAGATAAAAAGACTAAGTATGCTTTGCCTTTTAGACAGACCTTCTCTAAACCTAAAAGTAGTATAACGAAGAAGAGTTCATCAAAAGCATCTAAAACTTTCTAGTTCTAGTACAACAACTAATATTAAATGTTATAAATGTGAAAAATTAGGACATACTGCGAGAACTTGTAGAGTAAAAGAAAAGATTAGTAATATAGAAATGGATGAATCTTTTAAGAAGCAAGTTTTAGAAATTTTAGATCTTGTAGAATTAGAAGATRAAGTAATTWGTTCTGAATAATGTGAAGATGATGATTAAATAAWTGAAATAATACATACTACTGCAGATAAGGATACTGATTTATAAGATTGCACTAATAATATAGGGATATGTTATGCTAGTATTAATGTAATATTTTCCTAAGATAAGAAATGTTTTTTAGAATTAATAGATAAAATTTAGGATCAAGATATTAAAACAAAATATTTATTAAAATTAAGAGATTTAGTGCTAACAGATGTACATAAACAAGAAATTAAGCCTTTTAGTTTTAATGAGATAATTTCTAGATTKAAACAGAATAATGCAGTTACTATATCTGATCTACAACAAGAAATAAATGAATTAAAACAAGAATTAAGAGAATTAAAGTTTCAAGTAGAAGTATTAACTAGAGTAGAAAAAGAAAATACTGGTAAACAAATAATAGAAGAAGAAAGTAAGATCCATTAATAATAGAAACCCCTAGTACATATTATATTTTATTAATTACTAAAATAAAATATCAAAGATGGTACATACCACTATATTTTAAAATTAAAAATGAATTTGTCTTAGATACAATAGCTTTATTAGACAGTGAAGCTGATCAAAATTATATACAAGAAGAATTAATTCCAATAAAATATTTTGAGAAAACTAAAGAAAGTTTAAAYTCTGYTAGTGGATCTAAATTGATGGTTAATTATAAATTATCTAATGCTTTAATCTGTAATGGTCAAATTTGTTTCAAAAATACATTTATATTAGTTAAAAATTTAACACAAAGTATTATATTAGGAACCCTTTTTCTTACTCAGATATATCCATTCACAGTAGATAATTATGGTGTACATACTAAGATTTTTGATGAAGACATTACTTTTAAATTTGTTTCTGCACCTAGTACGAAAGAAATTAATGATTTAAAAAATTATACTATTTCTAAACGAATTAATTCAATAAGTAAACATATTTCTTATTTGCAAGAAGAAATTAAGATAGAAAAAATAAAACAATTATTAGAAACAGAAAAAATCAAGAAACAAATAAAGGACTTTGAGGAATTATTACATAGATTGCTCAGATTTGCCTAATGCATTTTGGGATAGAAAAAAAACATATAGTTAGCATAMCTTATGAAAAAGACTTCACTRATAAAGATATACCTATGAAAGCTAGACCTATACAGATGAATTCAGAATTACTAGAATACTGTAAAAAGGAAATATAAACTTTGTAAGATAAGAAGACCGTCCAAGACTCCCTGGAGTTGTGTGGCATTTTACATGAATAATGCAGTAGAAAAAGAATAAACTGTACCAAGATTAGTAATAAATTATAAACCATTGAATAAAGCATTATAATGGATGATATCCTATACTGAATAAAAGAGACTTACTGAAAAAGAACTTGTGATGCTAATTTATACTCAAAATCTGATTTAAAATCAAGTTTTTGGCAAATACAGATAACTGAACAGGATAGATATAAAATAGCCTTTTACAGTATCCTTTGGACATTATGAATGGAATGTAATGCCTTTTGGATTAAAGAATACTCCTTCAGAATTTCAAAATATGATGAATGATATATTCAATGCATACTCTTCTTTTTGTATTGTCTACAATGATGATGTGTTGATTTTCTMTAAATCTATAGACCAACATTTTAAACATTTGCATATATTTTATAAAAYAATAAAAAGAAATGGATTAGTTTTATCTGCTACTAAGATGAAATTGTTTCAAACAGYTTGTAAATTTTTAAGTCATGAACTGAATCAAGGTACTTATAAACCTATTTGTAGAGCAATACATTTTGGAGATAAATTTCCTGACGAAATAAAAGATAAACAGCAATTACAAGATTTTCAGTATGTTTAAATTATGTATCAGATTTTATAAAAAAATTAAGAATTATAGTTGAACCTTTATATAAAAGACTTAGAAAGAATTCTTCCTCTTGGACTGATGAACAAACCAATGTAGTTAAAAGAGTTAAACAGTTAATTAAGACATTGCCTCGTTTGGGAATCCCACATCCGGATGCACTGATAATTATGGAGACTGACGCCTCTGAGCTCAGCTAGGTGGCATTCTTAAACAGAGATTACAGACTCTCATAATGAACAGTTGGTAAGGTACCATTCATGTATCTGGATTTCTTCTCAGAAAAACTATTCTATTATTAAAAAGGAAATTTTATCTACA
The DNA here is from genome assembly GCA_001752375.1 of Rhazya stricta. Taxonomy (NCBI): domain Eukaryota; kingdom Viridiplantae; phylum Streptophyta; class Magnoliopsida; order Gentianales; family Apocynaceae; genus Rhazya; species Rhazya stricta. Next base: position 1,699,623 of record MEJB01000031.1, read on the forward strand.
GTTTTATGCATTATTAAATTTCAAGATGATTTGATAAGTAAACCTTTTTTGTTGAGAATTGATTGTAAGGCTGCAAAAGATGTTCTAGAAAAGATGTTAAAATTTTAGTTTCTAAACAAATCTTTGCAAGATGGCAAACGATTCTCTTTGCCTTTGACTTTACTATAGAATTTATTAAAGTACAAAATAATTCATTACCTGATCATCTAACTCGAGAGTTTTTACAAGATAAACATGAGTCGTAGTCCTGGATTGCGACCCTRAGTACAATTACAATAGAACATGTTTTTAACATTAGCTCCTTTTCCTACTTCTCCTATACAAACCCGATATGTAAACAGATCCATAAACCTTTTTGAACAAAAAACTCCTCCTTCAAATTTTAAAGAAGCCTTAAACTCTAGATTAGCTGAATTTCCTTATTTACCTTCTACCTCAATGCCCTTAATAGATAGTCAAGTTAAACCAGGGGAATGGTTCAAGAAATATCCTATTCAGATCATTACTCTAGAAATGAACATGAAGACCTTAGCTTTAAAAAAATCTTTTCTAAATATTTATACACAAATTTTTACTACATTTCTACAAATCCTTTGAAAACTAAAGAATGGTATGAAGCCATTCTTATCTTTACAAAATCTATAGAAACATAACATGCTATGCAACCGGACAAAGAAAAGCCTGGTTGTGAAAGATTAGGTTACTCAAAGTGTAAAATACTGCAGATTTTGTCCCCTAAAACTTGGAAAACCTCTTCATTGACCACTCCTATAGCATTTCCCTCTTCTACAAACATGAAACCATCTRCTTTTACCTACTTTGATTATATCYATGCTTGGGAGAACTTTTTACTAATTAGACCTTATAAATATTCGTGGTTCATATAAATTAAAACAGATTTATCTGACCCTATTCCCAGATGGTTTTACAACTGGTGGGAGAAGTACGGAATTACATCAAATATTTTGCCTCCAGAAATATTGAATAGATATGAATCTTTTATGAAAATGTCTTCTAAATTTAGATCGTTGATGGAGAAACAAATGACTTTCTTTTTTAAGACAAAATTCCCTTGGATTCTAGTATGGCAATTCTGTAAATCAACAGATCATCATGGACAGACTACTTTGGCAAGATCAGTTAGAATCAAATGGTGGATTCAATTTGATGAAACCAAAAGAAATGAACAGAAATCCGCAAAAGCCTCTGCATTTTCACAAAAGAGTAAAGAAGAACGACGAAAAGAATTGGATGAAATGAAGAAAAATTTAGAGCAAATGTATAAAGATTTGGTAAAAGATGAGAAAGAAGATACTCCAGAAAATTCTGCCACAGATGAATATGATCCTTTTGGAGGACCCATTGCACAGACACCACTACATTATTTCTGAAGAATGGTAGACAATGAAGTGACAGAAAGTTGATGACTCAACAAAAGACTGACATAAAGCTGAAGATTCCAATATGCAAATGGACGACATGAACTGACTAAAAGCTAAAGATTCTGATAGAAAGTTACAATTATTGTACCTTAGCTGATAAGAACTTTACTTTAATTATTGTATCTCAATTATTGTACTCTAATCAGAACCTCTTGAAATTCTATAAATAGCAATGAAATAAAAGAGAAAGGCAGGAGAGAAGAACCTCACTCTGTTTTGAACAATTTTCGTCTCTGTTCTAAGTAAGCATGTTTCTAAATCTTTCTTTAGAGAGAATTCTTACTTTCTTCAACAGATTTGTTTAGATTCTTTTAAACAAAAGAATTCATAAAATTTTATGAAATCAATCCTGAATCATTTTGGTATCAGAGACAACCTAGGTTCGAAACCCAACGTGCCTGGATGYGGAGTCGTTGGACAGCGCAGTGAGTCTGTTGGGCAGCCCATGTGAGGTGGTCCCTGCTTAGGCCACAGCGGAAGCAATGTGGGACCTAGGGATCCTGAGACATATAAGTGGTGGAATGCCGTSTCTTAACAACCCTATTCCCAAATAGTTTTACAACTGGTGGGAAAAGTATGGAATTACATCAAATATTTTGCCTCCGAAATATTGAATAGATACRAATCATTTAAGAAGATGCCTTCTAAATTTACATTGTTGATGAGAAACAGATGACTTTCATTTCTAAGACAAAATTCCCTTGGATTCTAGTATGGCAATTCTGTTAATCAAAATTCCCTTGAAAATCTTGGATCTGCTGCCTGCCCAATCCAAGATCCAGATGATTAACCACGCACCATCTGGTTAATCATCACCTGAAACGTAAAATAAGGAAATATAGGGTGAGCTACTAAGCTTAGTAAGCAAATCCCATTTATTAATGCATGAATAATGCCCTATATGTCAGTTATAAAATTTCACTTTCTCAATAAAAGATTTTCAAACATTTCCATTTCATAAACTTTCTCACAAAAACTTTCCTTTAAAAATGTAAGAACCTTTCAAACATTTCCATTCCTTTAAAGTCGTGAGCTYACTTGGTGTAATGCCGAACCATTAAGCTTGTAGTGGGTCATTATTCTCTGGAACTTAATCACATTTTCCACCAGTAGAACCGCAAAGCGGTTAACGTTTCTTTAACTTTTCTTGAACATCACCTCATAAGAGGTGAATAACACATGAATTTCCCCCTACAAGAGGGTTAGGTCAGGTGCGCCGGTCCCCCATACCCCATTTTCCACTACATCTTTCATGGATTTGGCTTTACACCCCTTTTTCAAAATCCTTAACATTTGGAAATMATTCATCATAAAAATAACATCTTTAAAAACTTCATTCCTCAAAGTATTTACTTTTCCAAATTTCATTCTTTAAAAACATTTCCTTTCTTGAATGTATGATTTTGTCCATACAAGRGAATATATCACTACTGCAATCTACATGGTCATGGACCACATGAACCCTTACCTTAAAATTTCTAACATGTCAATGAGTAATAAAATTCACATACTAGAAGTAATATCACATTATAACACATAAGAGCAATTATCAATTCACATTCAATTCMCATAGGAAGATTCAATCATAATAACAATACACTCGTATCRCAMTTAATAGATTGTGGTGATTTTCAAAAATTCACTTCAATATCCATTATGAATTCACATTCAATTCACATAGAGATTTAATCATGATAACAACACACTTGCATCATCCCTAAGTGAGAATGTTGGAATTTACTTACATGGAATCCTTTACATTAAAGGTTCTTATTTAAATTGCGAAAATGRAATTCCTCAATCATTCTCAAAGTCAATGCACTCGAAACGACCTAATTGTGATTTCAGAATGAAAGTCCATTTAKTATGATTGTCCAAACTTCGATATTCAATGTTTATTCCATCAACATCATTCGTAAATTTTTAATTCATATTTAATTCCCACATCACCAAATCATCATATTCTTGCAAGTACAATTTAAACTCCTTAGCTCGGGTATTAAACCTAATCTATGTTCTTCCAAAATTTTTCTTTAGGATATAATTACATAGGTCATAAATTATCAATATCAAATAGTAATATTTTTACCAAATAAGCTATCAAAGCCCAAGTGTTGCGGAAGTGGCGTTGCATTCCGTGCGTGCCCTCAGGCAGCGCGCAAGCAACAACCCTGATCATGCACGGGGCCTAGTCTCCTGGATGCCCAGGTGCCCGCCTGATGGCTTAGGCAGTTTCCACTMCTGGCCGACCTTAGCTGATCAGTAAACAGCTAACCAGGCCAAGGTGATCAGCCACCGATAACAACAACTCAGTAGCAACTTGCTGAGAAACAATGGTGACAAGCAAGCAAGGAAGACGGCAACAGCTCCAGCCATCACATTCCAGAACCTCTGTTTCTGGTCTATGATCAGTCGCTCAGCATTTCGGAGAGCATGACCAGATCGACGTCGTCATCTGCAATGAAGACCAACAATAGGATGAGCAGATTTGGCGAGCTTCCAGCGAGGTAAGTTGTCCTATCTTGTTCTGGTCGAGCAGCAGCAGCGCGCAGTGAGAGCCTGATGGTGGTGTCACGCAGCAACCTCCAAAAGGCTGATCTGGTGGCCGGTGCGGATCAAGCTGATGAAGACTGGTGTGGATTTGGTGGGCACCTCTGGGGTGGCGAGTGGCGTGCAGATCGCAAGCAGCGGCCACTTCAATCAGTGTCGGTAGTGGGAGGAGAGAGAGAAAAAGCAGAAAGTAGAAAGAGAGAGAGAGAGAGAGAGAAGAGGAGCGGAGAGGAGAGGAGAGCTAACATCGAGGTGACGGCAAGGGAGGAGCGGCAGCAGTGGCGGCTTAGGGTTGGATAGGGTTTTCCGGGAAGAGGATGAACAGTAGACCAAATTAATTTTTTTTTTTTTTACTTGGGCCATAACCCAAATCCTTCGGGCATTCCCATTCCATAACTAGTACAATCCATTAAATTAAATTCTACGATCTTTTCTTTTGATAAAAATCTAGTTTCCGACTAAGAAATGAATAGGCCCAACAAGTAGAGCCTCTAACTAACCAATGACCTTCATTCGATTAACAAGATAATTTCGTACTTGTCAAACGTACAATAAAATAATAATAATCAAATAGAAAAGATAAGTACCCTAGTTGGCACGCAAATTCACACGATCAATCAAAATTCATAAAAGTAAAATCCCGGGTATTACAATGCTCCACCCCATAAAACAAATTTCGTCCTCRAAATTTAGGACTCACCGACCAAGTTTGGGTACTTATCACGCATTTCCTCCTCTCGTTCCCAAGTGATTCCTCCAAAGAACTTTAACTAGCGCTATCGCCTTTCTCCTCAATACATTTTCCATCCTTTCCAATATCTCCACCGACATCTCTTCGTAAGTTAGGTTCTCACGCAGATCTAACGCTTCATAACTGAGAATGTGGAGGGATTCAAAACTATTTCCTTAGCATGGAAACCTGAAACACATTATGTACACCTGATAGGATTGGTGGCAATGCAGCCCGATCGACTAAGTCGCTCACTCTTTCGAGGATCTCAAAAGGTCCAACGAATCGGGGGCTCAACTTCTCCTTCTTCCCAAATCTCATAATCCCCTTCATAGGCGCCACCTTTATGAAGACTTTGTCCCCAATTTCAAACTCTAGTTGCTTCCTTCTCCTATCTACATAACCCTTCTGTCTACTCTGAGCAGTTCTCATCCGTTGACGAATCTTTTCAACTGCCTCTACAGTGTGTTGCACTATTTTGAGACCCAACAACTTCCTCCCACCAACTTCATCCCATTGAACTGGCAACCTGCACTTCCTTCTGTAAAGTGCCTAATGAGGGGCCATACCGATAGTAGCCTGATAGATACTGTTATAGGAAAATTCCACCAAAAAAAGGAATTCATCCCATGTTCCTTGGAAGTCAATCACACAAGCTCTCAGCATATCCTCCAAGATTTGATTCGTGGGTGAAAAACAGTACTAAAATTCAATCGAGTACCCCTAGCTTTATGCAAACTCTTCCAAAATGCAAAAGTAAACCTCGGGTCACGATCGGATACAATGGATAGTGGGACATCATGAAGTCTGACAATCTCAGCCACATATAACTCCGCGCATATTTCTCCATAGTATAGATAGTCTTAACCAGCAGAAGGTGTGCCGACTTCATAAGACGATCCACAATCACCCGAATAACATTGTATCCCTTCTTCATCCCTCAGCAACCTAGCAATGAAATCTATACCAATATGCTCCCATTTCCATTCTGGAACCATAAGAGGTTGCATTAGATCTAAGAGCTGTTGATATTCAACCTTGACCTACTAGTAAGTAAGACAATGCTGAACAAAATATGCTACATCGCGGCTCATATTAACCCACCAGAAATGATTCGTTAAATCTTTGTACATCTCCAGSATAAGTTGATTAAATCATATTATGAACTTTACTGAAAGTCTCTTCCTTCGATTCCTTATCATTAGGAACAACAGTCTATTGTCATACTAAAGAGTTCCATTAACAATAGTCACAAAATCGAACATAAACACTAAAAGATCTTCTATCTGTAAAGCTCTTATCCTTTAATTGTCTTGAGACATAAACAAATACTTAGCTATGTTACATCAAGACTCGGCCCAAACTTTTCCTTGAGGTATCACTATACATCACAAACTCCTCACAACTTTAGGGAATTGTTTGTGATTTAWGTGACTATTAGTCATTTCCTTAATTCCTCAAAATTGTGTTCTTTCTAGTCAATTGAATCATGAAAAAAGACAATTTTAGAAAATCCCTCTTCAAATCTTACATAGTAGCCAGTTAACCCAAGAAAACTATGAACCTTACTGACATTGGTATGTGTTGGTCATTTGCGAACTGTCACAATCTTAGTGGGTCAACTACAATACCTTCATTGGTCACAATATGTCCTAAAATAGTATGCTAATTCAATTAAATTTCAGATACTTGTTAAATTTTGCAAAAAAAAAACACTTCTCAATCTTTAAGCATCTAAAGTACCATACTCAAGTGTTTTTCATACTCTTCCCTAGGTCGAGAGTAAACCAATATCGCATCGATGAAGACTATGACGAATTGGTCCAAGTACTCCTTAACATCCAACTCAGCAAATCATAAATATAACAAATGCATTGGTTAACCTAAAAAGACATTACTACAACTTGTAATATCYAYACYAAGTTTAAAAGGCGATCTTTGAGATATTTCTTTTCACTGACTCTCMACTAATGGTAGCCAGATTACAGATTAATCTTAGAAAAATATATAACACCCTGAAATGGATCAACAAATAATCAATCCTAGGCAACCAGTAACTATTCTTTACTATCACCATATTCAAATTTATACAATTTATAAATAGCCTCATAGATCAATTTTCTTCCTCACRAATATCACAGGTGTACCATTGATAATTTCATTAGCAGGACTAGTTTTCCAACTAAACCTCAAAAATTTCTTGAAATATTAAAAGAACACTAGATATCCAGTGGTATTCTAACTTTTCCCTCAATTAATCACATTTTGGCCTTTTATAATTCTGGAAGATCCATAAACCTTATTTTATATAATGATAAGCTTACATACATCACCATTTCATAAATTGTGCTAGATCCAACCTACCATATTTGTTCCAACGAATTCCAATTCCTTTCCTCAAAAACATTCTAATCTCCTCAAATACAATTAAAATCAGATTAACTTCTTAAACAAGAAAATTTAACAATCTCCAAATAAAATGGAAATTCAACTCAGTGATCTTATCATCAAAAGCCAAAATCATCAAAAGTCAAAATCGAAGTCTTATAGTTCGAAATCTAATCACAAATTTGTTCTTAATTCCTCTTAGCATCTTGGAATCAAAACCACATGCCCTTTACCTCTCTGTATGGAAAAATACTTTGTTTAAAGAACTATCCCAACCAAAGTTAAACCTATTCAAATCGACCAGAAACTCTTTGAGCATTGTCAAAARAAATTCAATATCTTACTTATCAAARATTATCCATCCAACCTAATTAATCACCTTAAAATTTGCACAACGTTTACTTCAACAAGACTTCTTAACCAAGTGAAAGGAGTCTCACATTTTAAACATTTAAACAATACTTTAATATAGAGTAAATATCACATTCCTAGCAAGAGATTTCCTTTACAGACTTGATTCTATTTTCCTAAATTTGACATCAAATTTAGAATTCTTGACAATTTTAATTTCATCTCATGGATCGATAAGAAACGACATTTACGATTTCATTTAGGTATTACAAATGGAACGTAATGCCTCTTGGTCTAAAATGAACCTTCAAAATTTTCCTAACATAAATAAGCAGGTTGTTATAACAAATAAACATTAAATATCAGTTAATAACTCAAACTATAATATAAACCTTACCAGATAGTCCTAGGAGAAACGCCTGTGACATGACTTGATACCTATATACTTTTCAAGAACTCATAAATCATTTTCTTATGAAGTTTACAAAATCGTTTTTAAAACTCTAAGCTCTAATACCATAATTGTAACACCCCCATATCAGAAACTGCCCTAATTCAGGAATGTTACCGACTTAATTCTCATATATTTAAAATTCAGCGGAAGCTTTTGATAATAAAGGAATAAAATTTAAACGCTCAACAAGTTCATAAATAAATAAAAAATTTTAATTAACAGAACGACTCGGGTATCAAAACATGCTCCCAAACGATCTCCATGAATCATCTAGTTAATCATCCCCTGAAACTTAAATAAGAAAATATGCGGTGAGCTACTAAGCTTAGTAAGCAAATCCCATACATGAATGCATGAATAATGCCCTATATGTCATCAGTTATAAAATTTCACTTTCTCAATAAAAGCTTTTTAAACATTTCCATTTCATAAACTTTCTCATAAAAACTTTCCTTTCAAAATATAAGAAGCTTTCAAACATTTCCATTCCTTTAAAGTCGTGAGCTCACTTGGTGTAATGCCTAGCCATTAAGCTTGTAGTGGGCCATTATTCTTTGGAACCCGATTACATTTTCTACCAGTAGAACTGCAAAACGGTTAACATTTCTTTAACTTTTCTTGAACATCACCTCATAAGAAGTGAATGACACATGAATTTCTCACCCTACAAGAGGGTTAGGTTGGGTGCCGGCCCTCATGCCCCATTTCCCACTCATATCTTTCATGGCTTTAGCTTTACGTCCCTTTTTCAAAATCCTTAACGTTTGAAAATCATTCATCATAAAAATAACATCTTTAAAAACTTCATTCCTCAAAACATTTACTTTTCCAAATTTCATTCTTTAAAAACATTTCCTTTCTTGAATGTATGATTATGTCCATACAAGAAAATATGCAACTACTGCAATCTACATGGTCATGGACCATATGAACCCTTAACTTAAAATTTCTAACATCTCAATAAGTAATAAAATTCACATACTGGAAATAATATCACATTATAACACATAAGAGCAATTATCAATTCACACTCAATTCACATACGAAAATTCAATCATAATAACAATATACTCGTATCATAATTAAGAAGATTATGGTGCTTTTCAAAAATTCACTTCAATATCCATTATGAGTTCACATTCAAAATTCACATAGAGATTCAATTATGATAAGAACACACTTGCATCATCTCTAAATGAGAATGTCAGAATTTACTTACATAGAATTCTTTACGTTAAAGGTTCCCATTTAAATTGCAAAAATGGAATCCCTCGACCGTTCTCAATGTCAATGAACTTGAAAATGACCTAATTGTGATTACAGAAGGAAAGTCCATTTAATACGATTGTCAAAACTTAGATATTCAATGTTTATTCCATGAACGTCATTCGTAAATGTTTAATTCATACTTARTTCCCACGTCACCAAATCATCATATTCTTACAGGTACAATTTAAACTCCTTAGTTYAGGAATTAAACATAATCTATGTTCTCCTACAATTTTACTTTAGGATATAATTAAATAGGTCATAAATTCTCAATATCGAATAGTAATATTTTCACCTTTTAAGTCAACAAAGCCCAAGTGTCGCAGAAGTGGCATTGYGCCCCGAGCGTGCGCTCAGGCAGCGCACATACAACAGTCGTGATAGAGCGGARGACYCGGTCACTTGGGCGTCTGAGCGTCCGGGCGCCTGATGGCTTTGGCAGTTTCCACTTCTGGCCGGCCTTAGCTGATTAGTGAATAGCTGACCAGGCTAAGGTGATCGGCCACCGACAACAACAACTCAGCAGCAACTTGCTGAGCAACAATGGTAATAGGCAAGCAAGGAAGACGGCAACAACTCTAGCAATCGCCTTCCAGAACCTCTGTTTCTGGTCTACGATTAGTTGCTCGGCRTTTCCGAGAGCATGATCAGATCAACGTTGCTGTTTGCAGTGGAGACTGGCAATAGGACATGCAAATCTGGCTAGCTTCCGATGAGGCAAGGTGTTCTGTCCTGTTCTGGTCAAGCAGCAGCAACGTGCGGTGGAAGCCTGATGGTGGTGTCATGTAGAAACATCCAAACCGTTGATTTGGTGGCCAATATGGATCAAACTGATGAAGACTGGTGTGGATTTGGTGGGAACCTCTGGTGCGGCAAGTGCCATGTAGATTGCAAGCAGCAACGAGCAGCGGCCAGTTCAATCGGTGCCAGCAGTGGGAGAAGGGGAGAGAAAAGGGAAAGAGGAGAAAGAGAAAGAGAGAGAGAAGAGGAAAGGAGAGCCAACATTGAGATGACGGCAAGGGAGGAGCGACAGTGGCGACGGCTTAAGGTTGGAAGGGTTTTCCAGGAAGGGGATGAACGGTAGACCTAATTAATTTTTTTTTTTTACTTGGGCCGTAACCCAATTCCTTCGGGCCTTCCCATTTCATAACTAATCCAATCCATTAAATTAAATTCTTCAGGCCATTCTTTTGATAAAAATCTAGTTTTTGACTAAGAAACGAATAGGCCCAACAGGTCGAGCCTCTAACCAACCAAGGACCTTCATTCGCTTAACAAGATAATTCTGTACTTATTAAACGTACGATAAAATAATAATAATCATATAGAAAATTTYCAACCCTAATTGGCACCCAAATTCATATGATCAATCGAAATTCATAAAGTAAAATCCTGGGTATTACACAGCCTATGTTAAAAGATATAGACAAGATTTATCAACAAAATAATTATGCTAATCAAAAATTACATAGTCTATCAGAACAAGTAAATAAATTAGAAGGACCATCAATTTCTAAACCACCTCAAAAGATTAACCTTGAACAACCTTTGTTTAAATTAGAAGACTCTCAAACATTTACAATAAAGAATGATAATGCCTTATTAAAGGAAATAACTAAGAAATTAGAAACATTAAATATAGATAAGGGAAAAACTATTAATAATGTAATTACGAAAGAAAACAATCAAACTGAATCAGATAACGAATTAAGTAAAAATAAAATAAAAGGTAACATGAATAAATATACTTTTGGAAGAACTTATCATAAAATGAAAAATTATTACCCTAGACCTTCATTTCCTAATACTCAATATGAAGAAGTTAGAGAACAATTTAATTATAACCCTGATACTTTATATGACTGGAATTTAGATGGATAAACAGAATTTCAAATATATAATTTATTAAATGAAATGGGAATAGCGATATCTGCATATAAATCTATAGGTAGAACAGATAATGAAGCTGGTGAAATGCTAATTTCAGGATGTACAAGGACATTAAAAGGATGGTGGGATAATATGTTAACAAAAAATGATAAAATCTCCATTAGAAGAGCAACTAAACAAATTTTAGTAAATGCTCAAGAATCTACCTCTCAACCTGGTCAGATAGCTACTACATATACTAGCATCCCTGATGTAACAAATACTTTAATATTTGCAATTTGTAAACATTTTGTAGGAAACCTGAAAAATTCCAACAAAGAAGTTCTGAAATATTAATAAACTTAAGATGTCCTAAATTATATGATTTTAGATGGTGTAAAGATATGTTTTTAAATAAATTAATGATTAGAAATGATGCTAATTCAATATTCTGGAAACAAAGATTTTTAGCAGGTTTACCTCAATTATTTGCTGAAAAAGTTAGAATAAAAATTAGAGAAGCCAATACTGGAGACCTTCTTTATGCTGCTTTAACTTATAGAGATATTATAAATTACGTAAATACTACTGGATTAGGACTTGTTAATCACATTCAAAAAGAAAATAGTTTACTACAATCTGAATTAGGTGGATTTTGTGATCAATTTGCTATTACTTCAAAAAAGATAAGAGCTCCTTCATCCAAGATTAAAAAGAAAGCAAAAATGAAATCTAAATCTTATAAAGAATATAAAAGGACTAGACCTATGTTGCCTACTAAACAGACTTTTTCCAAACCTCAAAGTAGTGTAACTAAAAAGAGTTCGTTGAAATCTTCAAAACTTTCTAGTTATAGTACCACAGCCGGTATTAGATGTCATAAATGTGGAAAAATAGGACATTATGCAAGAAACTATAGAGTAAAAGATAAGAGTACCAATATAGAAATGGATGAATCACTTAGAACGCAGATTTTAGGAATCTTAGACTCGGAAGGAACTAGTTCAGAGGAATTAGAAGATGAACAGATAAATGAAATACTAGACACTACCACAGAAGATGATACTGATATAGAAGACTGCATTGACAATATAAGAATTTGTTATCYTAGCATTAATGTAATATCCTCTTCTGATAAAAAATTATTTTTAGAATTAATAGATAAAATACAAGAACAAGATATTAAAACARAGTATCCATTAAAATTAAAAGATATAATTTTTACAGATGTTCATAAACAAGAAATTAAGCCTTTTAGTTTTAATGAAATAGTTTCTAGATTTAAACAAGATAATATAATTACTATTTCTGATTTACAACAAGAAATAAATGAATTAAAACAAGAGTTAAAGAAATTAAAATTTCAAGTAACTGTATTAACTAGAATAGAAAAAGAAAATACAGAAAACAAGTAATAAAAGAAGAAAATGAAAATCCATTAATTATAGAAAATCCTAACATAGATTATGTTTCACTTATTACTGAAATAAGCTATCAAAGATGGTATATATGAATATATTTAAAAATTAAAGATGAATTTATAATAGACACAATAGCTTTATTAGACAGTAATGCTGATCAAAATTGTTTCCAAGAAGGATTAATACCAACTAGTAATAATCAGATTTGTTTTAAAAATACTTTCATATTAGCGAAAAATTTAACACAAGAGTATTATTTTAGGTACCCCTTTTCTTACTCAGATATATCTTTTACAGTAGATAAAAATGGTGTACATAYAAAAAATTTTGATAAAGAAATTCCTTTTAAATTTGTTTTTGCACCAAGTACTAAAGAAGTTAATGATTTAAAAAATTCTACTATTATTAAACGAATTAATTCAATAAGTAGTCATATTTCTTATTTATGGGAAGAGATTAAAATAGAAAAAATAAAACAATTATTAGAAACCGAACAGATTAAAAAACAAATAGAAGATTTTGAAGAATTATTACATAAGGAAGTTTATTCTGATTTACTGAATGCTTTTGGGGATAGGAAGAAACATATTGTTAACTTACCTCATGAAAACGATTTTACTGATAAAGATATACCTACTAAAATTAGACCTATACAAATGAATACAGAATTATTAGAATATTGTAAAAAATAAATAAAAGCTTTATTTAATGGTTTATAATTAATTACTAGTCTAGGAGCATCTCTTTCTTTTTCTGCTGCATTATTAACATAAAAAGCTGCACAACTCCAAGGTGATTTAGATGTTCGAATTAACTTTTTAGAGGATACTACCACAGTAGATGATACTGATATAGAAGAATGTACTGATAATATAGGAATTTGTTATCCCAGTATTAATGTAATATCCTCTTCTGATATGGTTAGATAGATACTTGAAAAACTAAGAACAATAGAAAAAATATAATGAAATTAATATGTTACAAAATTGGAAAACTACTTCGGGAAATATAATTAGTTCGACAGAACCTCCTTTAGAAGAAATAGCTTTAAATGTAAATGGTAGTAATATCATAGCTAGTCCATTTAAAACAATTCCTAAAAATAGAAAACAAGATTCTCAGCCTACATTAAAGGATATAGATAAGATTTATCAACAAAATAATTATACTAATAAAAAATTGCATAGTCTATCGAAACAAGTAAATAAGTTAGAAGGCACTTCTATTTCTAAGCCACCTCAGAAGATTAATCCTGAACAACGTTTATTTAAATTAGAATATTCTCAAATATTTTCAATTAAAAATGAAAATGCTTTATCAAAAGAAATAACTAAGAAATTAGAAACTTTAAGTATAGATAAAGGGAAGACTATTAATAATGTAATTATAGAAGAAAATCAAACAGAATTAGAAAATGAATCAAGTATAAACAAAATAAAAAAATAAAATGAGTAAATATACTTCAAAAAGAACTTATCATAAAATAAAAAATTATTATTTTAGACCTTCTTTTCCTGATACTCAATATGAAAAAGTTAGAGAACAATTTAATTATAACCTGATAATTTATATGACTGAAATTTAGATGGATTAATAGAATTTCAAATATACAACCTATTAAATGAAATGGGAATAGCAATATCCGCTTATAAGTCTATAGGTAAAATAGATAATGAAGCTACTGAAATGATAATTTTAGGATTCATTGGAAAGTTAAAAGGATGGCGAGATAATATGTTAGCAAAAAATGATAAATTATCTATCAGGAGAGTAACTAAACAAATTTTAGTAAATGCCCAAGAATCTACCTCTTAAGCTGGTCAGATAGCTACCACTTATACTAGTATTCCAAATGTAACAAATACTATAATATTTGCAATTTGTAAATATTTCTTAGGAAACCCTAAAGAGTTTCAACAAAGAAGTTCTGAAATATTAATAAACTTATGATGTCTTAAGTTACATGATTTTAGATGGTATAAAGATATATTTTTAAATAAATTAGTGATTAGACAGGATGCTAATTTGATATTTTGAAAAGAAAGATTTCTAGTAGGATTACCTAAATTATTTGCTGAAAAGGTTAGAACAAAGATTAGAGAAGCCAATAATTGAGACATCCCTTATTCTACATTAACTTATGGCGATATTTTAAATTACGTAAACACTATAGGATTCTGCAATGATTTAAAACTTGCTAATCAAATTCAAAAAGAAAATAGTTTACTATAGTCTGAACTAGGTGGATTTTATGATCAGTTTGCTATTACTACTGAAAAGATAAATGCTCCTTCATCTAAGATTAAAAAGAAAGAAAAAATTGAAATCTAAATCATATAAAGAATATAAAAAGACTAGACCTACTTTGCCTACTAAACAGACTTTTTCTAAACCGCAAAGTAGTATAACTAAAAAGAGTTCGTTAAAATCTTCTAAACTCTCTAGTTCTAGTACAACAGTTAGTATTAGATGTCATAGGTGTGGAAAACTAGGACACTAGGCAAAGAATTGTAAAGTAAAGGATAAGATTACTAATATAGAAATGGAAGAATCAATTAAAAAGCAAATCTTAGAAATTTTAGAATCAGAAGGTACTAGTTCAGAAGAATTAAATGAAGAATAGATAAATAAAATAATAAATACAACTTCGAAAGATGACTCTGATATAGAAGAATGCACGAGAATATAGAATTTTGTTACCCTAGTATTAATGTGATATCTTCTTTAGACAAAAAATTCTTTTTAGAATTAATAGATAAAATACAAGATCAAGATATTAAAACAAAATATTTATTAAAATTGAAAGATTTAATTCTTACAGATATTCATAGACAAGAAATTAAGCCTTTTAGTTTTAATGAAATAATTTTCAAATTTAAACCAGAAAATGTAGTCACTATTTCTAATTTATAGCAAGAAATAAATGAATTAAAAAAGAATTAAGATTTCAAGTAACTGTAATAACTCAAACAGTAAAAGAAAATACAGCAAAACAAGTAATAAAAGAAGAAAATGAAAATCCATTAATTATAGAAAAACCTAATACTGACTATGTTCCACTTATTACTGAAATTAGCTATCAAATATGGTATATACCAATATTTTTAAAAATTAAAAATGAATTTGTATTGGATACAATAGCATTGTTGGATAGTGGTGCTGACTAAAACTGTATTCAAGAAGGTTTGATACCAACTAGATATTTTGAGAAAACTAAAGATAGTTTAAATTCTGCTAGTGGTTCTAAACTGATAGTTAATTATAAATTATCTAATGCTTTGATTTGTAGTTTACTCAAGTTTATTCCTTCACAGTACATAAAAAGGGTGTACATACGAAAATTTTTGATGAAGAAATTACTTTTCAATTTATTTTTGCGCTTAGTACTAAATAAGTTAATGATTTAAAAAATTCTACTATTACTAAACGTATTAATTTGAAAAGTAGCCATATTTCTTATTTACAAGAAGAGATTAAAATAGAAAGACTAAAACAGTTTGTTAGAAACAGAGCAAATTAAGAAAAATTTTTTTTGAAGAATTATTGTATAAAAAAATTTGTTCTGATTTACCAAATGCTTTTTGGGAAAGAAAGAAACATATTGTTTACTTACCTTATGACAAAGATTTTACTGACAAAAATATACCTACTAAAGATAGACCCATACAAATGAATGCAGAATTATTAGAATATTGTAAAAAAGAAATAAAAACTTTAATAGATAAAAAATTAATTAGACCGTCTGAGTCACCTTGGAGTTATGTAGCCTTTTATGTTAATAATGCAGCAGAAAAAGAAAGAGGTGCTCCTAGATTAGTAATTAATTATAAATCGTTGAATAAAGCTTTACAATGGATTAGATACCCAATACCCAATAAAAGAGATTTATTAAAAAGAACTTATGGTGCTAATCTTTACTCTAAATTTGATTTAAAATCAAGCTTTTGGCAAATTCAAATAGCTAAACAACATCATTATAAAACAGCTTTTACAGTACCCTTTGATCATTATGTATGGAATATTATACCTTTTGGTTTAAAAAATGCTCCTTTAGAATTTCAAAAAATGATGAATGATATATTTATGGCTTATTCTTCTTTCTATATTGTTTATATTGATAATGTGTTAATTTTTTCTAAATCAACAGAACAACATTTTAAACACTTATAATATTTTATGAAACTATAAAAAGAAATTGTTTAGTATTATCTGCATCAAAAATGAAATTATTTCAGACAACTTGTACATTTCTGGGTCATGAACTGAGTCAAGGAACATATAGACCAATTTGAAGAGCAATASATTTTGCAAATAAATTTCCAGATGAAATAAAAGATAAACAACAGTTACAAAGATTTTTAGGATGTTTAAATTATGTGTCAAACTTCATTAAAAATCTAAGAATAATTGTTGAACCATTATATAAAGACTTAGAAAAAAATCCTTTTCTTTGGACGGAAGAACAAACAAATATAGTTAAAAAGGTTAAACAATTAATTAGAACATTGCCTTGTTTAGGTATCCCCATTCCGGATGCACTGATGATTGTTSAGACYGACGCCTCTGAGCTTGGCTATGGTGGAATTCTAAAACARAAATTACTCGATTCAACTATTAAACAGTTGGTAAGATATCATTCAGGTATCTGGATTTCTTCTCCAAAGAATTAAAAAAGAAATTTTATCTATAGTTTTATGTGTCACAAAATTTCAAGATGATTTAATTAATAAACCTTTTTTATGACGTATTGATTGCAAAGCTGCCAAAGATGTTTAGAAAAATATGTTAAAAATCTGGTTTCTAAACAAATCTTTGCAAGATGGCAATCTATTCTCTTAGCTTTTGATTTCACTATAGAATTTATTAGAGGACAAAATAATTCCTTACCTGATTATCTTGCACGTGAATTTTTATAGGAAAAGCATGAGCCRTGGTCCAGCTTTAAGACCAAGAGCCCAGCTACAAYAGAATAGACTTTTAACCTTAGCTGATACTCCTCCTTCACCTGCTCAAACTAGGTTTGTGAATAGATCTTTTAATCTTTTTGAACAAACTTCTCCCCTTCAAATTTTAAAGAAGCCCTAAATTCTAGTTTAACTGAATTCCCTGCATTACCTTCATCCTCTTCTACACCCTGCACTGAATAACAAATTAAGCCTGGAGAATGGTTTGAAAAACCTCCAGTCTATATTATTACMCTAGAAGAAGACCATGATGAACTGAGTTTTAAAGAAATTTTTTCAAAATACTTATATATTGATTTCTTTTACATTACCACGAATCCATTGAAGACCAAAGAATGGTATGAAGCCATTTTAATCTTCACTAAATCAATAGAGACTCAAYATGCTATGCAGCCTGATCGAGAAAAACCTGGATACAAAAGATTAGCTTATTCTAAATGAAAGATACTGCAGATTTTATCCCCAAAGACATGGAAAACTTCTTCCTTGACTACACCACTAGCTTTTCCATCTTCAACAAATATGAAACCTTCAGCCTTTACCATTTTGATTATATTCACGCTCGAAAAAACTTTATATTTATCAGACCATACACTCATTCTTGGTTTATTCAAATTAAAACAGAATTACCAAACCCTATTCCTCGCTGATTCATAAATTAGTGGGAGAAAAATATAGAATTTCTTCTAATATTTTATCAGCAAAGATTCTTAACATATATGATACTTTTATGAAGATGCCTTCACAATTTGCTTCATTAATTGAGAAACAGATGGTATACTTTTTTCAAGTAAAATTCCCTTGGATTCTTRTTTGGCAATTTAGCAAAACTATGGACAGATATGGACAGATAGCTCTTGCCAGATTAATTATAATAAAGTGGTGGATACAGTTTGATGAATCTAGAAAAGATGAAAAGAAAGAAGCATCAACAAAAGCTGCATCTACCTCATCGAAAAAGACTAAAGAGGAAAAGAGAAAAGAGCTTGATAAAATGAAGAAAAATCTTGAACAGATGTATAAAGATTTGGTGAATGATGACAAAGAAGAGACTCCAGAGAATTCTGCAACGAATGAATATGACCTATTTGGYGGACCAATTGCATAACTCCTTCTCAATACGTTTGAAGAAGATGGCYGACAAGAATAAAGAGACTTTYGAAAAAGATTAATGGCAAACAAAGTYTGACAAAAAGCTGATGACTCATCAAGAAACTTTGTAATCATTGTACCTTTTTATTGTTTGCTTTTACTGTATCAATCATTGTAAGATTGTTGTAAGTCTATAAATATCGAAAGAATGAAGAGAAGAAGCAAGGCCTGAAAACCTTACTCTTATTTTGAAAAACTCTATCGCCATTGTTTGAAGTAAGCATGTTTATAGAATATTTTCTGTTCAGAACTATTTTAGATGAATCTAATTGTCAATTAAATTTCAAGTACAATTAGCCAATATCAAAATATTCTTAGATTAAAATTAAAAACAAAAATTAAGTACCATTTAAKTAATTAGAAGTTTTCTAGATAATTACTAAAGAGAATTAAATAGAAACAATGTTTTTTTTTTTTTTTTGTATTTTGATTGTAGGAGAATGTTTTGCTTAAAAATACAAAATATCATTTTTTTATATTTAATTTTCAGTATAAAAAATTATATTTTCAAAAATACAAAAGAGAATGCATTTTCAACGTTTTGAAAATTTGAAAAAAGAAAACAACTCATAAACAACGAAGAGAACAGAGCCTTATCTTTAAAAATTAAAATAAATAATTTTTAATGATGTAAATAAAACATAAGTTTCTCCATTTAACTTTAAACTAGAGTGTCTAAATTACAAACTRAAGTTACTAGAGTGTCTAAATTACAAACTGAAKTTAATCAAATTTGAAGTGTCTTTATTAAAATTACAAAAGTATAACTTTCTTTTGACAATACAGAAGATCTTTTTGAAGTTGATTTTATAACTTTCTTCATTACATAAAGTTAAGCCTTCACTATTAATATAATTAAATATCTCCGAAAGTTACTTGTTGGTAAAAGTATATCACTATTATGTTCTTCTCTAATTTTTCTCCTAACCTGCTCGGCAAACCGTTTTGGTAAACCTCCTATAAATTTATCCCCATCGGTTCTAAGCATTAATTTGTTAAGGAATAAATATTTATGCCGCCTAAAATCATGTAATTGTGGACAAGTAATATTGACAAGAATTTYATTACTTCTTTCTTACAATTTAGTGGGCTTTCCTATAAAATGTTTAAAAATTTCATACARAAATGTAGAGGTTGTTAGAAAAAGTTGTGTTATATTGGTATAATTGATATGGGATGAAGCACAAAGCATAGAAGAATAGCACATAGCTGGAAACGAAATGAAGAAGGGACTTGGGTTGGTGTTACACACCCGATACAAGTCCCGTTTCAGGCAATTTCTTGACAGATTTCTATGAGTTAGAAATCATGAAAAGGTGCTCTTCATGTCTCTTGAAGGATGGCAACTAAAACAAAGTTTATGTGTAATTTTTTTGTGTTGACAACACATCTTTATGGATAAGAGATGTGATTCAAGAGGTGCAACCTATTCTACTTTGAGTTGAAGAGATTTGTGCAATTAAAAGAGAGTTTAAGTGTCTTTTCAACACTTAGAAAATTCTGAGAATTTCAATTTCGTTTTTTAACTCTCTTCAACCTCATATATCAAGATATCTTCACTCCATTTTTACATACCTTAAGCCTTGTCTTATCCACCAATACAACCTTTGAGATATTCCAAAGTATGGTATTTAGGAAAGCTTTCATTAGTGATTCAAGACTATTGTAGTTGTTTAGTTGTAGCATATAGACATTTGTATTGTTAGKGATCTCTTGTAACATTTTTAAGTGTGAAATAAAGTGATATTTCTCTCAATCTAAATACAATAACATGGATGCTATGATGAAGAGATCATTGGCTATGTCTAAATCAAACGTTTTCAACAATAAAGACAAGTTGGACAAGTTTGGTGGTTCAAACTATCTGAGATGACAGGATAGGATGAAGTGGCTACTCACATCTTTGAATGTGTTCTACATTCTTTTGGATGATATTCCAACAATTCCCCCATTGGACACATATGCAAGTGAAAAGAAGAAAGAAGAATGGAGGCTTGCTAAGGAGAAAAGAGAAGCAGATGAGACTCTATGCAGAGGATACATTCTCAATACACTTGCTCAGAAACTCTATGATATCTGCTCCCTTCTTGGGACTGCAAAAGAGGCATGGACTGCTTTAAATGAAATGTATAAGCATGTAAGATTGGTACRGATAGATTTTTAGCTGTTAAGTATTTTGAGYATAAGCTTGATGAAAAGCTTGGACTGCTAGATCAAGTTAGAGACATGAAAATCCTTACTTCCCATTTGAGAGCAATAGGAGTTGTAATTCTTGATRCTATTCAGATTAGAGCAATTCTATCTAAATTTTCAACTTCTTGGATGGGATATAGAAAGAAGATGCTTCATTCTAAGGAAGTATTCTCTCATGATGACTTCACTAGCAGCCTACAAATTGAGTGTGAGAATCACTCAAGAGATGTAGAGGGTGATGGTTTGACTAACAAAGTTCATCATATATCACTTGAGGAATCAAGTTCTAAGGAACAATTTCAAAGCYAAGAAAAGAAAGATGTTCAGAGTGAACAAGAAGTCTTTCAGAATTGCTAAGAAAGACCGAGCATGTTTCCATTATGTGAAGCCTGGCATTACATTCGTGAATGCAAGTTTCGTAATTCAAATCGTGGTAATGATGGGATGAATCRTAGGAGTGTGACCAACATGGTAACAACTAACAATCAACAACAGGATTATGTTGCTATGGTGACTGAGGTTAACATAACAACCATTGAAAGTCAGTCAAGTTGGTGGTTAGATTATGGTGCTACAATTCATGTGTGCAACAATAAGARGATATTGAAAACACTCAAAGAGATTAATGCACAAGAAAATGTTATCATGGGAAGCAATGCTGGAGTAGAAGTCTTGAGAAAAGGAGTGGTGGACTTGGAATTCACATCTAGAAAGAAATTGTCACTACAAAATGTATTTTATGTACCTTCACTTAGGAAGAATTTAATTTCAGCAAATTTACTTTGTAAGAATGGCTTTAAGGTTGTATTGGAATCTGATAAAGTTGTAGTGACAAAGAACGGAGTATTCATTGGAAAAGGATACTCTGTCGATGACATGTTCAAGCTTTCCATTAGTATTAATAAAATAAATGTTATTTATTCGGTTGAATCTTTTAATTTATGGCATTCTAGATTAGGACATTTAAATTATAGTAGTTTAAATTTTATGTCAAAGCATGATTATTTTAAATGTCAAGGATTGATAGGTGATAAATGTGAGATTTGTGTAAAAGCAAAAATGTCTAAAAGACCTTATAAAAAAGTTGAAAGAACCACAAGAATCTTGGAATTAATACATAATGACATTTGTGAATTGAATGGTGTGCTAACTAGAGGGGGTAAACAATACTTTATCACTTTTATAGATGACTATTYTAGATTCACTTATGTCTACTTACTAAGGACTAAAAGTGAAGCCTTTGAGAAATTCAAAGACTTCAAATCCATTGTGGAAAATCAGAAAGAAGCTAAGATTAAAATGCTTAGAAGTGATAGAGGTGATGAGTATTTTCCAAAAGAGTTTGATCAATTTTGTGATCAAAATGGAATAATACACCAAAGAACAGCAACTCATTCTCCACAACAAAATGGGTTGGCAGAAAGAAAGAATAGGTCCTTGATTGAGATGGTAAATGCAATATTGCTAAACTCCGGTTTAGTTAATGACTTGTRGGGTGAAGCTCTTTTAAYAACTTGTCACGTCTATAATAGAGTTCCTTCTAAGAAGTTTAAGACTTCTCCATATGATTTATGGAATGGTAGGAAATCCAACATTAATTATTTCAAAGTGTGGGGGTGCATTGCATATTACAAGATTTTAGATTCCAACAAAAAGCTTGGTCCTAGAGGGATAAGAAGTGTTTTTGTTGGATATGCTTCAAATTCTAAGGCTTATAGACTATTGAGTTTAGAGACTAACAAAATTGTTGAGTCTATACAAGTTGAGTTCTTTGAGAACAAGTTTCATTATGACTCCATCATTTCAAGTGGAAATGATGTATTAGATCAACTGAAGAAAGAATGGAAAATGTGGGGGTAAGAGTGAAACGATCATTGAATCAAGTGAGCCTAAACGTAGTCAAAGGCAACGAGTTGAGAAACACTTGAGTTTAGATTTTGTTTCTCCAGATTCCATTATTTTCTTAGTGAAAAGTAATGGAGATCAAATCTATAAAGAGACTCCTTATGTTCTTCAAGTTGATAAAGATGTGCCAAATACTTAGAGTGAAGCTATGGCATCCAGAGATTCTATCTTCTGGAAAGAAGTCATAGATGATAAGATAAATTCCATCATGTCAAATGATACTTGGAATCTAGTTGATTTGCCACTTGGTTCTAAACCACTAAGGTGCAAATGGGTTTTTCAAATTAAGTACAACACCAATGGCACTATTCTTCCTATAAGGCTAGATTAGTTGCTRAAGGGTTTACTCAAATAGAGAGTATTCATTATTTTGATACCTATGCTCCTGTAGCTAGGATCACATCAATAAGGATGTTATTTTCATTGGCATCCTTGTATCACTTATTTGTACATCTATGGATGTAAGGACTGCATTCCTTAATGGCGATTTGACTGAGGAAGTTTACATGGAGCAACCAGAGGGGTTTATACTTCCTGGGAATGAGAAGAAAGTATATAAACTTCTGAAGTCCTTGTATGGACTAAAACATGCTCCAAAGCAATGGCATCAAAAATTTGATGATGTGATACTTCAAAATGGTTTTGACACAACAGTGTTGATAAGTGTGTGTATCACAAATCAAATGAGGAGCATGTGGTTATTCTATGTCTTTATGTAGATGATATGCTAGTTTTCAGTAATAGCATGAAAGGCATAGAATATACCAAGAAATATCTTACTTCAAGAGACTYGAATAGGTTTTCACTAAACCAAGCTCACTACATTGAAAAGATGATTGATAMGTTCAATTATCTTAAGATTGGAGATGTTAATACTTCGTTTGATTCAAGTGTCAAACTGAAAGCAAGTGAGGGTAGAGCCATTGCCCAATTAAAGTATGCTAGAGCTATATAAGAAGTCTAATGTGTGCAACTCATTGCACTAGACCTRACATAGCATATGCAATAAACAAGTTGTTAAGATACACTAGTTGTCCTAGTGAAGATCATTGGAAGGCTATAGAAATAGTACTTAGTTATCTCAAGAAAACAAGTACTTATAGCTTAGTGTATAATGACTTTCCAGCAATRTTAGAAGGATATTGTGATGCAAGTTGATTAACTCTGAATGATGATTGTAAAGCAACCTCAGGTTAGATTTTTACAATTGGTGGTGGTACTATTAGTTGGGCTTCTGAGAAGCATACTTGCATAGCAYATTTTACCATAGAATCAGAGTTTATAGCTTTTTTTGGTRCAGTATGCAAAGAAGCAGAATGGTTAAGAGAATTCTTGTGTGAATATGAGTTGTGACCACAACCGATAACAGCCATTTCTTTGCATTGTGATAGTAGTGCTGCATTATCTCGAGCTTATAGTCATGTCTACAATGGAAAGTCTAGACATATAAGCATGAGACATACTTATGTGAGAGAGATGATAACACCTTAACTTTTGTGAAGTCCGGAGAAAACTTAGCAAACCCGCTAACTAAACCTCTCTCCAAAGAGCTAGTGAAAAGAACATGTAATGGCATGGGTCTTAATGAATAAATCTTARCACCAGTGATGGAAACCCAATTCTTGTCTAGGAAATTAATCCTATATGAGAATTCARCGGGTACAAACAAGTCACTTGTTATGTGCTTGTGAGCTTAACTTTTGCCATTAAGTTTGAAGCTTTTGAGTTACGATTTGAGAATGACCTATGATCTTAATGGAGAATCTAGTTTGAAAAACTAATGGTTCATCAACATTACCGATGAATACATCCCAATAACTCGGATGAGTTTACTCCACCTTTGTAAACATAGAAGTRGGCTGCTTCAATTAGTAGAGAGTGCTCTAGCTATAAATGTTCACTAACTTGTCRGTGTGCATATGGCCTTTAATAGTGCATGCAAAGGTGTGTGATGGAGAATATAATGTATATAGGGTGCATGATGCTTCCGTCTTCAGCACATAAGAATCGAATGCCCAACTCTCTAAGATGCATTCTACGTCGTTGAAGATTTGAGGTGTTTACACTATGTATAGGTCCAATGTCTTAACATCCCATACTTATGCTCTTGGTTATATGAGGAAGATAATTTAACACAACTTGTGGGGGATTGTTAGAAAAAGTTGTGTTATATTAGTATAACTGATATGGGATGAAGCACAAAGTATAGAACAATAGCACATAGCTGGAAATGAAATGAAGAAGGGACTTGGATCGGGTGTTACACACCCAATACAAGTCCTGTTTTGGACAATTTCYTGACAGATTTCTATGCATTAGAAATCATGAAAATGTGCTATTCATGTCTCTTAAAGGATGGCAACTAAAACAAAGTTTATGTGAATTTTTCTTGTGTTGACAACACATCTTTATAGATAAGAGATGTGATTCAAGAGGTGCAACCTATTCTACTTTGAGTGAAGAGATTTGTGCAATTAAAAGAGAGATTGTCTTTTCAACACTTAGAAAATTCTAGGAATTTCAATTTCATTTTTTAACTCTCTTCAACCTCATATATCAAGATATCTTCACTCCATTTCTACAWACCTTAAGCCTTGTCCTATCCACTAATACAATCTTTGTGATATTCCAAAGTATTGTATTTAGTGATTYAAGGCTATTGTAGTTGTTTAGTTGTAGCATATAGACATTTGTATTGTTAGTGATCTCTTGTAATATTTTTAAGTGTGAAATAAAGTGTTATTTCTCTAAGAAGTTGCATCTTGTATAGTTTGAGAAATCATAATATTGTTTATGGAAGAGCTTCAGCTATATCAGGAATTCCTATCTTAATGATTGTTAAAATTTGTCTTCTTTTATGTTCTTTTAACATATTGTTCCACGATCTTTTTATTTTTCCCAAATATCGTGAAGCTATCATTTTAAGAATTGCTTGAAAATCATCATTACCTCTTGATTTATAGGCTGTTAAAGACATTCTCATATCTTGGCAAACATTAATTATATATTTGTTATTTAGTTAATCCATTTATATTCCAGTTATATATCCCAATTCCATYATATGCCATTTGTGATCTATACCTATCTTCTCCAAAAAGAGCGTCTAGGGGAGTAGGCCTAGGAATATAAGTTTTAATTTTTGATATTGATTTGAGTACATATTTGATTTTCCTTTTGATCTTAATTTTTTAATTTCTAATATTTCTTCTTAATTGTTTTTTCTATACCATTGCAGAAATCCCTGTGTGAGGATAAAATAGTATGGCATTATGAACCGAATGGAAAGTTCTCTGTGAAATCTGCATATGGCATTGTTGTTGGCTTCCTTGACAGGTGTGGGAAGGAAGATGCAGGAGCCTCTACATCTAAGGGGCTGSGGGAGATTGTCTGGAACAAAATATGGGGTCTTGAGGTACCTCCCAGAGTTAGGGTTTGGACATGGCATTTTTTTTCAATGGTATAATCCCTACTAAGGCTCGCCTAATGCACAGAATTTCTCTTGAGGATACAAGTTGCTTCTTCTGTGACTGCACAATGGACGCGGACTGGCATTTACTTTTTGAATGTCAGTTCATGCGAAAGACTCTGAAGCTTGCTAAGCTGGGTTTCGAGTGGGTAAAGCGGGGTAGAGGTTTTGTTCGTGAAGTTCTGTCAAACTTATTAGTGAATGATCAGCGAATTGACTGGGATAGTGTTCAATAGCTCATCCTGTTATGGTGGAGTGTGTGGATGGAGTGTAATAAAAGGCTTTTTGAGGGATGGATGAACTCAGCAGAGGTTTGATGGACATGCTGGAATCTGTTGCATAAATACCAATGCACATGCACGTTGCCAATGCAGAAAAGGGAAGGCACAGTGCAGGTAAATATCCCCCGGTGGACTCCACCTCCATCAAGAATGGTGAAGAAAAATATTGAGGAGCTTGGAAGGAAAATGAAGACGCGATAGGGTTAACTGGAAGGGATTTCATTGGAGTGATCATCGATGCTGCATCTGGACTAGGTTGGCAGTGTGGGAGTGCTAAGCATGCTGAGTTCCAAGCGTTGGAACTGGGCCTTAACTTGGCTTTGGTGCTCGACTATGAGCAATTCATGCTTGAATATGATTGCCTCGTAGCTATAAAGTGGCTGCAAGTAAAGTACGAGGATCCCTCGCCCATGGGATGTCCATGGCCAGATGTAGTTAGTTGTGTGCCCTAAAGTATCATTTATTCGTAACAATTTGATATTTATAATAAAAGTATTTTTGATATTCTTTTATATTATACTTATTTATTAATTGTTTATTATTTTCATATGAGTATGATGATAAGATAAAAGAATAATCAAGACTAATAATAAAGTTATTCCTAGTCATAGGATTATTATTGGGCAAATAATAATCCATAAAGGCTAATATTGCTTATAGTCCGTATGAACAAGTATAGATTTACTTATGGGATGAAAAATGGTAAATCTCATATCATTGTAAATAACAGAGTTATTTGTAGAGACAAATAAACTTGAACATGACTTAAATGAAATAAACAAGGAAACGAAAAATTACTTGTCATTGGATTATGAGGTTTTATTCAATTATTAAGTTCTTTTTCTTTGTACATTATGATAAAAAATAAAACAACAAGATATGTGTAGTGGAATAAAAGTAAAACGCATGCAAACATTTATCATCTTGCCGATTTATGATTAATACAACAAAACGAGAAAATAACAAAAAGGTTTATCTTCTTCCATATGCTTTAAGATTGATTTGGATGTTAAACTAATGAGCAATCCAACAAATTTACAATTGGTAGATTCTCTAGCCTGTCCACACGAACCCGAGGCAACAAAATTATAAGAGAGTTTCTTGTTTTGTTTGAGTGTGTAAAAGCTGGAATTTGGTTGTGAAGCAAAGAAAGCGATTTTCCTTTAACTATGATATTGTATTTATAGACCTTTTGAAATCCTAACACTAATCAAATTAGGTAATTTCTAACACTAATCAAATTAGATAATTTATTAGGCATCTTCCGTTGGGTTTCAGTAAACTCAATTGTTACCTAATACTAGCTCAACACTTTTGACCATTTTATTTGGACTTTCTCATTTACGATTTTGGGTTCACAAGCTCATTAAGTTAAATATGGGCTAGTATTAGGTGCTAATTGAGTTTCTTGAGGTGCAATGGAAGCCGGATAATAAATTATCTAATTTGATTAGGGTTAGGATTTCTAGAGGCTTATAAATACACCATTTTAGAGTTAAGAAAAATGTTTTCTTTGCCTCCCAATAAAATTCCATCTCTTACACACTCCAATAAATCAAGAAACTCACTCACAATTSTTTTACCTCTGAATCGTGTGGACGGATTAGAGAATCTATCAATTTTGGATTTATTGGATCGCTCTTCAGATTATGAGAGTTGGAGCATGTGGAAAAAGGTAACCTTTTTGTCAAAGTTTTTCATCTTACTGTATTAATTTTAAATTGATAAGTTGATACACATCTTTTCTGTTTTTATAGTTATTCCGCTACACATAATTAATATTASTTTTGTCCAGATAATAGTTTGATCTTGAAATACTTTTTTAAAATTTAAAAATTAAATAAAGTTAAGGAAATTTGGTAAAATACAATCTCGTTTATTTATTATTATGTCATAATAAGATAAATGCTCTAATAGTTATATCTTTTTTTTCTTTTTTTCCGGTAGTAGAAGGTTTTTGTTTCTTTCTTCATTTTTCTTTTTTGAAATTCAAACGAGCCATATTCAAGACATTATTAGGTCCAGTTCAAAAAGAAAAAGAAAAAAGACTGTATAGTATTTTACTTCAATTCTCTTATTTTTGAAGTGAATTTAATTATGAGAAACAAATTCTAGGTAATCCTTAAGCGATGTTGGCCTATTTTTGTTTACGGGTATGGGTTAATCATTCGAATTTATAGTTTGATTCTGCCACCACTTTACTTTGATGTTGGGGAGAAGGTTGTATGTTTATCCCATTCACTTAATAATCTTGTTCAAAAGTTCTTTGTAAAAGTAATTTATCAACACCGATAAAAGTTGATAATTTAAATTTGCTCTTACCAAATTCGCATGCTTGAGAATATTCACCTAACCATCGGTTCGGAAAATATTAAAGTTTGAAATGAAATATAAAATTTTATTATTTGACCATAATGAAGAATTAAATAATCAAATAATTTTCATATGACAAAATTCTATACAACCTATACATATATACAAGAGAGATATAATTAATTYGAGATTATACAGGAYAAGTTGATTTAGAATGATAAATCAAGGTTGTAACTAAGGAGGTATTTCTCGCCATTTGCACCATGTGTATTGTAGCTTGCACTACTTACAGAGTCCGCTAATAGATTATTCGACTAACATAACATCTATCCGATGATAGATTTTCGATTTCATTAACATCCCCATTTCCGGATGTATAAAATGGGGAAAAGGACTTAATATATATGAAATTTATAAATCTAAGATTATAAATGATAAAATATTGAATCGAATATAAAGTCTCAAACTAATGGTAAATAATAACTAATACCTTATTTAAATAATGAATCTAAATAAATAATATTATAAATTAGGCTGGCTCTTAAATTTATGATTCAATTTATATAAATTTAAAAATTTCAATTTTATTCATTTTATTAATTCACTCCTAATCAATTTAGGAATTACTTAAATAATTTTAAAATATTAAATTCCAAAATTGGTTAATTCATAAATTTTTTATTTAAGAATTTTCGAAATTTAACCATATAAATGAAAGAAATTAATGTACAGTAGGTTGTTTAATAGGACAAAATAGTCTTGGTTCAATGCTCTTTGAGTCTTAAGAACGTTACATGTTCAAWACCTAGAGGAAGCATAATTTTCTAAATTACCAGATGCGGCTGCTGCTAGTTAATTGAAGATTATATTATATCAATGATCTCTTATTTAAATAATTTATTTTTTATAATTTTGATCTTGTTTTCAATTGCTTAAATAATTTACTTTTAGAATTTTTAAATCAAATGCTACTTTTATCTTTATTATTTACTGTTTTAATTTTAAAAAGCTAGAAAACACTATTTTGAAAGAAACCGCCTCTTCAAATATCATTTTTGACTTTTTCTCTATTGAGTTATAATAATCAAATTCTAAATCAACAATTACAAATCAAAATACAGATTTGAAAATCAATTTTCAAAATAGTAAACGAATAAAATAAATAAAATTTAGTATATATAAGCRGTTATCCACATAATAATTTTACAAATAAGATGGACTTGTAAATTCTATTACCTTAATTTACTAAGTGGTATCCTCATAATATTTTTTCAATTGGCACTTTTYGTTGGTAATCACTTGATGATATGGTAAAAAATTCCTAACAATGAATTTATCAATCGATTACCAACCGAATTAATTACCGACAGCTAGCCATTGATTGATAATATGGTGAAAATTTTCCTAAGCATGAATTTACCAAACAAATTAATTATTGATCGCTAGCCATCAGTGGGTAATATGGCGGAAAATTTTCAACAAGGAATGCACCAACCAAATTAATTATCATCTGTTATCCATTGGTCCGATAATATGGTGAAAAATTTCACCCACCAATTTACCAATTGATTACCAACCGAATTAATTACCGACGGATAGAATTAGTTGATAATTAGTTGGTAATTTGGTGAGAAATTTTCACCCACCAAATTACCAATCGATTACCGACTGAATTCTGGTAGTTTGTAACCATTTGGTAAGTATCTTAATTTATTCAATTTCAAATTTGGTTGGTAATTGGTTGTTATTCAGTTAGTAATTATCGATCGACGGTCAGATCGTAAATTGGCAATTTTCTAGTAGTGCTAATCTAGCAGGGTGTTACCGATGCTTCATCAAGGACTTCTCGAAAATCATAAGCCCCCTTAACTGGACTTATCCAGAAGAATGTGTCCTTTAAGTGGAACAAGAAGCGCAAGGGAAGCTATTAGGAACTAAAGGAAAATTTGACTACTGTACCAATCTTAATCCTATCTGAACAGGGAAAGGACTACATCTAATGCATCAATAGATGGATTGGGCACTGTGAACTAATGCAAGCCCACTAGTGAAGGCCTATGCTTCATCGATACTCGAGCCTCACGAAGTGAACTACCCCACTCACGATTTGGAATTGGTCATTATTGTTTTCGCTTCAAAGAAGTGGAGGCATTACTTGCATAGAGTTGAGTACGAGATTTTTACTRATCACAAGAGCCTAAAGTAACTATTTACACAAAAATACATCAATAGGAGACAGAGAAGCTGGATGGAGTTTCTAGAGGAATATCGATATCCAATCAACTACCATACAGGTAAGACGAACATAGTGGCTAACACTTTAAGCAGAAAGGTGAAGATCGCAAGACTTTAGGTTCAAGGAATAGAAATCCTCAAAGAAGGGATTACCTCGATGGTCGACCTATGCCAMGGAAGGATACATGTGGCCAATATCAATGTAGCACCTGACTTGACGCAGACTTAAGAGCGAGATTTGCAGCTGCAGTAATTAAGGAAAAAGATAGAGGTGGAGAAAATGCTAGACTTTAGAGTCAATTTTGACGAGATAATCTATTTCTAAAACTGGATGTGTATTTTGAATAAGCAGGAGATGAAGAAGCATATTTTGGATGAGGCCCATAAGAGCTAGTATACGATCTACCCTAGGGGTAATAAGATGTATCAAGACCTTCTATGGCAGTTCTGGTGGAATAATATAAAAATAGAGATGATGCAGTACATAACCACATGTCTGACATTTTACAAAGTGAAGACGGAACATCAGAGGCCTAGGGGATTACAACAGCCTCTACTAATATCTGAGTGGAAGTGGGAGTGAATCATGATGGATTTTGTTTCTGGGCTTCCCATGACCTGGGGTAATCGAGATACTATTTTGGTCGTCATGGATCAACTGACTAAGTTTGCATACTTCGTTCCTGAAATAAGAAGTACTCGCTAGAAAAGTTGGCTCAAATTTACATCTAGGAGATTGTGCGACTTCATGGGGTGCCCCTAAATATCGTGTCACTAGAGATCCCAAGTTTACCTCTCATTTTTGGCCTACATTTCAGGAAACTTTAGGGGCTTCATGTGTTTCAGCACTGCAACACACCCCCAGATCGACGGATAGTCCTAAAGGACAATACAGGTCCTGGAACGTGCTTAGAGCCTGTGTCTTAGACTTTGGGAATAAATGGGTGGACAACCTTGCATATGTGGAGTTCACATACAGCAATGAGGTATTCTTAAATTTGAGACCATACCAGGGGATCCTAAGGCATTTGAAGGGGGAAAAACTAAGCTCCAGGTACATTAGACCTTTCGAAATTTTGAAAAGAGTTGGTAATGTGGCATACAGAGCAACTTTGTCGTCTGAATTGGCAGGACTACATAATGTCTTCCATGTGCCTCAACTAGAAAAGTATCATCCTGCACTGAATTGTACTCTAAATGATGAAGATATCAGTTTGCATCCTAATCTCTCCTATGAGGACGGACCAATGTGAGTGGTCAAAACAAGTACCAAAAAGCTTAGGAATAAATAATTTATTTTGTCAAGGTTTAGAGGAAACATTATGACATAGAGGAGGTGACTTGGGAGATTGAAGAATACAAAGCAAAAATACCTAGAGTTATTTCAAGGTACAATGAAATTTTGAGGATGAAATATTTCTTAGAGGGTGAGAATTGTAAAACCCTCATACTGGTTACTGAGTTAGTCGTCTATTATAGTTTAACTTAATTCATGTGTACGTGCATAAAGTATGTTATTTGTGCTCTTTTATTTAGAAAATTATATCTTTGGATGCAAAGGGCAGCCGACCACTGCCCAGTAAGGCTCATTTCCTTGAGTTTTCTTTTATTCCAAGACTTATTTTCTTTGAATCCTACTCCACTAACTTATTCTCCCTATTTGAATCTCATGATCCCTATTCTAAAGTCTCACTCACTAAACAAACACACAAGAGATTTCCTCACCCTCACTCTCATCTCCCAAAGTAACCACTCATTCTCTCAACTTCTCTCTTTCTCTATCTCAGATTTCTCTTAGATTTTTTTGCCCTCTCTTCACCGTGCAGTAGTAGTAAGCAGTACAAAAGGGAGCTTCCTCTCACCCTCTTCTCTGAATAGCAGTAGGTTCCCTCCTTTCCCTATTTGGTAAGTGTTTCTCCTATCTTGAAGSACCGAAGGTTTTCCTCTTTTCTAATCTAGATTGAACTAAAATTTCCTTTACCTTTCTCCTTGTTCTTTGTGATTTTGGGCTTGCATTACTAGATAGCATCCCTAGAGAGGTTCAAGGGTCAACATTCTTTTTGGTTCTCGCACTTTTCAGCTATGACAACCAAGTAAGAACTCCTCCTCTCTAAATATTTTAGGTTCCTTGAGTCTTGACTACAATCTGTGCTGTCCGAACAATATACGTTAGGAATGCCTTTATCTAGAATTTTGTAAAGTGATGCATGTGTAATTAAGTGTGTCYTAGAGATGATTTTGGGCAATTGATGGAGGTGTTGGTAGTGTGGGTGTATAACTTGATGGAATTTTGATTTGATTGTGTATGGTAATGTGAATTGGATTTGATAGCCATTTACTATGTTCATTTTGATGGTGACAATGTTTTACTGCCTYCAATTAGAGATTAAAGCAATGTGGTTGGCCAATTTTTTTTTCTTTAATCAAAGGAAATGCATTTCACTATTGTCTTGTATTATGATATATGTGTGGTAAGATTGTGGATTCAGTAATKAATTTGGTGTGAATTGGAGGCTTGACATGGTATACATATATATATGATTCCTTCTTGCTGGAAATTTTGGGAATAGTAGTATGGTTAATACTAAGAGATATCTTAAAGAGATTACCATGTTGATTTTCAAATATCTTTATGCTATGTTACCTTTAGATTTTACTTAAGCTTCTTGGATGGTTTAATRGGGATTGCACCCCTTAGAAATTGAGTAAATGTGAATATCTTGTAACGGTAAACAAATTAGCAAAAACTTACCCTTTTCTTCCTTGCATAAGCACTAATTTACTTGGARATGCACGAATTATATTGAAACTCTTCCTTCAAATGTGTGGTATTTGGCTTACAGGAGGTGTAACTCCCYTAAATTAGGAACTGTCCTGAATCAAGAATATTACTGACCTTACTCATATTCATATCAACTATTGTAGAAAACAAAAATCTGAATACTTTGTCCAAAAGGTTTWATAAAATTTCGACCTAATTTCAGCAACTAATCCCTGTATACAATCAAAAAGTTCCTAAACAATTTCAATATTCATAAATACCATGTATTCCAACCCAACAACATCCAATACATAAGTAGAGCTGTAATACCCGATATTTCTTTTTATGAATTTTTATTTGATCAGGTGAAATTTTGTGCCAAGTAGGGTTGGAAATTTTATATGTGGTTTATATTTTTAGATCTCACGTTTAATAAGTACAAAAATATTGTCTGTGTCGAATAAAAGTCATTGTTGGTTAAAGGCTCAATTCGTGGGCCTATTTATTTCTTAGTCGAAAATTGGGCTTTTTATCGAAAGGAAGCCCATAATATTTAATTTAAGGATTTGGGGTTAAGTATGGATGGAAAGGCCCGAAGGGTTTGGGTTACAGACCAAAATATAAAATTTATAAAAAATAAAAAAAGGAAGAAAATATATAAAAAATAAAAAGAAAGAAAGAAGAGAAAAGAAACAGAAAAACATAAGAAAAACCTATCTTCTTCCTCCCGTAACCCTTCGCCGCCGCCACCGAGCTGCTGGCACCCCTCCTCGCCCTACACTGCCGCTACCTCCTCGCTGTACGCACCATCTCTTCGTTCCTCTGCTGAAGCCACAACCGATTACGATCTGATTGGTGGTAGCTTAACAGGATTTGGTTGTAGCGATTCCCCATCATGCCATCGATCTACCGCCGCTGCTCAGTCTGAAGCCTCAATCTGGAAACGTTGTCGTCTCTCCTTACGGTAGCTCATGTGTTTGCAATGCTAGTCCATAACCGTCGCTGTGTGCCGCTCAGCTGGCTCGCGGACGTTCGGCCAGGAGGATCCACGCCTACTAGATCCATACTTGCTCGGGATGAAGTGGTCCGCCACCAGATCTGGTCAGTCTGCCATCTTCTTCTTCTTCTTCTTCTCTGCTCAATGATTTTCGCTAGGACAGAGAGAAGACAGTGCCCTGTTGCTCGGCGTGCTGAACTCGTCCAGATCGGTTCCCTTAACTAGATCCGTGCACRTCTTGCCACTGCTCGAAATGCTCTGCTGCTCGGCCAACCAATCTGTTCTGCCTTCCGTCGATCGTCGCTCAGCCAGATCTGCCATCTTCCTCTTCTCTACTTGATCGGATCTGCGCACGCTGCCTCTTGCTATCCAGTTCCTTCTCACTGGAGTATGTCACCGGAGACTCTTTGTCGATCTGGAAATGGAATGGCCAAGAGCAGGGACCTAATAAGGCACCCAGCAACAGGCRCCCAGGTGCCCAGTGCCAGCGCCAATGCCCAGTGACTGTGCCAAGCGCCCAGTGCCCAGCAGCACCAGGCGCCCAGCAAGCATCAGGCGCCCAGCAAGCACTAGGCGCCCAATGTCCAGTGCCCAGGTGCCCGACTCCCCAACGCCCAGGCGCCCAGATGCTATTGCACGCGCTTTTTGAGCGCACGTCCGAGAACCCAATACCACTCTCGTAACATCTGAATATCGTGAACTTAAAGGTGAAAACATTAGCACTTGATATTGGAAATTATGATTTRTACATAATTATGCCCTGACATGAATTTGTGGGAGAACATAGATTAGGTTTATACCCGAGCTAAGGATTTGAATTGTACCCTTAAAAACGTGATATTCGATATTATGAGAACTAAATATGGATTAATAAATTAATAAAGGACATTCTTGGATTAAACACATAATATCTARGTTGGGACGATCGAACTAAATAGACTTTTTTTCTGTAATCACATTTAGATCATTTCGAGTCCTTACGTTGAGAACGGTTGAAGGAGTTCACTTCACAATTTAAGTAAGAACCCATTAATGTAAAGGACTCCGGGTAAGTAAATCCTCACATCTCATTAATGTTGTGAATTAATGTAATTGAACTCTTTTAGTTGGTCTAATCTGTTGTGTATGAGATTGTTTATTGAGGTGTGTAAATTGTGTAAAATGTTATATGTGTTTCTATTACTTTTATGTCAAATGATATGTTATATACTGTTTCATATCTTGTGCTGTTTGTCGAATGATATGTAATATATAGCTATATGCATTTCATGCCGTAGGCATGCAGTTAGGGTTCTACATCATTTCTGACATGAGCCAGTCACACATTTAGGAAAGTGAAAGGTTTAGGAAATGAGATTTTAAAGGAAAATGTTAAAGTTTTTGAAAAGGAGTGTAAACCTAGCCATGAAGAATGTGAGTGGAAAATGGGGCGTGGGGGACCCGTGCACCCGACCCTACCCTCGGGAAGGGTAGGTAATGATTCACCTCGGGGAGTTGAAGAGATGAAAGAATATTAACCGCTCTGCGATACTACCGGTAGGAATGTAATCGGGTTCCAAATAACAATGGCCCACTACAGAGCCTAATGGCTAGGCTTTACAGTCAGTGAGCTCACGAATGAAAGGAAATGGAATGTTTTACTGTAAGTAAATTTTGAAAGAAAGGTTTTSTAAAGAGATTTTGAAAAGGGAATGTTTGGAAAGTTTTTTTCATTTAAAAGGCAAAATTTTATAATTTCATGACATGTAGGACATGTTTATGCAATCATGCATGAGGTTTACTTATTGAGCTTTTTACATGTTTATGCAATTATGCATGAGGTTTACTTATTGAGCTTTTTAGCTCATTCTTTTCTCTTATTTTTTTAATTTCAGATGATGTGTAACCAAATGGGGCGAGGAGATTGTTTGTGGGCAAGCTATGATACCCTGGAACGTATTTTAAATAAATTTTATATAGTAAGATAATTGTCCACTTGAGTAGTTTCTGCTTACTATTAAGTATTTCTCATTGATTTAAATTCTTGTAGTTTTCGCATTTTCTATTTTGAATGAATGTTGGGATAGTGAAGATTTGTTAAAACACATTTTTAACTCTTTTGGATATTGTTGACTTTTAAATGGATAGTTGGTTATTTGCGAGTAGAGTGATGTAATATTCTCAACTTAGGATAGTTCCTAAACTAGGAGTGTTACGAGAGCATTCCAACAATCTTTTACTAACTTAAYATTTATCAAAATTGAAATTTGCGAAACTTGAAAGAATTACATGCACGAATAGTTAAATCGATAAAGAAATAACTTAAACAGTACATAACCTCTCTATCCAAACATTTATCTTATTCACTAAAATTTATTTAAAATAACACTTCGGCGTATCAAGGCTTGCCCACAAACAATCTCCACGCACCATCTGGCTACACATCACCTGAAATGCAGAATGAAGGAAATGGAATGAGCTATAAAGCTCAATAAGCAAATCCCATGCATGAATGTATGTGAAATGCACTATATACCATGATTTAATATTTCACTTCCTCAAATAAAACTTTCTAAATACTTCTATAAAACTTCCATTTCAAAATGTAAGAACTTTTTGAAAACCTTTCCATTTTATTAAAATCGTGAGCGCACTTAGTGTAACGCCTAGCCGTTAAGCTTGCAGTGAGCCATTATTCTTTGGAACGCGATTATATTTCCTACCGGTAGAACTATATAGCGGTTAACATCACTTTAACTTTTTCTTTCATCTTTTTCACTTCCCAAGAGGTTAACTTACTTATCTCCCTACCACACAAAAGGGTTAGGYCAGGTGCGCCAATCCCCCACGCCCCATTTCCCACTCACATTTTTCACGGCTAGATTTACACTCCTTTCAAAAATCTTAACATTTCCTTATAATAATTCATTTATAAAATTTTATTTCCTAAAYCATTCGCTTTCTAAATGTACGAATGGCTCATACTAGGAATGATGTAGAATACTATAAGTACATGCCCATGACATGAACTACATAAATCTATATTTAAACGTCATTCAACATGTTAACAGTACGAAACATATTACATGAAATAAACCAATATGACCACAACCACCTTACTCAATACAATCCAATAAAATCACGACATATTTCACAACAAATCCAATATAACCACACCATAACATATAAAAGGGATAAGGTTGATGAGTATGGGGATTTACTTACTAGAAGTCCTTAACGTTAAAATTCTATCTAAATCACAAAGCGGAGTCCCTCGACTGCTCTTAATATCAATGTGCCTGAATATGACCTAATTATGATTACAAAAAAGAAAATTCATTTAACACGATTGTCCAARCTTAAAACAATTAACGCTTATCCTATAAATGTCATTTGCCAATATTAACCCATACTTAATTCCCACATCRCAAAACTATCACATTCTTAAAGGTACAACTTATTTCATGGCTTCTTACCCCTCTAAACAATTGATAATGATAATACCAAATAAAATACATTTCTAAGTCAAAACATATTCTTCATACAAATTAAACTCATTCTTAGATAGATTGGGTATTAAACCTAATCTATGTCCTCCCACAATTTACACTATAGAACATAATTGCATAAGTCATTAAATTTCTAAAAATTGAATAACAATGTTTTCACCTTTAAATCGACAAATCCTAAGTGTCGCGGAAGCTGCGTTGCACCCCGGGTGTGCGCTCAGGCAGCATGCGCCCAACAATCCTGGTCGCCTAGGCGTCTGGTGGCCTAGGCATCTGGGCGCTCGATTGCCTAGGCACCTAATGGCCTAGGAGCCTGGGCACTTGGTTGCTGGGCACCTGACCAGCTTTACTACTTCTAGCCGAAAACCTGCCAACCGGAATAGCTGGAGATTCAATAGAGGAGAATGGCGTCTCTATGTAGCACAGTTCTGGCAGGCATGGGTCGCGTGCCTCTGGCGGATGGCTTCTGGTCGGCAATGGCAAGGACCACGGATCCGCTAGTCTCAAACCAAAAAGAGCTGGAGAAGAGATCTGGTCTGTAGATCTAGGCTCAGACGGACTCAATGGCCTCCTAGTGTGTGGCAACTCGCAGTGGCGTAACCAGAGGCGGCTGTGAGCAGTTGAACGAAGATGGTCGGAACACGCGCAATAGCGAAGTGTGAGGCCTAGCTATGTGAACGGTGGCCGCGTTGCAAAGCCTCTCCGAGCAGCTGTAGATTTGGTGCCAGACAGAAGTGATCAAGAAGCCAAACTATGATGAGGATCTGGCAGATAGCAAGCTGATGCGGATCGGGTCAAGGGCGCAGAGAAATGCGATCGAGACTTGAGCTCTGGCTGAACGAATGGCATTCAACGATGACCAAGCCTGACCAGTGATGTAGATCTGGTTCGAGCRACCGTGCAAAATGAAAAACAGTGAGTATAATCACACAAGTGAGCTTCGACGGTCAGTCGATCAATGACGAGGATGATTGATGAGCAGCGAGCAACAGAGGCACACGACGAGCGAGCTTTAGCTTCGACTGGCAGTGACGGGTGATGATAAACGACGTCAAAAAAAGAGAAGAGGATGGCCGGCTCTGTTCTTGTGTGTGTATTTTTGTTTTTTTATATGTTTTTATTTTTTAATATTTTTTTTTCAGTTTGGGCCCTAGCCCAAACGTTTGGGCCTCCCCATTCCATAACCAATCCAGTCCAATAAATTAAATTCTACGAGCTTTCCTTTCGGCCAAAATTAGTATTAAATTAGCTTTTAGTTTTCAAATAAGGAACGAATAAGCTCTAACATGTCGAGCCTACATGAACGAATCGAAAACCCTAATTCAATTAACACGATAATTTCATACTTACTTAAACGTACAATTAAATAATGATCACATAGAAAATCATCAAACCCTTGTTGGCACACAATTCATACGATCATACAAAATTTATAAAAATGAAAAAGTAATATCCCAAGTATTACAGGAGGTGTTGATTAGAAGAGATTATGTTGGTCTTGAACATTGTAACCTATCATGGCTCAAAAGAGGGATTATTAAAAATAACCCATATTTTGAAGATATCTATGGTTTGACCTAGTGACAAATTGTTAGTTTGGGGATGTTTGGTAGTCAGCTCTGTTTCTTGGAGTACCTTGAAACCAACGTTACATGAAAGTTCCAACTAGAGCTTAATTACCGAACCTTGCYAGTTTAATCTTAACACTGTCTTACCCTACTATTTTGGTGGAACTGCAATTTGACCTTGCCCCAAGTAAAGATTTATTTATATGTATGAATTCCTTGATATCTAAGGAATATTTTATAATTGGTCTTGTGAGAATAACGTTACAAATAAATATACATTTGTTTATCAATAAACCTTTCATTTGTTTATTTATTCATGGGTAATGGTTGAAAATAGCATGAAAGGTTTATCATAATAAATGAAAGGTTTACAAATAACATTATGATAAACAAAGGTAAAAGTACATTTATTCATAGGTAATGGTTGAAAATATCATGTGTAGCCAGGGGCAATAAGGCTGGTAACTTAATCTCGTAGATTATATCTCTAACAGTTAAGATTTGTATTGCATTCTCTGTATGACCCTATTGAAACATTTGGCATGTAATGATACAATTTTCAGAATAGGTTCTTTAAACCTCTTGTTATGTTTCAAGAAAACGTTTGGGCAAGT
This sequence comes from Rhazya stricta, assembly GCA_001752375.1. NCBI lineage: Eukaryota > Viridiplantae > Streptophyta > Magnoliopsida > Gentianales > Apocynaceae > Rhazya > Rhazya stricta. The sequence goes on from MEJB01000031.1 coordinate 1,740,034, forward strand.
GTCTTGATTTTCATTTATGTTACATGATTTATCGTAATGTTATTTGTAAACCTTTCATTTGCACTACACCTACACATGCATGAAACTCACTGAGCCTAGTTCACTCCTTTTCCTAACATGTTTTCTCAAGATCAGGTGCCTCGTAAGTGAATAGAGGATGAAGGTTTGGGAACATTGTAGTTGTACTCTTATTTATCTTTTTGATTAAATACAAGTATTTGGGTATCTGCAGGAGTATCTGTTTTATTGTGGATATAGTTGAAACTATAAGGAGTTGTAATTCTGGGATGATTGATCTTCTTTGAGAATTACTAGTTGCATTGCGCTTGGCTTAAGATTTTAATTTGTGTTGGGTTGTATCTCTATATTCAGAGTTTTGGTGACTATTAGTGGCATTGTTATTGTCGAGCGGCAGGCAAAACCTCGCTCGAACCCCGTGTTACCTAGGGGCTGAGCGGGGATGTGACACATTTTATGATCCATCTCATAAAAATCAAAAAGATTTTTTTTCTTTGTTCTTCCTTTTCTTGTGAATGCATCTTATGCTTCATCTCACACTTTTTCAATCAATTCTTTCCATCATTCTCCAAAATCATCAACTTGTCCCCAACAAAATTTCACTATATATGTAAAAATTGTAAATAATAAAAGCTCTTATCAAAATATGTTTATTTATCTTGTTTAATCAAAGAGTTGCAAGTTAATTAAAAGAAGGGTTTTTGAGCGAAACTAGAGGTGAAACATTAAATTTTGTAGGCCTTGAAAGTTCAAACGTTTCAAAAAAAGCCTATTACCACTATCTCTTTGTCAATTTATAATCCCTTATTATTTCATATCGAGAAGTATCAAAATTAAGTTCTAGAATGTCCAGATCTCCTGATCTAACCCCCGTAATGCGAGAAATAAGCACAGTAACTTCCATAATACAAGAATGTGCCAATGTGTGCTCAAAAGTGTGAAAATCTTGCAAAGATGAAAATCAATAGCTTATTACTTGAAAATTTCCTAACATGCTTCATAGTTCTCATATATCAACATCTAGATCAAATAAGTAATTTATGGATAAGACAAAACAAAAACTAAGACCATGGTAATACCAAAAAAATTAATAATTAACAAATAAATAAATAAACTAGATAAAAACAACCTAGTAAAGCAAATAAAAATACTTACTCTCCCACACTTACTCTCAACATTATCCTCAATGTAAAGATCAATGGAACATAAAGAGTAAAAGAGAATAATGCTTCCCTGATTTTCGTGTTGAGGCTTAGGTTGCCTCCCAAGAAGCGCTTCTTTATTGTTTTAAGCTAGACATACAATAAATTGCAGAAGAGGATTTTTTAGTTTAAGTGTGGCCTCTGACATATTGTTCCTCAATATTTTCTCGAGCTTTTTCTTGTCTAGCTCACCTGGAGAGTTTGTTTCCACTTTGGTAGGTCCACCTTGAATCTCTCTAATCATCTTGACTTTAGAATCTGTAATACTCGAATAACCCTACAATGGAATTTAAATGCTTTTTTTTTGACAAATATCTTCCAGTGATGTGTCAATAGTATCAATAAATGAACAAGAATTAATTATATTAGAATATTTCATAGTTTTAAAAACATCAAAAGTTACTTGTTCATCGTTTTGAAATCACCTTACCTTGTTTGATGTTAATTAAGGTTCTACCTGTGGCAAAAAATGGTCTACCTAAAATTAAAGGTACTTTTCTATCATTTCCATGTCTGAAACAATAAAATTAGTAGGACATATAAATTTATCCACATTTATTAAGACATCCTCAATTATTCTTGTAAGATAAATTATAGACCTATCAGCAAGTTACAATGAAATTTTGTTGGTCTCACTTTCCCAATTCTGACCTTTTTAAAGTAGAGAAGAGCATCAAAATTTATACTAGCTTCTAGATCACATAAAGCTTTACCAAATTGTGTATAGCCAATATTGTAAGAAATAGTAAAACTTCCTGGATCCTTGAGCTTTTGTGGAAGCTTGTGTTACAAAATTGATGTACACTACTTAATGAGCATAACAATCTCATGTTCCTTTACATTCCTTTATGTGGATAAGATGTCTTTCAAAAATTTTACATAGTTAGACATTTGCTCCGGTGCATCTGAAAAAGGAATGTTAATATGCAACTTTAAGACACATTAAAAAATTTAGAAAAATGCTTATCCAGCGTGTTGTTTATGCCTTTTTGAATAGGGAATGAGAGTAATATATGATTAGGAGAAGAATGAAGTTTTGAGTTGCTCTATTTGGATTTGGACTCATCTTTCCCAGTGGCAACATTGCTATCCATTTCCTTTTCATTTTTCTCCTTTTCTGGCACTCTTAGAGCTCCTTTCTACTTCTCAAAATGATTGCATGCATTCGTTCTCTAGGATTCTTCTCCCTTGAACTTGGTAAGTACCTTAGGGAGGGTTGGATAAACGATTTCCAATTTACCCCAYTTGCATCTCCAATTTTTTTATGGAAGCCTCTTGATTCTTTATTTGAGTCTCTTGACTTTGAAATCTTTTTTTAGTACTCTCTATGAACTTAGCCGTGAGGTCCTCCAATTTAGATGGTATTTTTTTGAGTGAGAGGTTGATTTGGTTGATTTTGATAGCCCAAAGATGGATTTCTCTCCCATTCTTGATTGTTTCTCCATGAGAAGTTTGGATGACTTCTACAACTGGGGTTATAAGTATTTGAGAATGGGTTGAAGTTTGATATATTATTATTGACATAATGAGCTTACTCCAGGGATTGAATAACTTGCCCCAAGGATGAGCAATCAACATTAGCATGACCTTCACCAGAACTAGTGCATGATACCCCATGAGAATTCAAGCTAGCTACTTGCTTAGTTAGGGCCACCAGCTGGATAGATAATTGATAATGGCATCCAATTCCAATATCTTTGCAACCCTCTTTGGTTGATATCTGACTAGTGACTGATAATTGTTGATAACCATACCATCAATAATCTCATATGCCCCATTTTGATCATTGGAAGATCAAGCTTCCTCCTGCAACTGCATCTTACATAGTCCAAATAGTAGGAGTCACTCTATTACAAAAGGTATGAACCATTATCAATGCCGTTAGTCCATGATATGGACATTTACGAATTAGATCCTTGAAACTATCACCGTGTAAAATGAAATTTTCATTTTTCTTCAAATCACTTTCTATCGAGCAAACATTCGTTTTTCTTTGATTTAAAAGCTCAGAGGTTCTCCTATTAAAGGTTAGTAATGATTATGATATATCTAAAGATGTGGCATTTTTCTTGAAAATGTAAGTTTTTACCTTAAAACTTTATTTTAAAAACTAAAAAAATTCGATGAATCTAGGAGTGGGCCATGCTAAGCTCGGGTGTGGTTGAATCTTGGGTCATATTGCGTGATTTACGTGTCTTGATCCAGGTTGACTKGTTTTTCTTTTATTTTTAAAATTTTAAAAATTTAAAATTTCAAAATTATTAATTGTAGCACAGTTTTACCTAACATAATGATACATTTGAGAAATTTTTTATTTTTGTTCAAATAACTTTCTTCTCTCTTCTCTGTCTCTCTCTTCCATATCCTATCTAGAAAACAATTTGTTTTTCTTCGATTTGAAAATTAATTTATAGTTTTTCTTCAAAATTTGTCCAATTAAAGTTTAGTAATCTTTATGATATATCTAAAAGTGATTTTTTTTTTTTTTTGAAAATGTGAGATTTTAGCTTAAAATTCTTGTTTGAAAAACTAAAAAAATTCAATAAATCCAGGATTGGGTCTTGCTAAACTCGGGCATGGCCCAATTCTAGGTTACACTAGGCGATTCGCGTGCCCCATTCTGAGTTGATTGGTTTTATTTTATTATTTTGATTTTTCAATTTTTTAAATTTGAAATTTCAAGATTGTTAATCATAGTGCACTTTTACCCACCATAATTCATTTGATATAAAGGAAAATTTATTGTTCTTCAACACTTTCTCTCTCTATAATTTGTTTGTCTTCTATTTGAAAATCAATTTGTAGATTTTCGTCAAGCTTTCTCCTATTAAATGTTAGTAATCGTTCCATATATCTAAAAATATGATTTATTTTTCTTGAAAATATGAATTTTAGCTTAAAATTTTGATTAAAAAAGAAAATATCTCGACAGACTCGAGATTGGGACATGCCAAACTTAGGTGTAGCCCAATCCCAAGTTACAACGGGTGATTCGCATGACCGGTTTATATTCAAATACTTTTTATTATGTATATTTTTTATATTCACTTTTAAGGAAACAAATATTTGTTATTTTGACTAAGGTGATAACGGGTCAAGGCTAAAGGGTAACCTCAAATTCAAACTATTTCGAGCTAATAATTTTTATAAATTAGCAAAAGAAAGCATTTTAAAACATCAATTTTKATGTTATTTAAAAATTTTAAGTCTGAACTTATTTTTCCTTTTCACAAATAATAGACTAAATTATTAGCTACAATTTTGGTCTTCTTATTTTTTATTGTTTTTTTTGCACATCAAAATCCTCAAACCAATCAAGGAAACTACTTTCTTGGAAATCATTTTCTTTTTTTAATATTTTTTCTAGTTAACCAAACAATATGTGAACTTTCAATTTCCTAAGGTTTTCTTTTTCCTTTTCTTCATTTTTTTTCCTCACTAAAATCCTTGAACCGAACATAGCCTAAAATAAATAAAAGTTCATCTTCTATGAAGACCAAATTTATGGTTTTCAATTTTCTTTTGTTTCTTGTTTTCCTAGATATTTTCTTTGTGGCCTTCTGAATGGAATAAATAGATGGCATGTTTAGTTTTGGTCCTCTTGGCTTTCTCCCTTTCTATATGGTTTTTCTCCCTTTTTGTAGGGTTTTTTCTCCTAGATTGGTGGACGGTGTGACTACCCTGCTTGAGTTGGTGCTTGATCCTAGATAGATCATGGAGGCGGAAATAATCGATAAACTAAAAGGATGTAATATAAGTCCATTTGAGGAACAAAAGTGGAGATTGATAGGACGGAGTTTGACGAATGTTTACAGATGTACCGCAACTGTTGCATTGCCAAAGCTCACTCGAATAATGAAGTCTCAGTGCGCATGTTAAAATCGATAATAACCAATGTATTTAAACCGATTAAAATAGAACCTATTTCAGATCTTCTTTGATGATGATGGCGTGATACAGAGGGTATTGCAGCAGGGCTCATGGTGTTTTTGACAATATGCCGTTTGATGTTTCAGCCTTGGAAAAGGTCTTAACCGGAGGAGGAGGAGAAGCCGGATCAAGCGTGGCTATGGATTCATATCTGTGGCCTTCCTCCTGAGTGTTATACTATTGGTATTGGGAGGAAGATAGCAGTKTTGTATCTTGGAGCAGAGGAACTACAGATTTGGAAAAAGGGATCTGGTGGGGCTTTGATTTTCCGCCTTTGTGCTCTTGCGGACGTCACCAAAGCTATTTGTAGGCTTGTGAATCTGGCGCTCCCAAATGTTGGGATCGCTATTRGTCTCCTTCGATGTGAAAAATTTCCCTTCCTATGCTTCAGGTGCGGTCACATTGGCCCATTAACAGGAGTGTGTCCTACTGGTTGGGGGAAGGAGATTACTGCTAAGGAGAGAAAGGGTTACACGTATGGGATCTGGATCATGCTGATGGTGTGCGCTGTTCTATTCGATCATTGGCTAAGGTGGCAAGTACTAGTGCACCGGAGAGCAATGAAAAGCACTTTTCGGGGATCGATGCTAACCTAGGCGCAACAATGGTTTTGGATGCACCAAATCAGTGGGGGYTGGTAGACCTTGATTCCATGGTTATGGGAAAAGGTTTGTCAATAGGCACTGCCCCCAAGGTTGGGGTTGAATCGACCAAGGAATGGTTATTTTTGTTTGAATCATTTTTATGATATTTAAGCCCATTTATTCTTTAAATAGTAGGCTTTTTCCTTCTTTAATTTGCTACGCTTGCCCCTTTTTTTAAATTTGTTGGGCTTCTTCTTTCATCTTCTTAGGCTAGAACTTATTTAATCTGACTACAGATAATTAAAATCTTAATATAAATATATCTTACATATTAGAGTTGTGATAAACTTATTTTTCCAATYCTAACACAACTTTTTTTATTCAATCTATTTTAGATAATCCAAATCCTAATTTTTAAATATATCTTACGCGATAAAACTTATTTGGCTAATCCTAACACAATTCTTTTTTTTAAATCTATATATACATACCAAGTAAATAAACTTCTCCCCTTTTATTCATTATTGATCACTAACTTTAATACCTTGATAAGTCTTCTTGTCTATTTCGTATCATGTCCCAAATAAATTTTCTTCATACTCAAAACCGTCTTACTAGATGTCTAATTTTTTGGAATTAATGTAGTACTTATTTTTATACTTGAGGAATTTTGAAGGACATCTGAACAAGAAACACCAAAGAAAGACAAAAGTAAGCTTTCATTTTTTTTTTTCCAATAATGAACACCCTTCCTTTGTTTTACACGACTCGAATCGACACTTACTTGCTCGTCATCTTTTTCTTTTTTCTTTTTGCTTTGCTGCTGCATTTTGTTTTTTTTTTTATGTTACTTTTCTTTTTTCTTTTTGTTGCCCTTTTTATTTTTTCCATTGTGGGCCTTCTTTTTGTCTGGCCCTTTTTTTTGTTTCGGCCCATGTTTGCTCCTTGTTGGCCTTTTTGCTTCTTTTATATATACGTCAGAAGCGCAGCCCAAGTTTGTTTTTCTTCTTTTTCTTTTTCCCTCCGGCCCATTATCTTGTGGACCTTTGCTCTTTTCTTCTTCACGGGATGGCTGGACAAACAGCCCAAACCAGAAGCCTGTTCCTTTTGGTCTGCTTGCTTTGTGGGCCAGTTGAAGGTATGACCCAGACCCGGTGGYCTGTAGCTCGCTCCGACCTTCTTCGCTTTGCCGATCCTCTTTTCTTTCCGTTCTCCGACGCGTTCCTATAGTAGGCAGCAATGGCGAAAATCTTCTTGCCTTCTATTTTTGATCTACAGCGGCGATTGAGGATCTTCCCTCTGTTTCCGGCAGCGGCCTGGCGAGGACGGCAAGGCGTCGCGGCGAACAGACCAGAAACTTCCTCGTCAGCAGCAACTAGCCAACTTTGACGAGCTTTGCAACGGGGTGCCTTGATCTCTAACAGCACAGAGTTTGCAGTGATGGCCGAGAAAACCTTTGCCTTCTGGTGCTTTCCGATTTGCAGCGGCGTCCTTTGTACCTTTTGTTTCCGGTGGTCTTGGATCTTGTTTGCAACGGCGGCCTTCGATCTCATTTCTCTCTACTGCCTTTTGATCTGCAGCAATGAACAACGCGGCGAGCAGCGGTAGCAACCTTAGGTGTAGCAGCAGGCTTGGACTTGGTCGCTGTTCGGCTTTGGCTTCGACTTTGCAGTAGTGAGCCTCTTTTCTCTACCTGTTACTTCTGCGTCAATTTCTCCAGTGGAAGCGCAGCGATGGCGGCTTCATTCTCCAGTGTCGCGGCAGCCATAGTGGTGGGTGCTCAGGGCGATGACAGCTTTGCTGCCTCTGAGATTACCTCTACCATCAGATGTGTTGTAATTCCAGCATGATCCATCCCATGAACCCATAAGACAATGTATCCAGACATCCTGCGCCTCAGGAACTTCACAACTTTACTGTCGTCGCTACATTCAGACTCTGTTACCATCTGAGTTTTCTGTGATGCAATCCGACAATAGGGTCGAGTAATTCATTTTTATATCTTTGCCTTCAACCTTCTTTAGGGTAAAAGGTGCAATTGACTCAAATCCAGATGGTATTGGAGGAATTACCATGTTTTCTTTTTTTATGCGAGGACTCACAAATTCTGTCCCCATCAATAATGTTCCTGATCCAACGATCTAATGCCCGTTGTCCTAAATAAGCTCAAACGCCATCACAACTTACGAAGTAAGTCAAGCTGCTCTTCAAAGAGATCATGCAAATGTTCCTCATAGCAGACTCTAGTTTGAGTGCATGAAACAAAATACCACATTTTTGGTGCTCCCATTGCAATTAATTAAATGAGTACAAGTGGTGATCTTCGACACGCTAGGAGAATGATGAGAAACACCTGCCTATATAGCGCCAAGGRACCAGTACATCTGATATTTCACCGCTTTCATATGAAAGCACAGAACGTGGAAGCCTAGGGAAGTTATTCAAGTTCCTTCGTGAATGCAGATACTTCTCATCAGTAGCAGAACCAACTTTCCTCGGATTGCTTCGGAAACCCACTGTCAAATACTCCAGTTTCTGAGTCAACCCCATAAAGCATCTCAATTTCTTTTGTAGGTCCCTCTACATCCACCAATATTCTGACTCCATGTTCAAGGATGCCTCTGCCATTTGGTGATATAGTCGTTTCTTGTCACCCAGAGGTGTTTTTGGATAAACATAATCATCTGGATTATCTTCCCCACCATCTCTCTTTGAGTTCTTCTTTTTTGCAGTTTTTGCAGCATTAGAGGATTTTTGTGCTTGAAGTTTGGCTGCTTCAGCTTTTTGTGCAAACTTCTTTCTTTCTTTTTTTCTTTAAAGTCATTATACTAAGTTTTCCTTGATCAATTTTCTGAAAACTGCATAACTTTGAATTTTTTTAGCTCTTGCTTCGAAGATTAGGCTTTGATTTCGAGCCAGGGAAGAAGGTCATCTTACGTCAAGTTAGGCACCAACATCCATAAGGGGCTTCGATTTCAAGCACGGCGCCAACACCAGAGAGGGACTTCGATTTCAAGTCATAGACGCCAAGACCAAAGAGGGGCTCCGGTTTCAAACCATGGACCATCAACTTGAAGCAATGAGAGGCTTCAATTTGAAGCCGTGAAGCACCAACTTTGAGCAAGAAGGGGCTTCGGTTCCAGTCAGGGACCACCAACTTGGAACAAGGAGGGTCCATTTCACACTATCTTTACTAAGGAAATTGAGTTTAAAGGCTTTGACTTTAAGTCTTGGATTTCTTCTAGGTACTAATTTTCTGCARGAGGAAGGTCGATTTACATTATCACTACAAATTATGTTAACCTTGAAGGCTTCGACTTGAAGCTTTGGATTTCTTTGAGGTCCTAAATTGATGCATGAGGGTCTCGATTTCAGATCATTGTTGGACTTCAACTTTGAACAATCGTTAAACATTTGACTCCCGTGTAATCAACTTTGAATGATTTGTTAAAAATTTGACTCTCGTGTAATCGTACAGTATTTTGAAGATTTGTTGAGTTCTGTAGATAGTTTTATTTGTTATCTAGGAGTATTATGCAATTTAGGCTCGTGCACTAAGGAGCAATTTGAAGTTTTGTTGAAATTTGTAGATAGTTTTAACTCTTATCAAAGAGTAGTGTGCAGTTTAGGCTCATAACTAAGGAGCATCTTGAATTTTTTTTGCTGAGGCATCCAGGCAGTTTTAACTCTTATGAAGGAGTAGCGTGTAGTTTAGACTCATGCATTAAGGAGCAATTTGAACTTTTATATATAGTTTTAACTCTTATAAAGGAGTAACATGAAATTTAAGGTCATACACTAAGGAGCATCTTGAATTTGTTTTGTTGAATCTTTGGCTTCAATTTCTGAGGAAAGGTKGCCTCACTTTGAAGTTCCAGCTTTTTCTCATATTTGGTTGACTCTTTAATATGAATTCCTCAACTTTGATTGGTAAGGATACTTATTTCCATATCATGAGCACGGGTAGCTAATTCTTCAAAACGTTTTTGGTTGAATGCCTTTAAGGATATATTGAAGACCCATTGCATGCTTTGAATAAATATCTTAATCGAAGAAGTTTCACAAAGCTAGTCTCTATAATTTAGGCTCGAATTCCTCYATYGATTGATAAATTCAATGACAAGTTCATCATTCCAATGTTGAATTCGGCTCAATTCAATCATGCTATCATTTCTTCTTGTGCTATAAAATCGACTCAGGCCTGCTCGAGTTRACTCCAACTATTGATTGATCTAGGAGTATATCCGTATACTAATTGAAAGAATTACCTTTAAGGGATCTAACAAATTGCTTTAAAAATATATGACCTTCAGCACTTGCATTGTTGCATGTTCAATTAAGTGGACTATATGTTGGTTTGGATTTCCTTTCCCATCAAATTATTGAAACTTGGGAGGTTCATAATCGATTAGCTTTTGAAGACTACATATCCTTTGAGTATATAGTTTGGTGTACCCTTTAGAAGGTCTAGCGTTTCCTTTATGCTTTTGTTTAATTGTTTTCATAATGACATCCCTTAGGTTATTTATTGAGATCAATCTATCAGAAGAAACTTGCATATTATGTACTTTCATCATAATTTACAGATTCGGCTTTGGATAGATATTGTACTTGAGCAAACCTTGGTACATTTGACATCCTTTGTAATTTYTGGTTGCTTTRGAGCAGTTTGACTTGTTTTCCTAGCACCATCGAGGCGATTCAAGAATCGAGCAAGCGTGATATCTCACTGTTGGAAACTCTCTGCAAGTCCTTCCACCAATTTGGCCAACTTTGTGATTTGTTCTTCAATGGTGGCAGTATCAATCATCATAATTGATATGATAAATGAAGTTGTAGTAGAATGTTCATGACAGAGCTTCTCTAATTGCATATCTTCTTGGTGAACAACAATTACAGGGTTTGCAAAAGACTCATCATCATCTTGTTTGGATGTTTGTGACTTCGTTCCAGCATTCAACAAGGACATGGTTGTTCTTATGGCAGAGCCGACTCCGATTTTTCCTTCTTGAGGAGAAACATCCTTGAACATGGGGTTAGAGTATTTGTAGATCTTTTTGTTGGAGACGTACTCCATTTATTTTCCAGCAACAAATGACGCCCTACTCTGCGTCATAAGTCCTACATATGTAATCGACATGGTTGATTTGGTAGCAGCACTAATTGTTGCAGATCTTGAAGGGATAGCTTTTGAAATATTATTCTTGGGGGCCATTGATGAATATGATTTGATCTGATTTGAAGAAAAGAGATGAATGACAGAGATAGTCCCAATGTAAGTGCCAAAATTTGTTTACACGAATCTCTCGTCTGGGAAATATAATAAGAAAACAAGAGGAATGTGAAACAAGTATATTAACCTTATAAATTTGATAAGACAAGTGTTACAATCTCTAAAATATTTTAGTCAAGAACTCAATTCGTTAATTCTTCTCTTTGGATTTTTTCGAGCGCTTCGCAACTTAATCTCGAGATTTGGATCTGAAATTTTCCTAGGGCTTCATTACTTGATCTTGGGATTTGGATTCTTTGGAACTTTCTGAGGGTTTCACAAATTGATTTCAGAATTTGGATAGAAATTTGGTGCTCTTCTTCTAAGCTTCTCTCAATATAAATTTTTGGTCCTCAATATGAATTTCTGGACCTCTTCCTATTGTGCTTTGGCCTCTATTTATAGGCAAAGATATTTGGTTTGATTAGTCGAAGTCACATTTAAGAGCATTACTTGATTCACWGAGCTGCATCCATGATTCTATTGGTTGAACCTTGTCATCATCCTTGACGCATGTYATCATCCCATYRGTCGAGATGTCACATGTTCTCCAATTTTAATAGAAGTACTTAAAATTAACTCTTGATTATTTAAATAGATTATGAAAATTTAATTTAATAAAATTTCCATATCTACAAGGAGTATGGGTTTTAAGAATGTTGAAGCTACTAATTTTGCTTTACTYGCTAAGCAAGAAWGGTGATTGTTGAGAAACCCTAGCTCTCTAGTGGGTCAGCTTCTAAAGGCTAAATATTATTCAAATTYGAATTTCTTGCAAGCCAAGTTAGGTCAAGGTGTGTCTTTTGTACGACAGAGTATATGGAAGGCTAAAGGCCTCGTAACGTAAGGACTTAGGTGGCGGATTGGTGATGGCACTTGTGTGAACGCATGGGAGTAGCCTTGGCTTTCTACCTTGTACAACTTTTGGGTTATCTCATCAAACCTTTTCTTGCATCATGATATGATGTTTAGTGACCTTATCTTGACTAATCCACAAAGATGGAATGTGAGTTTGTTCRATGGTATTGTCTTCGCAAAGATATTGAGAAGATTTGCAATATCCCTTTTCCAAGGGTGCCTTGTAGGGACACCATGATATGGAATTATGAGGCCAATGGGTTTTTCTCRGTGAAATTGAGGTATCAAATGGGCATGGACTTTCTCAAACRGTGCAGAGAAACATATTAATTCTCATTACCTTCATCTGGGGGCAGGGGTTCTCTTTGGGATCAGTTGTGGAATGCGAGGGTCCTGCTAGAGGTGAAGGTTCTGGCATGGCATCTCTACGTAGATTTTGCCAACTCGTGCTAATCTTATAAGGAGATTCCATATTGATCAGACTATATGTCCTTTTTGCAAAAAGGTGTTGGAGACGAATAATCACTTGTTCTTGGACTGTGCATTTGTAAGAAAAGTATGAAAGAAGGCTTAATTGGGTTGTCTTTGGTGTTACATAGGATTTAGACCCCTAAGGGTTTTCTGGTTAATATGGTCATGCATTAGCAGCCATAAACTGAAAAACACTTGCAGGTGAGCTTGTTGCTGCTGTGGGGGATTTGGACTGCCTGGAATAAATTGGTGTTTGAGAATCGAGTGATCTCTGCAAAAGATAAAATTATGCATGCTAGAAGTTATCTTTAGGAGTTTCATATGACCATGCAAAGAGAGAAGGCTAGAAGTGTAGGTAGTAGGGAGAGGAGTGCAHAGTAGAATCCTCTGCAAGTAGGAGTCAAATTAAATGTTGATGCAGCTTGATTGCAAAGAGGAACARTGTAATACCCGAGATTTCTTTTTATAGATTTTTCGTATGATCGTGCGAATCTATGAGCCAACTAGGSTTCGATAAAATTTTCTATGTGGTTAATGTTTTATTTATATGTTAATAAGTGCGAAATTATCGTATTTGTCGGATTAGGGTTCTCGTTTGGTTAGAGGCTCGACTTGTTGAGCTTATTCGTTTTTGTTCAGAAAACTATATTTTAATCGAAAGAAAGCCCGCTAAATTTAATTTAAAGATTGGATTAATTACGAATGGGAAGGCTCAAAAAATTTGGATTAGGGCCTAAGTAAGAAAAATAAATAAAAAAAATAAGAAACCCTAGAATCCTCTTCTTCTTCTTCYCCATTGCCGCCACCGCCCAAAACCCTAACCCACCCTACCTGCCGCTACCGTGCCTCTCTCTGCCTACCCGACACCTCGTCGTGGCCTTTCCTTTCTCCTTCTCCTCTTTCCCTCTTCTCTCCCCTCCTCTCGCTGCCGAGCTCGTGACGAAGCGCGCCGCCCAAATCGGCCTTCGTATTCGTCTCCTTCTTCCGTCTTCCTCCTGCCCGACTTAGCTTCGCCATTGGAGTTCCAGAGCTGCTAGGTGAGAGCTCTGCGACGCCATATACGTGCGTTGCTCAACGGCTCGCAAACATCCGACTAGGAGTCCGTGCACCCAGCCGGAGGTCGTCCAGGTGTGAAGCCTCCTGAATCGGCCGTCGAGTCCGCTGCTTATCATGCTACTGTTGCCCACTGCCGAGCTCGTTGGAGTTGCAAATCTTCTTCACCATTGCTAGCATCACTCACCAGATCTACCTTCAATGTTCTTCTTCTTCTTCTCCGCTCGCCGCTAGGAAAGGGAYGCCAAATCTTCGGTTGTCACCTGCCGAAACCGCTAGAGTCGTTGCCGTCCTCTTTGCGTGTTGTCTCTGGTGTCCCGGCAGGCTGCCACTACCGGTTGCGCACCGCCAGATCCACCAAGTCTGAAAAGACGACATTGCTGATCTAGCCATGGCCAGAGCTCGCCGGAAAAAATGACTCCAGAAACAGCAGGCACCCAGGTGCTCTCCAGTTGCCAGTGCCAGTGCCCGCGGGCGCCCAGCGCCCAGCACCTAGGTGCCCAGTGCTCAGCAAGCCCCAGGCGCCCAGGAGCACCGACGACCGATGCCCRATGCCCAATGACCCAATATCATTCCCCGGACTCTTGGACTTTGTGACTTAAAAGGTRAAAATATTATTAATTAATATTGAAATTTATAACTTATGAAATTATATCCTAAAGTAAAATTGTGAAGAACATAAACTAAGTTTAATACTCAAACGAAAGAGTTTAAATTGTATCCTTAAAAGACGTGATAATTGGTAATGTGGGGACCAAGTATGGATTAATAATTGATAAATGATATTCTTGGAATGAACCTCGAATATCTAAAGTGGGACGATTGAACTAAATAGACTTTCTTTCTGTAATCACAAATAGATTGATTCGATAAACTTTCTTTCCTTTCTCCTTCTCCTYTCTCCCTCTTCTCTCCCCTTCTCTTGCTGCCGAGCTCGTGACGAAGTGCGCTACCTAGATCGGCCTTCGTCTTCGTCTCCTTCTTCCGTCTTYCTCTTGCCCGACTTAGCTTCGCCATTGGAGTTCCAGAGCTGCTAGGTGAGAGCTCTGCGAYGCCATMTAYGTGCRTTGCTCAACGGCTCGCAAACATCCGACYAGGAGTCCRTGCACCCRGCCGRAGGTCGTCCAGGTKTGRAGCCTCCTGAATCGGCCGTCGAGTCCGCTGCYTATCATGCTACTGTTGCCMACTGCCGAGYTCGTTGGAGTTGCAAATCTTCTTCACTATTGCTAGCGTCACTCGCCAGATCTGCCTTCAATGTTCTTCTTCTTCTTCTCCGCTCGCCACTAGGAAARGGATGCCAAATCTTCGTTGTCACTTGTCGAAACCGCTAGAGCCATTACCGTCCTCTTTGCGTGTTGTCTCGTCGGTGCGCCTGGGCGCTTGGGGCTCACTGAGCACTGGGCACTGGCACCTGGAGAGCGCCTGGGTGCCTGCTATTTCTGGAGTCATTTTTTCGGTGAGCTCTGGCAACGGCTAGATCAGCAATGTCATCTTTTTGGACTTGGTGGATCTGGCGAAGAAAGATGATGAAYAGAGAACCAGAAAAATGAAAAAGGAAAAGGAAAAGAAAGGACAAAGAAAACCTAGAAAATTGTCAAGTAAAAGTCACTTCGAGATTTAAATAAGAAACCTTTTAACGTAAAGGACTTCAGGTATAAATTCTTTCATTCTCATTTAGTGGTGATGAAGTGYGTTGTTATTATGATTGAATTTCTTACATGAATTGAATGTGTATGTAAGTAAACTCTCACATTCTCATTAACGTTATGTGTGTGATTGTTATTTAATCTGAGATTTATGTAAGTAATCCTTCCATCTCATTAACATTATAAATGAATGTAATTTAACACTTTTAATTGCTCTAATATGTTGTGTATAAGATTGTATGTTGATATGTGTAATTGTGAGGAATGTTAATGTGTTCATATACTGTAGCACTTTTAAGTCAAATGATATGCTATTATGTTTTATATCTTGTACTATTTGTTGAATATTATATTATATAAGGTTGTATGTGTTTCATGTCATGAGCATGTAATTAGAATTCTACATCACATTTGGCATGAGCCATTCACATACTTGGAAGGTGAATGGTTTAGGAAATGAAATTTTAAAGGAAAATGTAAAGTTTTGAAAATGCTAAAGTTTTTGGAAAGGAGTGTAAACCTAGCCATGAAGGATGTGAGTGGGAAATGAGGCGTGGGGGACCAGTGCACCCGACCTTACTCTCAAGGAGGGTAGGACATGATCACCTCAGGGAGGTGAAGAATGTAATCGGGTTCCAAATAAGAATGGCCCACTGCAAGCTTAATGGCTAGGCATTACACTCTAGTGAGCTCATGAATGAAAGGAAGTGGAATGTTTTAGTGTAAGTGAAATTTGAAGGAAATGTTTGATAATGAGATTTTGAAAAAGGAATGTTTTGGGAAGTAGTTTTTATTTTAAGGCAAAATTTTGTAGTTTCATGACATGTAGGATAGGTTGATTCATTTATGCATTGAGGTTATTTACTGGGCTTTTTAGCTCATTTCTTTTGCTTATGTTTCATTTCAGATGATACGTAACCAGATGGGGCGAGGAGGTCACTTGTGGGTAAGCAATGATACCCGGGGACACGTTTCAAACTTATTTTATGTAATAAGATGATTATATTTTTTGAACTTAAGGCTTCCGCTATTTTCATTTTGAATAAATGTTGAGTTTTAAATGATAGTTGATTATTTGCGAATGAATTGATGTAACATTCTCAACTTAGGACAGTTCCTAATCTGGGGGTGTTACAAACAGGTATAGGGATTATCATCAGGGAWGAGATGGGAGAAATTGGTGCGTGCCTAGTAGCACTTTTGCAGAATGCTATCCGAGCTGAGCATGTTGAGCTGTTGGTATTGGATAGAAGGTTCCAGCTTGCTGAAGAGAGGGAATGGGATGCTTTTTCGATTGCCTTGGGCTGTCTAGTTGCGGTTCGAAAGATTACCAGTGGGGTGGACTTATCCCCTTTGGCGGMGATAGTACAAGGGGTAAAAATTAAGGGCTCCGAACCTAAGTAAACATTCTCTCTCTCTCTCTCTCTCTCTCTCTCTCTCTATGTGTATATATATATATATATATATATATATATATTCTTTTATATGAACCAGTAGGTGGCCCAAGTGTAACATTTTCATTTAATTATACTGTTAAGTTCATAATTCAAATGGTTCATAATACTTTGAGAAACGAATTTCAAATGGTAGTATAGTACGATAATGGTAGGGAGGAAAATTCACTTGACAATTGAAAAGGGTGATTCTTAGCATCACACTAAGGAATAGACCTAGGTGTCACACTTAAAACCATAAAGCTTCACACCTTAGGCTCTGATTCCGTCACACAATCAGAAAAATTCAAAATAAACTGAAGTGTTTTATTAATTGTAAGGAAAATTATACATGATAATAGAAGACTTTCTATGTAGAGGACTAACTCCTATACCTATAAGGAAAAGAAAATCCAATGAAAATCTAAAATATTAATGAAAACATAAAATAATTAAGAATCTACTTAATAACTCAAAATCCAAAACAGCTTAGAAACTACTCAAACTACGGTTACTTTAAATCCCATATAAGCTTTCCACCATCTAAAGTATGCTAGATTAGGATTGGGTTGTAGAAGCTTTCTTATTCCTCCTSTTATAAACCTTAAATGGTTGTTGCCACTTCTCTCTATCATAGTGCCTACCAGTTCTAAGAAAAACTATTGGAGTTTGATTATGAGAAAAAATTTTATTTTATGAAAATCTGACACAACAAATAACTTCAGTCAATAGCTTGCTAAAACACGACTACGGATTCCATCATCCAAATYGAGAGATGAGAGGAAATAGTAATAATTACTTCAGTGGGTCATATGGTACCTAGCTAATGTGATGCAAATATGTGTATACTGTCTGCATATATTTATGTATGCCATCAAGAGAATTATTCAAGAGTACGTGCCAGCACTATATATGAAGTAATATGTAAAAACCTCACTCCAGTCTCCTACAACAGAATCTCAAATCTTCCTGCAATGTTTGACATATAGTTGCTCAATAAGGAAACTGAAAGTACATATGCTACACAATTCTTCATACTCATGACATAGGACATATTCATTTTCGCAGATCATTCTTTGTTTATGTTATGACAAAAGGATTACGTTTTCAACTCATATTATTGTTCATAGGATGACAATTGTAATACTCGAGATTTTATTTTTATGAATTTTGTTTGATCTTGTGAATTTATGTGCCAATTAGGGTTGGAAATTTACTGTGTGATTAATATTTTAATTGTACATTTAATAAGTATGAGATTATCGTATTAATCGAATGAGGGTCCTTGGTTGGTTAGAGGCTCGACTTGTTGGGCCTATTCATTTTCTCAGTCAGAAACTAGATTTTTGACGAAAGGAAAAGCTTGTAGAATTTAATTTAATGGATTGGATTGGTTATGGAATGAGAAGTCCCGAAAGATTTGGGTTAGGGACCAAGTTTAAAAAAAAAAGGGAAAAGGAGAGAAAAAAAATGAAGAATAAGAAAAGGAGAAAAAAAGAAGGGCAGAAAACCCTAAACCTTCTTCTTCCTTCCCAAACCCTACCTGCCACCGTCGTCATTCCCGAAAATTCCTACGGTCGCACTCGCAACCTCTTTTCTCCCTCTGTATACCCGATGCCGCTCATCGTAGCCTTTCCTCTCTCTTTCTTCTCTCTTTTTTCTCTTCCTCCTTCCCTTGCCGAGCATGTGATTGGATCTGCAAGGGAGTTGATTGTGACACCTCTTCACCAGCTAGGTTTGCAAATCTGAAGGGACGTTGGACCCTTCTGCTCGTCCATTCGCCTTAGCCTTGATTCAGCCAGACCACTATTGCTCGGTCTCCGTCTTCATCTGTTCTGACTCCGATGCGTCTCTATATTATTTGCTACCTGCACGTCCGAGTTGTTGTTCACACTGGCTTTCTCCCTCCCTCGCGATCCAGTTCGAACATCAGACCTACACGTCCCCTTTGCTCGGCACCTTCTTGCACGTCGTCGACTGGTTTTACTAACCATTGCTGCTCAAAAGWTTCACCAAAACAAAGGAAAGACAGTGCTCGGTCACTCGATGCAGTAGAGCTCACCCGAATTTATTTCTTCCTTGACCAGATCTGGATCCCTTGCCCGCCGCTCGGATGTTTTGTCTCGCGGCCAGCCAGCTCCTTGCCGCTCGTCGCTCTGCCCAGATCTAATCACCATTGTCAGTGGATTTCAACCTTCTGCGAGATTGAAGTTCTGTTAACCGGCTTCCAGAATAGCAAGCACCCAGGTGCCCAGACGCTTAGGTGACCAGGGCTGTTGCACGAATGCTGCTTGAGCGCTTGCTCAGGGCACAACGCCACTTTTACAACATTTGGAGTTTGTTGATTTAAAGGTGAAACATTACTATTCGATATTAGAAATTGACGACCTATGTAATCACGTTCAAAAGTGAAATTGTAGGACAACATAAATTAGGTTTAATACCCGAGCTAARGAGTTTAAATTGTATCTTTAAGAATGTGATGATTTGGTGACATGAGAATTAAGCATAGACTAAAAATTTACAAATGACGTTCATGGAATAAACATTGAATATCTAAGCTTGGACAATCGTACTAAATGGACTTTCCTTCTATAATCACAATTAGGTCGTTTTCGAGCGCATTGATGTTGAGAATAGTCGAGGGATTTTGCGTTTCAATTTAAATAAGAACTTTTAATGCAAAGGACTCCAAGTAAGTAAATTCTCATATTTCATTAGCACATATATATTGATGCTTCTAAATTCCTTTGTGGTAAATTGAATATGTTGTCCATGAGTTCTATGTAACTAAATCCCCATACCCGCCTACCTCTTTCGTTGTTTGTTATGTGGTGGTTGTATGAGATCGTGTTATGAAATGTGTTGAGATTGGGTGGAATGTTTTCACGTGATTTATATTTTGTACTGTTGTTATGTTGAATGGTATTTTAATACAGTTGTATGTATTTCATGTCATGGGTATGTAGTTATAGTATTTTACATCATTCCTGGCATGAGTCGTTCATACATTTAGAAAGTGAATGGTTTAAGAAATGAATTTTGAAAAGGAATGAATTTCATAAATGTATTGTGTTCGAGAAAATGCTAAAATTTTTGGAAAGGAGTGTAAACCTAGCCATGAAAGATGTGAGTAGGAAATGGGGCATGGGGGACCGGCGCACCCGACTCGACCCTCTTGGAGGATAGGGAGATATGTGATGTTCACCACTTTCGAGGTGAAATGATAAAAAGAAAAGTAAAGGAATGTTAACCGCTTTGCGGTTCTACTAGTAGAAATGTAATCGAGTTCCAAAGAATAATGGCCAATTGCAGAGCTTAATGGCTCGGCGTTACACTCAGTGAGCTCACGACTGTCATGAAATGAAAGGTTTTACAAGTCTTACATTTTGAAAGGAAAGATTTTATGAAAAGGTTATGAAATGGAAATATTTAGAAAGTTTTCATTGAAAATGTGAGATTTTATAATTCATGATGTGTAGGGCATATTCATGCATTCATGCATGAGATTTGCTTACTGAGCTTTATAACTCATTCCATTTCTCTCATTCTGCATTTCAGGTGATGTGTAGCCAGATGGTGCTTGGAGGTCGCTTGTGGGCAAGCCATGATACCCCAAAGCATTTTTCTTTAAATAAGTTTTATTGGATAAGATAAATGGTTGATGGAATAGTCTTCTGTGTTATTAAAATGTCTCTTTATTTGTTTAGCTAGTTGTGCTTTAAATTCTCTTGGTTTCCGCAAATTTTAGTTTTGGTAAATGTTAAGGAAATAAAAGTTTTTCTTGACATACTCTGTGTATTTGTATTGGATGGTTGTTGGGTTGGAATWCATGTTATTTTATGGGTGTTGAAATGTTTGAAGACTTTGAATGTATACATGGGGTTGTGGTTGAAATTACAGAGGCTGTTGGGATTTTTATAAATCTCTTTTCTATTTTAAATTTCAAAATTTTTATTATTTCAAAAATTTTCGCAAATTCATGTCAGTGAGTAAATAGTGACATTCCTGAGTTAGGATAAAGTTTCTTAATCTGGAGGTGTTACAGTTTTGGTATCAGATCTTAGAGTTTTAAAAATGATTCTGCAGATTTCATAAGAAAATGATTTATGAATTCTTGAAAAGTATATGGGTATCAAGTCATGCCACAAGCTTCCCTTCTGGACCATCTGGTAAGTTTATGTTTTGATTTAATTCTCGAATGAGGCTAACGTTATGTGTTATAGCATGTTGTCCATATATCTATTTAATTTTGGGGATGATGTATAATGTTTGGAATTTTGAAGATTCATTTAGACGAGACGCATCATGTTCCATATGTAATACCTAAATGAGWTYGTAAATGTCATTTCTTACCTATCCACGAGATAAAATTAAAAGTGTAAAGAATATAAATTTGATGCCAAATTTAGGAAAAAGTGTTTGTAGAATAAAGTCTCTAAAGGAAATCTTTTTGCTAGGAATGTGATACTTAAGGTTTTTGTAGAATAAAGTCTCTAAAGGAAATCTTTTGTTAAGAACTGGGATACTGAATCTATGTCAAAATACTGTTTGAATGCTTAAGATGTGAGACTGTCTTGTTATGTAAATGTTGAACAATTATAAGGTGAATGGTTAGATTGGATGGATAATCTTTGATAAGTAAGATATTGAATTTCTTTTGACAATGCTCAAGGAGTTTTTGATCGATTTGAATAGGTTTAATTTTGGTTGGGATAGTTCTTTAAACAAAGTATTTTTCCATAAGGAGATGCAACGGTATGGGGTTTTGATTCCAAGATGCTGAAACGAATTAATAATAAATTTGTGATTAGATTTCGGACTATAAGACTTCGATTTTGACTTTTGATGATTTTAGGCTTTTGATGAGAGGATCAGTGAGTTAAATTTCTATTTTGTTTGGAGATTGTTAAATTTTCTTCTTTAAGAAGTCGATCTGATTTTAATTGTATTTGAGGAGATTAAGATGTTTTTGAGGAAATGAATTAGAATTCATCGGAATAAATATGGTAGGTTGGATCTAGCGTAATTTAAGAAGTGGTGATACATGTAAGCTTATTGCTGGAAAAGTTAAAATACCACTGGATATCTAGTGTTCTTTTAATATTTCAAGAATTTTTTAGGTTTAGTTGGAAAACTAGTCCTACTAATGGAATTAATGATCATGTACCTAGTTTTCACCATGGGGCACATGTGATGTTCGTAAGGAAGAAAATGGATCTATGAGGTTATTTATAAATTGTATAAAGTTGAACATGGTGACAATAAAGAATAGGTACTGGTTGCCAAAGACTGATTATTTGTTGATCCATTTCAAGGTGTTATATATTTTTCTAAGTTTGATCTGTAATCTGGCCACCATCAGTTGAGGGTCAGTGAAGAGGAATGTTGTAACACCCCCAGATTAAGAAACTTTATCTTAATCTGGGAATGTCACCATTTACTCACTGACATGAATTTGTAGAAACCCAAAATAATTTAAACCAAATAAGAAATACTTAATAATAAACAAAAATCATTCTAGTCAACAACCATCGTAATCCATAAYATTCATTTACATTAACTTCAGGGTATCATGGTTTGCCCACAAGCGACCTCCTCACACCGTCTGGTCACACTTCACCTGAGATGCAAAATGAGAGAAATGGCATGAGCTATAAAGCCCAGTAAGTAAATCTCATGCATGAATGCATGAACATGCCCTATATGTCATGAATTATAAAATCTCACTTTCTCCATGAAAACTTTCAAATCATTTCCTTATATAACCTTTCCATAAAATCTTTCCCTTCAAAATGCAAGAACTTTGTAAAACATTTCATTTCATTACTTTTGTGAGCTCACTGAGTGTAATGCCTAGCCATTAAGCTCTGCAGTGGGTCATTATTTTTTGGAACCCGATTACATTCCTGCCGGTAGTASTGCAAAGCGGTTAACATTCTTTCATCTCTTCATCTTCCCAAGGTGAATCATTACCTACCCTCCCTGAGGGTCGATTCGGGTGCACCGGTCCCTCATGCCCCATTTCCCACTCACATCTTTCATGGCTAGGTTTACACTCTTTCCCAAAAACTTTAACATGTTCCTGAACATGTTACAATTTATAAAATGCATTCCCTTTCAAAATTTAATTTTCTAAACCATTCACTTTTTAAATGTATGAATGGCTTATGCCAGGAATGATATAGAATACTAACTACATGCTCATGACATGAAATGCACACAACCGTAATTGACATACCATTCGACATAATAATGGTACAAGATATGAAACATGTAAAAACATTCCACACAATCAGCATATTTCATAACATAATCCCATACCGCCACCACATAACACATAACAAAAGAGCTAGTCGGGTATGGRGGTATACTTGTTTAGAAATCTCATATCCAACACATTAATCCACCTAAAGAAATTCAGATACATCCATTTATACGCATTAATGAAATGTGAGAATTTACTTACATAGAACTCAAATTCAATCCTTATTCAATTCACCTAAGAGCAGTTTAATTATAACAACAATACATATGTGTTAACGAGAATGTGAGAATTTACATACATAGAACTCAGATTCAATACACATTCAATTCACCTAAAAACAATTTAATTATAACAAAAACACATATAGGTTAATGAGAATGTGATAATTTACTTACCCGAAGTCCTTTAAGTTAAAGGTTTCTTATTTGAATTGCGAGGTGAAATCCCTTGATTGTTCTCAATGTTAAGGCACTTGAAACGACCTAATTGTGATTACAGAAAGAAAGTCTATTTAGTAYCATTGTCCCAACTTAGATATTCAGTGTTTATTCCAAGAATGTCATTTGCCAATYATCAATCCATACTTATTCCTACATTACAAATTATCACGTCTTTTAAGGGTACAATTTAAACTCCTTAGCTTGGGTATTAAACCTAATCCATATTCTCCCACCAATTCGCTTTAGGATATAATTTCTTAGGTCATGAATTCCAATATCAGATAATAATRTTTTCACATTTTARGTCCACAAAATCYAAGTATCGCAAAAATGGTATTGGATTCTCGGGCGTGCGCTCTAGTGGTATGTGCGCAACAGCCCTGGTCGCCTGGGCACTCGCTGGCACTGGCGCTGGCACTAAGTGCTTGGCCCTATTGCTATCCCTTAATCCTAGCTGAAACTCCACTGATYGGCCAAGTCAGTCGACCACCGGCAGCAACCTCTCAGCCGCAACTCGCTGAACACTAGTAAGGAAGACGGCCGTTGCTTTCGTAGGTCCTTGTTCCTGGCAACACAGGCAACAGCAACAATAGTGATGGCACGCGAGGAAGATGATACAGTGATCGCTTTCCAGAACCTGCGCTTCTAGTCTGGATCGATCGCTTGGCGTTTCAAAAGGGGCGACCAGATCGATGTCGCCATCTACAATTGGAGTCCGGCAACAGGACGTGCAGATCTGGTTAGCTCCGGCGAGACCAGGCATCCCATCTTGTTCTGGTTGAGTAGCAGCAACGCGGGATGGGTGGCGGCGTCACGCAATAGGCTCCAAACAACAGATCTCGTGGCTGGTACGAATCGGCTAATGAAGATTGCTTGGATCTGGCAAGGGACTCTGGTACGACGAACAGCCTGCCGATCGCAAGCAGCGATGAGCAGCGGCCATTTCAAGTGCCAGCAGTGGGAGAAGGGAGAGAAGAGGGAGAGAGGAAAGCAGCGACGAGCAACAGCCACTTTAAGTGCTGGCAGTAGGAGAAGGGTAGAAAAGAGGGAGAGAGGAGAAAGAGAAAGGAAAGGCCATGACGAGCAGCGTCCGGCAGACAGAGGAAGAAACGGTAATGGCGATGGTGGTGCCATAATGGGGAGGAAGAAGAAGACTTAGGTTTTCTTCTCCTTTTCTTATTTTTTTATTTTTATTTATTATTCTCCTAACCCAAATCTTTCAAGCCTTCCCATCCGTAATTAATCCAATCCATTAAATTAAATTCAACGGATCTTTCTTTCGATAATGATCTAACTTCCGATGGAGAAACAAATAGGCCCATTAGTCGAGCCTCTAACCAACCAAGGGCTTTAATCCGACAACAACCACATAGAAATTTCCAACCTTAGTTGGCACACAAATTCACATGATCAAACAAAAATCCATAAAAAGAAATCTTGGGTATTACAAATGTAACACCCCCATATCAGAAACTACCCTAATCCGAGAATGTCACCGACTTAATTCTCATATATTTGAAATTTTAGCGGAAGCTTTTTACAATAAAGGAAAAAATTTTAAAMTTTCAACAAGTTCATAAATAAATACAAAATTTAATTCACAGAGCTACTCTTGGGTATCAAAGTCTGCTCCCAAATGAATCTCCATGCACCATCTGGTTAATCATCATCCAAAACGTAAAATAAGGAAATATAGGGTGAGCTACTAAGCTARGTAAACAAATCCCATGCGTGAATGCATGAATAATGCCCTATATATCATAAGTTATAAAATTTCACTTTCATAAAATTTCATGAGAAAGTTTATGAAATGGAAATGTTTAGAATGATGTCTATTAAAATCTATTAGGCTCTTCAGGGGCCTAATAGTCAGACAGTGATGATTCAAGAATTGAATGTCGGATGTTTCTTAACTTACAAGTTAAATACTCAACGCAATAACCGATCTCACTTCCATTCCAGGATGGGGCTTTCTACTCTAGCTCTTCAGGGACCGATCTCACTTCAATTTCCATTCCTTTAAAGTCGTGAGCTCACTTGGTGTAATGCCTAGCCATTAAGCTTTGCAGTGGGCCATTTATTCTTTGGAACCCGATCGCATTCCTACTGGTAGAACTACAAAGCGATTAAYATTCCTTTACTTTTCCTTTCATCTTTTCACCTCCAAAGAGGTGAACATTACRTTTCCCTATCCTCCTAGAGGGTCGGTTCGGGTGCGCGGGTCCCCCACGCCTCATTTCCCACTCACATCTTTCATTGCTAGGGTTTACACCCTTTTTTCAAAATCCTTAACGTTTGGAAATCATTCATCATAAAAATAACATCTTTAAAAACTTCATTCCTCAAAACATTTACTTTTCCAAATTTCATTCTTTAAAACATTTCCTTTCTTGAATGTATGATTATATGTCCACACAAGAAATATGCAACTACTGCAATCTACATGCTCAGGGACCACATGAACCCTTAACTTAAAATTTCTAACATATCAATGCGTAATAAAATTCACATAATGGAAATAATATCACATTATAACACATAAGAGCAATTATCAATTCACATTCAATTCACATAAGAAGATTCAATCATAATAACAACACTCTTGCATCATAACTAAATGAGAATGTCAGAATTTACTCACATAGAACTCAGATTCAATACACATTCAATTCACTTAAGAGCAATTTAATTATAACCACAACACATATACGTTAATGAGAATGTGAGAACTTACTTATCTATAGTCCTTAGTAAATTTGTTTACTTTCGCTAGCRGGGTGCCTTAGTTGCCCACAATGTTAATGTGCCACAGTATTCTAATATTATTACACAAAGGATATTCATCTGAAACTTGTTCAACACAAACAAATTCATTTAACACAGGTGTTTACCATTAAWACCTCCATCGTTTTTCCTATGGTGACCTTAACTAATAATTTCTCAAGATGAATTTCCATGCCAATAAAAATCGAACGACTAATAGTACAATTTAATTTCATGATTCCTAATTTGTTCTTAAAATAACAATAATAATCATAATCACAATATACATTATTTTATCATACAATCCTAAATTTCACCCTGAATTATATTCTAACATATTTCTAAAATTATATCCTCCTTTTACTTAATCGTTCTAACTTAAATTTCAAAAAACATATTCCATATTTTTTCCTTAATTATTATTACAAAATACAAAACCTATGCCATTCAGTTAATTTAAATAAAAAAATTAAGGATTTATCTTGAATCTTGAACCTTAGGTGTAGTTTCGAGTCTAAGATATAATGGCGTCAATCATGCTCGGGAAAGAAATACGCTCCGGGTGTGCGAACGGTAGTCCTGGTTGGGCAAGTGCTGTGCATGCACTACTGGCTCGAGCAGAAGGCACATGGTGCCTGGTCCTCAAGTCACCTGGGTGTTTGGTCGCTGGGCGCTAAGTCGCTAGGCATCTGGGAGCTTGGTCACCTGGGCATCTAGTCTCTTGGGCGTTGATGAGAACGAAAGAGATGGAGCGGCGTTCGGCATCAGTAAAGAAGAGGAGAGAGGGAGAGAAAGGGGGTGGGAAGGCCGATATCGGTGAGGGCAAAGGAAGGAGGTGCCGGTTGGTGGCGAATATGATTAGGAGGTTTAGGTTTAGAGTTTTTTTGGGAAAAAGATCAATAGTAGTCTTCATCTTTAAATGTTTTTTTTTTTTTTGAAAGCTAACTTAACCCTAACTAAAATTTCTTCTTGGGCCATTTTTATTACTTAACCACTAAGCCCAACTAAATTAAAATCTATTAGTTTTATTCTGGCCCAAAATCGAACTCCAAATCCGGTTTTAGATTTGAATAAGAAGAGGATGGGCTCTAATAGATCAAATCTAAATTAATTAACCAAGACTTCTAATTAAAGTAAAGTAATAAAATTTCACCTTTAAATAAACATACTCATATATTAACGCATAATAAATAATAAATTAATAAAATAATTATTTATTTCTGATTGGTACATCAAACGTTGCAGCCTCCAAGTCCTTTCGCCATGAATTAATCAATTTACTAACAATCATGAATACAATTGAATTAGTGGATTAGAACATAAATTGTATATATATATATATGGTTCGAAAAGAAAAATAAAAACTAAATCTCGGGTATTACAAGGAATATCTGTTATATTTATGATTTGTCAAGTTGGATGTTAAGGAGTACTAGGATCAATTCATCATAGTTTTAATCGACGAGATATTGGTTTACTCTTGATCTRGGRAAGAGTATGATAAACACTTGACTATGGTATTTTAAATACTTAAAGATCGAGAGACTTTTTTYGCAAAATTTGACAAGTGTAAAATTTAATTGAATAGCATACTATTCTAGGACATATTGTGACCAATAAAGGTATTGTAGTTGACCTGCTAAGATTGTGACAATTCGGAAATGACCAACACCTACCAATGCCAATGAGGTTCATAGTTTTCTTGGGTTAGCTGGCTAYTATTTAAGATTTGAAGAGGGATTTTTCTAAAATTGTCTCACCCATGATTCAATTTACTAGAAAGAACATGAAKTTTTTCTGGGATTCAGATTGTGAACACAATTTTGAGGAATTAAGGAAATGAGTAACAATCACTTCAATCCCAAACAATTCCCTAAAGCTGTGAGGAGTTGTGATATATAGTGATACCTCAAGGGAAGGTTTGGGCTGTGTCTTGATGCAACATGGCCAAGTGATTATTTATGTCATAACAAAATTAAATGATAAGAGCTTTACATATAGAATATCCTTTAGTGTTGAACAAAAAATTGCTGATAGGAAATATTTGAATCTTGTGATTTCTATGGAGCTTTTCAATATGGCAATAGGCTGCTTTACCTAATGATAGGGGATTGAAGGAAGGGATTTTGAAAAAGCTCATAATATAATTTAATCGAGTTATCTTGAAGATGTACAAAGATTTACGGAAGCAATTTTTGGTAGTTAATATGAGCCATGACATAGTATATTTTATTTCAGCATTACCTTACTTGGGAAYAGGATGAGGCTGAATATTAACGACTTTCAATCTTTGCAACTCTCATGGTTTCGGACTGAAATGGAACAAATTGGTATGAATTTCGTTGTTGGTTTACCTAAGAYGAGGAAATGATATAATACCATTTGGGGCAATTTTGGATTGTTTTGCAAAGACGACACATTTTTTGTCGTGAAGCCTACTTATAATGTGGAGAAGTATATTGAATCATATGTAGTAGAAATTGAAAGAATTCATCATGTCCCACTATCCATTTTGTGGCTGATCATGACCCAAAATTTATTTCTTCATTTTGGAAGAGCCTATATAAGGCCATGGGTACTCGATTAAAAGTTTAGCACAGCTTTATACCCACAAATGAATGGATAGTCAGAGAGGACAAATCAAATTTTGGAGGATATGCTGAGAGCTTGTGTGATTGACTTCCGAGGAACTTGGGATGAATCCCTTCCTTTGGTGGAATTTTCCTATAACAATAGCTATCAAGCTACTATTGGTATGACCTCTTATGAGGCACTTTTGCAGAAGAAAGTGAAGGTCGCCAATTCATTGAGATGAAGTTGGTGAGAGGAAGTTGACAGGTTCCGAGATAGTGCAACACACCGTAGAGGCAGTTAAAAATATTCGTAAAAGGATGAGAACTGCTCAAAGTAGGTAGAAGAGTTATGCGGATAGGAGGGACAAAGTCTTCCTAAAGGTGGCGCCTATGAAGGAGATTATGAGATTTGGGAAGAAAGGGAAGTTGAGCCCTCGATTTGTTGGACCTTTCGAGATCCTCGAAAGGGTAGGCGACTTAGCCTATCGGGTTACCTTGCCACCAACCCTATTAGGTGTACATAATGTATTTCATGTTTCCATGCTAAGGAAATATGTTTTAGATCCCTCCCACATTCTCAGTTATGAAATGTTGGATCTTTGTGAGAACCTAACTTACGAAGAGATGCTGGTGGAGATATTGGAAAGGGTGGAAAAGGTATTAAGGAGGAAGGTGATAGGGCTAGTTAAAGTTCTCTAGAGGAATCATGCAGTTGAGGAGACTTGGGAACGAAAGGAGGAAATGCGTGATAAGTACCCGCACTTGTTTAGTGAGTCCTAAATTTCGAGGACGAAATTTATTTTATGGGGTGGTGTATTGTAATACCCGAAATTTTACTTTTATGAATTTTGTTTGACCTTGTGAATTTGTGTGCCAACTAGGGTTGGAAATTTACTATGTGGTTAATATTTTAATTGTACGTTTAATAAGTATGTGATTATTGTGTTAATCGAATTAGGGTCCTTGGTTGGCATCATGTCTAATCATTAATTTATTTAAAAACATATCTTTTACTATCTAAAATCATSTAATCTATGACATCTTAAATTAATTAATATTTCAGAACTTGTAGACAAATATGTTTTTCTCTCTTTGATTAGTGAGAATGTACAAATATATATATATATAGGGAGGCATACTTGATACTCAAGCTATATTACTTGCTATTCAAGTTATACATATATCCTACAAAATATATACTTGCTATTCAAGCTGCACAAATGTCCTACAAAATATATATTTGCTATTCAAACTATACAAATATCCTATAAAATATATACTTGCTATTCAAGCTATACAAATGTCCTACAAAATGTATACTTGCTATTCAAGATATACAAATATCCTACAAATATATACTTGCTATTCAAGCTATACAAATATCCTACAAATGCATACTTGCTATTCAAGCTATACAAATATTATTAAAAATATATTCCAAAATCCTCCCTCAAGTTGGAGCATGAAGATCACAAATGCCCAACTTGCGAAGTAAGGGATCAAACTCTTGTCTCCCAAGAGGCTTGGTAAAGATGTCAGCCAACTGGGAAGAAGTGGAAACATGRGATGCAACCACTAGGCCATTCAAAATAGTATCGCGAATAAAATGCAAATTCACCTCAATGTGCTAACTTCGCTCATGAAATACAGGATTATAAGCAAGATGAAGAGCTGACTGACTGTCACAATATACTTGCATAGGCATTACCTATCAAACTCCCAAATTTGCCAATAGACCTTTAACCATTTCAATTCACATATCAAAGCAGCAAGAGCCCTATATTCAGCTTGAGCRAAAGATCGTGATACAGTCGGTTGCTTCTTGGTTTTCCAAGAGATAGGGAATCACCAAGAAACACCAACCATCTTGTAACAGAATGTCRTGTCTTCGGGCMACTTGCCCAATCTGAATCACACCAACYAGAAAAACTAAGATCACAATTGAAATTCAAAAGAATWCCCTGACCAGGAGAGCTCTTTAAATATCTCATAACTYTCAAGGTTGCCTGCCAATGATCCTGTAAAGGGTTTTGAAGAAATTGAGACAAAATGTTAACTACATAAGCCAAATCAAGACGAGTAAAGGACAAGTACAGCAATCTCCAACCAAGCGCCTGTAGGATTCAGCTTCAGCCAGAGGTGGACTGGTAGACTCTGCTTGTTTGTGATTCGGCTCCATCGAAAAACTAACAGGTTTTGAACCTAACAAACCACACTCAGTAATAATATCCAACGSATACTTGCGTTGACACAATGAAATCCCCTCCGGACTCGGTGCAACCTCTATCCCAAGAAAATATTTCAGTACTCCAAGGTCCTTCATATGAAAACAGGAACTGAAATAATTCTTAAAATTGGCTAAAGCACCTGAATCATTCCCAGAAATAATCAAATCATCTACATACATTAGAACATGCAATTCAACCTTCCCTTTCAAATAAGAGAACAGGAAGTAATCAGAATAAGACTGTGTAAATCCATATGAAATGT